>JAJEJO010001870.1:231189-264080 GCA_020662805.1 Glaucomys volans
GCGCACGCGCGCACGCGGCCCCGCCCCCGCCGAGCACGCGCCGCCGGCCGCCCACCCCGAGCGCCCCGCGTCCGGGCCCCGCCGGCTCTGGGCATGCGCGCTGGCGCCCGACGGCGGCCGCATGCGCCGGTCAGGCCGCTGTTCCCCCGGCGCAGAGGCCCGGGCGAGCCCAAGCGTGGCGGGGGCTGAGGGGCCGCGTCGAGAGCCGTGCGGCGGGCACCCAGGGCCGGTGCCGCTGCCCGCCCGTGCCGCCGCCGCCCGGCCTGGGCACGCGTGGTTTCGGGCTGCGCTTGTGCGATGTCAGATCCCGGAGAGAACTAAGGGGCGCAGGGGACTTGGGGGGCGGGATCCGAGCCCAGGAGTCCTGAGGCCAAGGCTCAGAGACGCAGCTGAGAGGGCAGCGGGACGGAGACGGGGACACAGGCAGAGACGCGGCTGGGGAAGAGACTTGGACCCAGGACCCGCCGGCACCCACACGAGGACCACAGACCCGCGGAGTCGGACAGAGGCAGCGTCCCGCGCGGCGGAGCGCAGCGTCTCCTGCGGGTCTTGGCAGGAGGCGGAAGAGCCGCTGTGCAGGCAGCGGAATTGCGTTGCCAACCCCATTGCGGTCCAGGACATCTAGGGTGGCCACAGTGCCTACCGGGAGGCCGGAGCGCTCTCTGGCGGATCACAGGATCAGGGGGTTGAACCTCAGTGGCCTTTGGGATGATCTGGGACCCTGAGGGTTCCTGAATACGTGAGGGGGTTACAGCCTTCTGGGGATATCGGACATCGCGATGCCCTTGGAGAGGATAGAGTGAGGGTGGGGGCCAAGGAGACTCGGGTAACAGCAGCCAAAGGAGCAGCCAAGCCTTCGGGGGAGGACGGGGTGTCCCTGCGGCTTTCGCATCCCTCCACGACAAGTTGAGGCATCGAAGGAGGCGAAGGACGGGACTGGACCCGGCTGGCGACGCGAGCAAAGACTGGTCAGCAGGCGAAAGCACTGACAACGTGCGCCGTGATGTCGAAGTCGCGCCCAGTCCCCGCCCCGCCCCGCCCGCGGACTCAGGCTGTCCCGCAGCGTCCCCGCCGCTCGCGCCGCTGTAGCCTCCGCAGGCGCCGCGTCCACGCGTCCCTCCAGGGCAGCACGAGACTTCCGCGGGCCGCGCTGAGACCCGGTCCCCTGCTCCCCGCCGCAGTCCCTGACCCGCCCCCCAGCAGCAGGTAGCGGCGGCCGGGTAGAAGGCGCGGGCAGCCGCAGGCCGCGTCGCGGGCGGGCACCCACAACGCACTGCTTCCGCGCCGTGCACGCTCCTCGCCGCTCCGGAACACTGCGAGTACGGCCACCGGGAAACGTGTCCATGCGCCTCGCGCCTCGCCGCGCGCGCCCACCGCCACCTGCACCGCTGCAAGGAGGGAGAGGGCGGAGTCAGGCGGGGCGGCGCCAGAAGCCTGCAGGCGCGCGAAGCACCGGGTGCCCACCCCGAGTGGTGAGGACACAAAGAGGTCACCCGCAGGAGGAGAGCGGATCACATCGAAGACACCAAGGGCTGGAAGGGTGGGGCCGGCGGCACTGGGGGCCAGCGAGGGTCGAGGGACGTTGGGGAGGGGTGGGGTTGAAGGTGAAGTGGGGGCTGAGGGCTAAGGCAGCCTACCGTAGTCCTTCCGGCAGAACTTCTTCAGGCTGATGCGGTAGCTGCCACGGGCGGGGCTGCAGTGTGACTCGCAGTCTAGGGGGAAAGGCAGACTGGCCGATTCCCGCCCTCCTTTCCCCTCTTGCTAGAGTCCCATAACCCCCTGCCCCAAGGTCAGACCAATCTGGGACCCTGTTCTGTGTCCACTCACCCTGTGGCTCCACAGGGCTGCTCTCCTCAGTGGGTCCAGGGACAGGGGTCTCTGCAGAGAGGGTGGGAAAAAGACTTTGGATGGGGGGATGTGGAGGTGAATCGGCAGGGCTCCTGGACGAACAGGCAACAGCCAGGAGCAGAGGTGCCTTAGCTGAGGTGTCTGGGCAGGGCAGAGTCACTCACTAACACAGGGTGCCACTGGAGAGCGGCTCTGCTGGAAGCCTGGGGCACAGCGGTTGCAGGTGAGGCCTGTGACACCATCCTTGCAGGGACACTGGCCTGTGGTCTGGTTGCAGGTTTTGCCAGCAGCACCAACAGGGTGACAATCACAAGCTGAGGGCAGATGTGGGAAAGTCCTAGTCAGAAGCTCATCTGGGGTTCTGGGAAACCAGTGTGAAAACATGCAGGTGGCAGGCTCACCTCTGCAAGCACGACGGTCACTCAGGGCACGGCCTGGGTCACGGTAGAAGCCTTCTCTGCAGTAGTGGCAGTGGCGACCAGCAGTATTGTGCCTGCAGTTGAGGCAGACGCCCCCACTGCGGCGGCCTGACAGTCGGTACAGCTCCATGTTGAATCGGCAGCGGCGGGCATGGCCATTACAGGAGCAAGCTGCAAGGAGAGGTGGGTCAGGGGCAGGCCCACCTGGTCCAAGGTCCCCAGGCCACCCTCCAAGGCCTCACCAAGGCAGGCATGTGCTTCCCAGGCTGTGGCCCGTTGCCATGGCCTGTCGCAGTAGAAGGGCTTGCAGCGGCCACAGTCAGGGCCCTCAGTGCCATGCCGGCAGTCGCAGATCAGGTGGCCTTGGGTATCCAGCAGGCACCGTGAGGCATGCCCATTGCATTTGCAACGTCCACCCACTTGGAGCTCGGTGGCTGAGTAGGAATAAGGGACCATGGCCTCTGAGTCCCTGATGTCTCTCACATTGGCAGGCCTTGTGAGCAATATGCGGATATCCGTGGCGGTCACCCAGTCTTGGAGCACTGGGCTGCTGTCCAGATCCAGGCCTGGTGGGCTGCCGTCTTGCACACTGAAGGCCAGAAGGCCACCACCATCAGGCTGGGCCTGAGGTGCTGGGAAGCAGAGGGCCTCAGGCCCTGGGCCAGCAGGACCATCAGCAGGGGCAGGAGGTCTGCCATAATCCAGGCCACAGTGGGAAGAGAAGAAGCCAAGTGGAGCCCAGCTGCGGCCATGGTCCTGGGACTTGAGCAGAGCTACTGAGGCAGGTGGGGCTGAGCAGAAGCGCAGACTCACGAAGACCAGCTCAAAAGCCTTGCCCAAGGGTACTGTGAGGGTCACGTTTAGGGGTGCTTGATGCAGCAAGTCAGAGCGCCAGCACAGCGGGCTTGCCGTGCCCCCGGCCGAGGTCAGGAGAGCAGAGGGATGCGCCCGCCGAGGGTCTGAGGCATCACAGGCCCGAGTGGCAGGTCGCCCGCACGTGCTGGACGCCAGCACTTCACGGCCCAAGGCTGCATTCACCAGGCCAGGCACGCAGCCACGGGGCGCGCCCCCCTCATCGTGGCAGGGGTCTACGGGCACCGGTGGCCCCGGGCTCAGCGCGGCCCAGAGCGTGCCTGCGGTCAGCAGCAGCCCCCAGGGCCAGCTGCGCATGGCCGGAGCCGCAGTGGGTCAATCAGTCGGTCGGGGCCCACGACTCTGACCTCAAGGAGAGAAAGCCGGGTCCGAGGCTCTGCCGGAGGGCTCACAGTACCGAACAAGCAGAGCCCCTGGGCGGCCCCAGCCCCGGCCCCGGCCCAGAGGTGGCAGCAGCCGCGGGCACGCCCCGGGCCCAGCGCAGCAGCGGGGATGTTGGCGCGTCCTCCCGCTGGGCCTGGAGCGATGACAGGCGTCGCCCCCGCTGCCGGTGCCTCCGCCAGCGGAGGCCCCACCCGCCGCCCGCCGCTCGCACTCACCCACCGAGGGTCGGGCGGAGCAGGTCTCCCGGCCTCCGGGGAAGGGCCGTGGGCGGGCGGGGCCTGGGGCGCCCTGTCCGCCTCCTCCCGGCTGCAGCGAGGGCGGGCGAGCTGTGCCAGGAGGGGGTGGGGGGCGCAGCAGGAGCGAGCCTGGGCCCAGCCGGGGGCGGGGCTGCTTGGGCCGGGAAAGGAGGAGCGGAGAGGAGGGGGACTTCTCGGCACAGCCAGAATCAGAAGCAGATTCAGACGTAGGCGAGGCCAAGAGGGGAGGGGGTTGGGGGTCGGGGGTGGGGCTGGGGAGCTAGGAATGCGCCAGTGGGAGGGGTCTGGAGGGGGCAGCTCAGCCCTGCTGCTCGTGGAGGACCACCCAGCAGGGTCCCAGGCCTGGAATCAGGCTTTGGCTGCTCCTTGAGTTATGCCACGTGCTGGGCTGGGGTCTGGGCCACCTCCTCCCTTAAGTCCATCATGCAGGCAAGGTCCTGGGTACTCCCCAGAGGGGAATCAAGTGGGGTCTAGCTGGTTGTTGGGTGTCCCCAAAGCAGCAGTCTGCTGTAGAAGAAGGAACCCAGGGTTGGGTCCAGGTCTGATTGGGAATCCAAGCTGCTCCAGTTTCTGGTTGTGTGGATGGGGCTTCCCAGTTTCCTCACCAGCCAAATGCCTGTTATTCACCTTGCTTTGTGGGGTGCTGGGAGGATTGGACAAGTACACATCAGTATCAGGCCTAAGTCAGGAGCTCAGCCGGGGCCCACCTGGTTGGGATGGGGCCAAACTCATCCCAAAATGTCCCTGGGTCTGTGAATACCCAGTGGCCTCATCAAGATAGACCCATAAGTTGGAGGTGGCAGGAAGAAAACGGGAGCCTCGGGAGCAGGGGTGTCACAGAACTGGTCAGCTGTTGACCCATGTAGAGTGGGGTTTGAGCCATACAGAAGGGCTGCTCAAAAATGAATGTGTCAGAACCCCTGAGCCGCTGGTCTACATCAAGGTAGGTTTGGGCAGGGTAACAGGCCCAGCTGAGTGGCCTGGATACCAGAGGGGATATATAGCTACAGCTGAGAGTGGTCCCAGTCAAGAGGGACCAGGGTTCACTCTGGACAGAGGCCCCCCTTCCCTACTACCTTTAAGTCCTTGACAGAAGGGGCCAACCATTCTGTGGAAGGTTGGAGGTTTTCCCTCATGCAGTTGAGGCAGGAGCAGCCCTGAGATCTGAATGCCCAGATTCAGAAGAGAATCTGACCCAAGACCAGGCCTGCAGCTGGTGAAGAGGCCACCTGGGCATGTTTCTTACAGGCAGAATTGCCGCTCCTACTAGGCAGGATAAGGACCAACTGGAAGAAGGAAGAGAAGCAGAAACCGTGGGCTGTTTGGAAGAGAAGGAGCTAGAGGACATTGAAGTCTCCCAGGACAAGCAAAAGAGCAGAGGGAGCAAGAGGGCCTGGCTTGGAGGAGAAACAGGAAGACAGAATTGTTTGGTTTCTAAAGTAAGTGACTCCCTGGTCCAAGGTCTTTCCTAAGCCTGAGGCATAGATGGTGGGCAGGGGTTGGGGGGTGGATGGTGAATGAACTGAGCCTGGAGGGCTGGGGGGCTGGCCTCTCCCTTATCTTAGGCCTTTTGCTCTTTATAGCTTCCCAATAAGTTGACTGAGAATGTGTCCTTTACAACAAGCAGTCACGGGCTTACCTCACATTCAGAACCAGCCCCTTCACAGATACCCTCTTTGAGGCTCTTCTAACCCCCAGCCCCAACACCTCTGGGACGGAAGGCACCCTGGTGGGAGTGTGGGGGCTGATAACCATCATTCTAAGACAGTGGCACAGGGATCCCACTTAGCCCGGAACAAGTCTCCTAATAAATCCTGCTGTCTTTGGACCCCTGTCAGAGGCCAGGCTGTCAGTCAGAACTTAGGAGGGAGCTGCCTTGAGTTCACCCTTAGAGTAGAGCCAACTTTGTTTCCAGCCCAGCCTCCCTGTAAGCTGGGACTGGGTTCTGCAGACATCTTGTGGCTTCTGGTATGGTGGAAGTAGGTTCCTGGGGCTCAGCCCTTATCAGACTGAAGCGAGGTAGGCTTGGGGCCCACAGGGCTATTGCATCACCAGGTCTCACAGAGAAGGCTGCTGGCTGCAGAATCCTTCCCTGGAATTGCCCTCTGAACATATTCTCCTCTGGCTTCTAGAGCTGTCCTGGAAGATGATGTGACAGGAATTGGGGAAAGCTTTCCCCCCAACCCCCAGGCCAGGCCTGGCTCATTGCTCTTCATGAATGCAGCCACCTGTCCCAGTCCCTGACTTGTGGGGCCTTTCATGCCTCCCACTTCTATGGTCCCTGACCTCCCTCCGGCCATCTTTAGCAACAAAGAGGCTCTGCCTTACCTCCTTTCCCCCCACCTGCAACTCCTCTGGCTGCTACGTCAACTTCAGCAACTCAGAAGGACAGCCCCTCGCTTCAAGGCACAGGTTGGGAAGATAGGATAGAGGAGCCTGATAATCTCAGGCTCAGGGAACTGACGACTGATCAAATGACTATTGGCACAGCCCAGGACCTACCGTCTGTCCCCTCCAGACGCTTGCAAGTCACCACTTGTTCTAGTCTTATACATTTATTGAGAGCCTACTATGCCTGGCGGGGCTCCAACCCAGCGCCGGCACCCTGGAGAGGACAGAGCACGCTGCGCCTCCCCCCAATGGAGAGTGGTCACGCCACGCCCAGTCCACCTCCCGCTGCCCTACACCCTGGATGTCAGGAGAGGGCCCTGTGCGCTCAGGCTCCGGCCCGCGGGGCTCTCAACCAGGCCTGCTCTGCGGTTGCGACCAGACCAGCTCCGCGCGCCAAGCGAAACGCTGAAAAGCAGCATTGGGTGAATGGAGGGAGACTGGAAAGGGAGGGGGGAGGGAAATGCCCGTAGCCCCCTCTGCTCAGGCCTTCTAAGGGTTCACAAGAAGGGGTCTAGGGAGGGGGTTTCCGCGACCCCCGTGCGGCACTGGAGGGAGGAGGCAGCCGGTTCGACTTGCCCTTGGTGGGGGGCAGGCGGGCTCAGGGCGTCCGGTGCTCCCGCCCGCTCCCGACGCCCAGCCCTACGCCGCCGCCGAGCATGCCAACACAGGAAGGCGACGATCAGAAGCCCGAGGCCCACGCCGAGCGCAGCCAGCGACGCGCCCTGGGCCAGGTCCAGGCGGGGTCCGCGCAGCGAGAAGGTGATGGCCGTGGCGGCTGCACCGACCAGCACCGCCACCGCGCCAAAGGGCAGGACGCAACGCGGCCACGAGATCCCCACGCCGCCAGTGGCCAAGAGTAGCGCGCGTAGGGCCCCGGGCGCCTCCGGGTGCGCAAGGCCCAGTGGGGCGGGATCCGGCTCGGGCGCGCTCATGTCCCCGACGCTGTGGTCACGCCGGTGGGTAGAGCGGGCACCCATCGGAGAGCCTGCTTATGTCCCGGCCCGCCACGTCAGAGCGGATTGGGCCAGGATGCGGTGACGCCACCAGGGAAGCCGGGGAGTCCTGCCTCCTCCTGGCTTTGGTGGGGGAATGGCTTGGGCAGGCGTTGATCCAGGGGCTGTCTCTTACTTGCCCTGTACGCTTTGAGTTGAGGCTTACTCAACAACCCTCCAACTATCCAAACCACCAGTGCCCAGGATTGGCCCCAGGATAGCTCTCAGTGAAGGCTCACTGGGCTCCCAACGCCCTGGTCAGGTGTAGAGTGGATAGTCCCCCTGCCTTCCCCGGGGTATTCTCCAATGGGAAAGACTGGCAGCAAACCAAGTGAACCAGCCCACCTGGTGGCATAAACCTGTAATCCCAGCGACTAGGGAGGCTGAGCTGTGAGGATTCCAAGTTGAAGTCAGCCTCTGCAGTTTAGGGAGAACCTGTCTCAAAAATTTAAAAAAGGGCCTTGGGTGTAGCTCAGTGGTCAGCAACCCTGGGCTCAGTTCCCAGCACTGCAAAAACAGGACTATCAAGTGAACACATTGATTAAATAATTCTGGGTAGACTGCCCACTATGGAAGCTGATGGAGTGGACAGCAGCTGCAGTGGTGGTTCACTCTGGGGACTGAGGGGTGCTCCAGATCAGAAACTGGGCATAAACTCTGCAGGCTGCAGTGGAGGGGCGAGGTTGGCTAAGGGTGGTGGCAAGATACAGGTGCTTCCTGGGCCTGGGTGCTAGCCCTCCAGCTCTCCTCCTTTCTTGGGTCACCCTCCCCTGGAGGGACCCCTTAATGCAATAAAGCCCATGGTTTCTCATTTTCTACTTTTGGTCTCTTGTCTACCAGAGCATGTTTGAGTCTTTCACAAGTAAGGCCTCCTGCTCGAGACCAAGAGGCCACCTGAAGCTGTGTCACCATGGTGGGCCCACCCCCATTCCTGCAGGCCTCATCTGACTCTCCACAGTCCTCATTTTCTCCAGGTGTTTTTTTTTTTGGAACCAGGGATTGAACCCAGGGGCACTCCACCACTGAGCCACATCCCCAGCCCTATTTTGCATTTTATTTAGAGACAGGGTCTCACTGAGTTGCTTAGGGCCTCGCTAAGTTGCTGAGGCTGGCTTTGAACTCGCGATCCTCCTGACTCAGCCTCCCAAGTCGCTTGGATTACAGGCATGCCCTAACCCTAACCCTAACCCACCACACCCGGCTCTCCAGGTGTTATGTGCTGCTCTCCTGCTGCATGCAGGAGCCTGGGTCTCCTGGGGAAGAGGCCGGCGTTCTCCTGTTGCAGGTTTTGTCCTCAGCCCAGTGTGGTGATGCTCCAGAGCCATCCACACCAGGGGCCAATGTCTGAGTTGCAAGAATACCTGAGACACAGCTGGGGCTCAACAAAGTGTCACGGATGGTACACTATGTATATTGGCCCTGGGCAACCCCACAGCTTTAGCCCAGTGCTGCAGATGCGTTCGCTCAGGAATCTCTGTGCCAGCCAGCCCCACGGACAATGGAACAACCACTACCCACTGTGAGGGTGGCAGCGAGCCTGGGGAGTTGAGGCTCAGAGCCTAAGAATCGGGCTGAAAGTCCCACGGCCAGGAAACAGGTCATCACATAGACCGCCTGGCTGCAGAGACTTCAACTCTGACTCCTGCCCTTTACTCCCTTCCCGGGCGACGATGCCTTCCACAGGGGGTGGGGAAGCCTCAGAGGCCAACACAGGCGAGGGAGGGATAAAGGTCCTCCTCCCGGTGGAGCCTAAATGGAAGAGGGGAGACCCACACCTGCCATAGCACTGGCACCAGGAGGTGCTTGGCTTGGGACATCAGAAGACCGTGGGGACAGAGGGGGGTGGTAGTGGACAGTGACCAGCCTGTTCTTTAACAGTGGCCTACCGTTTTCGTGTCTTCTGATAAGCGGGGGGTGGGGGGCTTCAGGCAAGTGGGGCAAACTCACCCTGAGTGGTCCTGCCCAACCCCTGATGCAGAATTTATGATAAATTCACTTGATATATTCTTTTTCTGTTGGAGGGGTACTGGGGCTTGAACCCAGCGGTGATTTACCACTGTCACATCCCAGTCCTTTTCGTTTTTGAGACAGGGTCTCACTAAGTTGCCAAGGCTGGCCTCGAATTTGTGATCTTCCTGCCTCTGCCTCCCAAGGCCATGGGATTACTGGTGTGCGCCACTTTGCCCAGCTTCACTTCATACATTTTTTGTTTTTGTTTTTGTTTTGTACTAGGGATTGAACCCAGGAGAGTTTAATCACTGAGCCACATCCTCGCCCTTTTTTAAATTTTGAGATGGTCTTGCTAAGGTGCTTAAGGTCTCACTAAGTTGCTGAGGCTGGTTTTAAACTTGTAACTCTCCTGTTTCAACTTCCCAAGATTATATGTACCACCATGCCTGGGTTTGATACATTCATGATAAATAAAAGCACAGAGAAACAAACAAAAACTACAAGACACTCCCAGCAAGTTCCACCTTGAATTTAAATGTATGCACTTCCTAAAGCAGTTTTAATATCACACAGATTTTTAGATCCATAGCAAGAGAAAAGAGGTAGCTAAGAAAGGCTCTACCAGGCCCCGGACAAAATCCCAAATCTCTGGGACCCCAGATCCACCAAACCAGGAAAATCCTCTTCAATCCCTGTTCACTTCACCCCTCCAGGAGAAACGGACTCTCACTGAGAGGCCTGACTGCTCCAGGGTCCTGAGGCCTGGTGGGGCTCCAGATGGCTCAGGGATGGATTCAGAAAGCAGGGTCATCTCGCAGGATGGTGAGGAAGCGCTCGCCTCCCTCGCAGAGCAGACTGTGTACAGCTCGGCACAGCGCCAGCCCCTGTGGCTTCTGGGTGCTCACCAGGGGGAGGAGTTCAGCCATTAGGACCTGGGGGCAGTGCAGGGCCAAGGTCTCAGTGGGGCCGCCCCAGCTGGCAGCCCAGGACAGGCTTCAACAGTGTAGTCTTCTCTCCCAGGGAGGCTCCACTCACCTGGCACAGCAAGGAACCTGGCAGTCTACACCCGGCCTAAGGCTCACCCACATCCCACCCCTGTCGTCCAGGGACTATTGGAAAAGGAACATCATACTCCAATCCCAGGCCTCTGTTCCTAGAGGCTGAGCCTCCAGGAGGCTCCAGTGTCAGCCCTCCACATGGTCAGCCCTCCACTGGTTCCACAGGTGCCCACTGCACACTGCCCCCTCATGCTCTGCCAGTACCTTTTCCAGGTGGATCTGCTGGTTGAGCATGGCCACTCGCAGCTTCAAGGTTGCCAGGGTCTGCAGTTCCTGGGTGCTGGAGTAGAGAAGGAGCTGGGGGCTCCAGGAAGGGTCCACTCCACCTCCGCAGGGTGATGAGGCCTGGGAGGGCCTGTCCACAAGGCATGGTCCTGGCAGCTGTTCACTCACAGCTGTGACAACAGGAGATATGTGGTCTCTTGGGGTGGCACCCACGTCTAAGGCCCGGGGTTCATTCATGGGCCAGCATCTGGCTCCCCAGGCACCCCCCTGCCAACCTGCCTTGCCTTTAAGGAGTGCAAAACTGGGCTTTCAGAACAACAGTGTGCGGCAGAGTATGGTGGGCCTGGGGCTCATGGCGGTGAGAGACCTTTGTGAAGTCTCCTTTGCCTCCTGGTTTTCTTTACTGGTGCTTATGTGACTTTCTAGAGACTGACTTTACTTTTGAAGATAGAACTTTCCCTCTTAAAAATTTCAATCAATTAAAAAATGTAAAGGAAAAAGAAGCCCCATGAGTCACCTCCTAGTATGATTCTCAAATGCTGCTTTCTCAGTAACTAGGTAAATAAGCAAACTGCTCAGATTGATAGGTTGTTTGTTGGGAGAAGTGGGGTTGGGGACCTGTCCTGAGCAGTTGAGGCCAGTTGGCTGGTCCCATAGGACAATTGGTAAGAACCCAGAACACTGTGGGGTGTGTGGGAAGGGCCTGCCTGCCTCTGGTGCCAGGACTGGTCATCCTTCCTTAAGGAATGGGCAAAATGGGCTAATGTGCCCTGACCCTGGCTAACACAGGTGGCAGTAGGGACAGGCCCTCACCTGCACGCAGCATCTGCAGCCTCTGAAGATACTGCCCAGTGATGGCTTGCAGCCCTTCCAGGGTGAGCAGACAGCTGTACTCCTGCATCCAGTCAGCGGGGGCTACTCAACAGTCGGGGAGGGCAGGCTTAGTCCATGTCAGTCCTGAAGCCCTTCCTGCAACCTGTCCTCGTCACCCGCTCCTGAGCCCCACTGACCTGAGGAGAGCTCCTCCTGCATGCGTAGCCTCAGCAGCACACAGGCCTTCCGCAAGCGCTGAGCCTCCACCTCTATCTCCATGGCACTGAGCCTGGGGCCAGGCCAGCCTGACTGAGTATGGGTCAGGGAAACTCCCTTGTGTCCAGGCCCCACCCACCCCATGCTGGCCCTTCCTCAAACCTGCCAGGTTAGAGCCAGAAGCACCTCCACTCCTGCAAGTCCAGCAAGGATACAGTCCCCTGCAGCTTCTGGAGAAACTGGGATTTGGCAGTGCTGGTGGCACCTGTGGAGTCGCTGGTCTCTGCTGAGTTAAGTTGGGCCCACAGGCTGGGATGTGCACAGGGCACCCAGAAACCAGAGAGGGACGCTGTTATTCCAGCCAGCAGGGCTAAGCCTTGGGAGGTAGGCAGCGGCCCAGGGAGGGGCCAGAGGCTGGGTGTCTGTGCTGAAAATTAGCAGGAGTCTCTGGGGAACTAGAGGACACTGACCAGGACAAGGGAAGAGCTGACCTGTTCCAGGATGTGCTACAGAGAATTCAAGCAAGGAGAGAAAAGCCAGCAGTGACTGGAAACTACATCTGAAAAGAGACCTAGGTGCTTGCTCTGTGCCAACCACAGTGCAAACACCTAAAGGCACTGGTTTACTTAACTCTCCCAGCACTTCTATGAGTCTGAGTCCTGTTACTTTGCCTCCAGCTCTAAACCTGATGGAGGGAAGACAGACTGGGACTTGGAGACAAGTGTCAAGTTCAAGCCTTGCAGCTGTGAGTGCTGAGCCTGAGGCCACAGCAGCAGTGCTAGCGGGTCAGCTCTGAATGTGGACAATGACCCCACCCAGCAAAGAAAGCAGAGACCTACTGGAAAGTCTTGCCTATGTATCCCCAAGCTGGTGATGTGTTCTCAGTCTTCTGTCCCCACCCGCCTTACCGAGAGTTCTGGGAAGCCACTTTCCTGAAGTTCACAGGCAGCTGCAGCAGGGTCCTGTCAGAGAAGCCAGTGTTCTGAATAGCCTCATCTACTCTGGGGGCTGCCAGTCCTGCTTTCTGCTCAGAGCCTATCAGTGGTGGGGTTTCTTGCCCCCTTTCCCTCTTAGAAGGGGCTTTCTGACACCCCAGGGCTCCCCAAATGCAGCTCTATGCCCTGCCCTACTCCAAACCCCAAACTCCTGCTGATAGCCAAGGTCTGAGCAAGTAAAGATGGCAGATTTTCCAATGAGGGTCTGGGAAACCTACCCCTTCTCCTTGAGTGTGAAAGTTTCTGCCACCTGAGGAGCAGCCGATTGGACCATTTGTTCATGCCTGAGGCCTGGCCCACCCCTAATGGTCTGGGCTTCTTTTGCCATGTGGGAACTATTTCCCACTGGCAGAAGCCTATGCTCAGGGTGGTCCGTGGCAGGCACCCTAGACTGGTGGATGCCTTTGGTAGGTCTTGCTCCTGAGGCACGGCTGCTAGCCCGGCTTGAGGCCTGGGGTGGTGCTGATGCAGTGGTGCCAGGAGAGGCAGTAATCGGCCCAGATTTCAGGCGTAGAGTTCTGTCTCTTTCTCCAGGCTTAGAGATGCCTTTCCGCACCCGTACTGCCTTCTCCAGTGCCTGGGTCAAAAGTTCCAGCTCCTTGAGGTCCTGGGTGCTTGGTGTGTATGCTGTGAACACCAAAAACCATGCAGAAGTTCCTCCTCACTATCTCAGGATGGGTCCCTCATCACTGCATGCCAGAGCTGGGCCCGTGGCTGCCCCGGGAAAGGGTGGGTGGCCGAGATTTACCTGAAGTCTGGTTCTCTTCCTTATCTTCTGGCCTTGGAGGTGGCTCCGCAGCCAGGGTCCCGGCTGGTTCCCTGCAAAGACAGGGCATCCATGGCCCGAACAAACTCCACCCCGCCGCAGCCCCCCGCCTGAACCTGCAGGGTAAGTGAGGTGGCACTGACAACCGGAACCTCGCAAGTAGGAGGCTGGGCCCGATCTCCCAGCCTCCGCGGTTCTGCGTGATTTCAAGGGGCCGAGGGAGTCCCGAGTCCACATACCAGGCCCGCAGCAGCCTTCGGGAGATGCGGAGGCTCCGATCTAGCTGCCGCTGTCGCTCTGCGCAGGCATCGAGGGCGCCCTGCAGCTCGGCCACCAGCCTGGGAGGACGCATGGGCAGCTCAGCACCCCAAGAGACGTGGGGCCCCGCGCCAGTCCACCCCGGACCTACCGGCGCGCGCAGTCGGCGGGCAACATCGACCGCAGCTTGGACTTCCAGAGTTTTGCCGCCGCTGCCACCGAGCTCCGCCCCTTCCACGTAAAGGCCCTCCCCTTCCGTCAGGTCCACCCAATCCTGAGCCTGGCCCTCAGGGCCCGCCCACGACCGCGAACCCGCCTCGAAACGGAAGTTCTGCTGCCTGGTCTGCCTGAGGCTGCGCTCCAGCGGGCTCCAGCCGCAGCCCACCGGGCCCTGATGACTCAGTCTCCTGGGCAGGTGGCGCTATTTCCGTGTTCTTCTTGCAGGGAGCATGTTACAGTTCCATGGTTAGCTTTCTCTTTTTTTTTTTGGTACTGGGTACTTAACCCAGGGGCGCTTTACCAGGCATGTTGCTTGGGGCCTCGCTAAATTGCTAAGGCTGGCCTTGAACTTGGAATTCTGCTTTGGCAGCCTGAGTCCGTGGGATTACAGACATGTTCCACCGCGCCAGGCTGTTGGCTTTATGTCCTAATAGTTCTCTTGAAGGCAGCTCGAAACCAGGGACGTGCTACCTTGCTGACCTCAGGACCACCTAGCAGAGGGACAGGCACATGGACCCGGTGAGAATGACTTAAGATCAGGACATGGGAGGAGGAAGCCTTCATTTGTAGAGGTAGGGATGAGGCGATGACATCGAGGGAGGTTTCAGGCGACACCTGGGTGTAGGGGGATGAAGTGAAGGAGACCTGGAGCATGCAGCACGTAGAACAGTGGACCTGGCAAGATGACCCAAGGTTGGGGCGGGGGACATGGAGGAGAAGCTGCCCTGAGTACATCCAGGAGGTCAGTATCCCAGGAGGCAGCTATGGGCAATGCTGCTGCTGCAAAAGCCTGGGCAGTATTGGGAGGGGCTGGGAGAGAGGAAGGGGGTTTGGACAGGGGGTGGACAAGGCATTCAGGGACCCAGGGAACATCTGGGGGAGGACCGTGGGCAGACGCTGCTGAGAAGAGAGGAGTGCACTCAGGAGGCACCAAGGTGACTGTCAGGTCCTGGGGGAGGAGACAGGGAGACGTACCAGCCAGGTGGTTCCAGGCAAGGCCTGGAGTGTTTTTATGGTACAGGTGCAAGGCTGAGAGGAGAGAGAACCCATCCACCCGAGCTGGGATCTCATCAGAGCGGTCGCGAGGGGTAAGGCAGTTAAAGGGATGCATCCATCACTCCTGTGCCACTGTCCCCATCACATTTAATCCTCACAACACCCCCGTGAGGTAGGTTATCATTGCCCTATCTCGTAGATGAGGAAACTGAGGCTCACATATGCCCAGGGGCACACAGTGGAAAGGACAGGTTTACAAGTCCAGCACCTGGGCTCTCCTCACCCAACCACGCCCCACCCAGGGTGGTCATGTTTTTTAACAGTAGCAAGACAGCTGCCACAGTGACCTGTCTCTCACACAGCAAAGCCAGCACCAGCCAACATCCCCCTTCTCTGTACTTCTGGTTCAAGAGTATTCGGGGAAACTGACCAAGTGGTTCTAACATTTGAAAGGAAACAAAAGTACCCTGGCAGGGTCAGGGTCAGGATCAGTGGTGGGCCTTGACTGGCTCCCCAGGACCGTTGGGGCAGCTGCCTGAGGCTCACATGCATACCAGGCAAGTGCTCTACCACTGAGCTCCACCCCGGCCCTCTTTTCAAAGTAGGAGGCCACATCTCTGGCCAACTTGGATCCACAGCAGATCTGCAGTATCAGCCAGGGGCAAGCCTTCTGACTTTCTTCCTCTTGATCACCTCAGATAGTATGACTTTTCCATTTTCTTCTGGCTAACCTCTCCGGGGAAATTCTGTTTGCATAGTGTGCCAGGATAGCACCATAGGGCTAGTGTCACATGTTTTTATTTGAGCCTAAATAATGTTGGGAACATCCTTCTCTCACTCCCTGCTTTTATTTACCCTGTATTTTAACTTTAAAAAAATTTTTCATTTTCAAGAAATCTAGAAATAAAACCAGGAAAAGAATGGCTCATAAATTCAGTGCAAAGAGAGATTCACATGGACACCATGAGACACAGACCACTCTGGGAGGAGGGACATATTTCTAAAATGAGTTCAAAGTGCTGGAGGGAGGGAGCCTGTGGCCCCAGCTTCAGGGTCCCCACACCCCATGAGCACACTGCAGTCCACACCATTATACAGGGTCACAGGTTGCCTTACCATGGGACCCACGGCCCAGAAGGGAGTGGCTATCCCAGCCTGGCTGAGGTGGGTGAGGGCACAGTGGGGTGCTCAGAGCGTGAGCTGTGCCAGGATACCTGGGTCACATGGAAGCTGTTGGCTCCTGGCATGGGGCTCAGTGGGCCAATGCTGGGAAAAGCAGGAGAGTGGGCTTCCACTCTCAGAGACAGCAGGACAAATGAGGGTACAAGGATAGGTCTCACATGGTATGGCATGATTGTTCTGAGGCTAAATTTCCAGAGAGGAGCTGAGTTTGCACTCTGATTTTGACATTTTGGGGGCTCAGATGGGACTTCCCTGGAGGAAGAAACTCGGTGCCCATAAGTTGTCCCTGTTCTCTGATAGCTACCCAGGGTCTGCACAGCACCCATCCATAGTGCTCTGAAGCCCCCCCAATAGTAAACATTCACCTCAGCAGACACACACACACAGACACACACACACACACACACACGCACTCATAGCTTCAGAAAGCCCAAGTTTGTGTCCTTGCCACTGTGCATGGATAGGTTTTGCCGCTTCACCTGCTGCTGGGGAGCACTGCTCCCGGGGGGGGTGGGGGCACGACACTGTAAACATGATTTCTTGGCCTGATGGTGGCAAGGCTGTGTGTCTGACTTGCTGCCCAGGGACAGCACTGAGGTAGATCGGGGAGGGCCCCCCGAGCTGCTGTCCACTGAGTTTGTGGGACTCGCACTGCTGACAGAGGAGTAGCCTGAGGTTGTGACGTCCTTGCCAGGATCCCTCCTGCTGTAGAGAAGAGGTCTGGGCCCTAGAGCTGGAGGTGTCTGGGTGCCAGGCACATGGCGTCCCTTGTCCTCCTGGCAGGTCTCCTCATCACTTGATTCCTGGCAGCAGTGCTGTTCTGGGTTCAGGTACACCACGGAGACATCAAGGACACCACTGGGAGCTGTCACTGTGGGAAGTGTCAGGGAGCGGGGAGAGTGGTCATGCCTCAGCCTGAACGTCAGGGTACCCTTCTGCCCAGTAAGAACCCAGCGCCCAGGCTCCAGCTCCTGGCCAGGACAGTGTAAAACATTCTGTGCCAGGACAAATGTCCCCTACCTGGCTGTAGTTCCTCATGTAGCTCAGGTGAGAGCTGAGGGTGACATGCCTCTCTCAAGCTGGGAAGGCAGTAGAAGGTGACAAATTGGCCAGCTAACTACTTAGTCTACCAACAGACGCAAAGGCGTGGTGGAAAAGCAACAGAAACCCTCCCAAGCTGGGCCGGGGGCCGGAATCTTCTGTGGCCTTCTGAGGGGCTCTGTACACCGGGTGGGCACATCTCAATGTTCAAGGAAGATCTCGCCAGCACTCCAGAGAGGGATCTATCTGCCCCTGCCCTGGCGGGGTCCTGGAGCAGCAGGGACCTAGCTGGAGCTGACAGGCATTTGCCTCAGCTGTCCCCAGGCCTGTGGGAAGGCTCCGCCCCACCCGGGCTGCGTGCTGAGGACTCGACTCTCAGGCTTTCCTGCAGGTAGGATGTGGCAGGAGGTGGAGTGCAGCCTCCATGCGGGTGGCTCCTGCGTGATGTCCCCCTGCACAGCATGGCCACACACTCACCATCGCCCTCCTTCTCTCCCTCACTCTCCTGGTCACCCTCGTATCCAGAGCAGCAGTCCAGGCTCCAGTCGAGGAAACTGCCCAGCAGCGTCTCCTCCTGACTGGACAGCTCCGCAGTAGGGGTGGTGACAAAGCTGCCCCTGTCTTCCTGGAGGCTGTTCTCTCGCTTCCTGTGAGGGGGGGAAAGTCCAAAGGCCCTGGTCACAGGCAGTCTCATCTGGAGGCCCACCCCAGTCCTCAGCCCCTACCTCAATTACCTGCATGGCCCAGGCCCTCACCCTGTGCTCAAAGGGTTGGTGTAAGCCCTGGGGACGGCTTGGATGATTGGCCCAAGCCAGCCCCGGTCTGGGTGTGAACCTGGGCTCCTCCGGGCTGGCTATGGGGCTCGGGGCCAGCTACTCGCCCTCTGGAGACTGGCAGGATGATGCAGCCCTCCAGGGTGCTGGGTATGTAAGACACAGGTAGTGCACGGCCTGGCACTGGGCAAGGCAACAGGGACAGCCTCTCCGTGGGCAGTGCCAGCACGCTGCCCACCTGGGGTCAGGGCTGGAAGCTGGAGCACAGGCCTGTCCCTGGGAGATGCTGCCATACTTCTGAGCCTTTCTGCTTCCTGCCTTGGGGCTGCCTGTGGTGGGTCTTGCCTGTTAGACTGAAGGGGTTCCAGGGAGCTTCTGGGAAGCAGGTTTGACAGTGAGGCTGCGCACATGGCAGGGGTCAGGGACACACCCGTCAGGGCACAGATGCCTGTGCCTACTGGTCCCTGTCAGGGTGCCCTCTCAGGAGGACTTAGGCCTCCTGTACTTGGCACGGGAGGAGGTGCTGTGGTACATCTCAGGGAGGAAGCAGCAGGACCGGGCTCAGCCTGCTTCTAGATCAGCTGTTTCCTTAGGGTTCCCAGAGTTTAGGACTCTGTAGCCAGGGCCCATTTCCCATAGAACAGTCATGGAGGTGGCCTGACCTGGCCCTGTGTTGTGACAGTGATGACCCAGCTACCCAGTGCCAACCTTCAGGATGCTCAGGGGGCACAGGGCACTGAGGAGTCAGAAAGGCAGGGCTGACAGAGAGGGTCACACTTATCTGGGCTTTGCAGGATCAACAGGAGTTCTTCAGGTGGGCAAGAGAAGGAAAGGAGGTATAGCCAGAGCATTAGAAGAGAAACAGGAATAAACAGGAATATACACAGACGGAGGGAGGGGACAGAGGAGGGGAGGGACCCATGAGAGCGTTAATCAGATTATGCCCCTAATGCTGGGATTAACTCCATGAAGCAGAGAAGCCCAGGCTGACATGTCTAGCACAGGCAGGGCCCAGACCCAGGGCTCAAGCATGCTCGGGACCGTCTTCCCCCAAGGCAGCTAGGACAGAGGCAGTGAAGCTCAGGAACAGTCCCGAGGCCAGAGTGCCTGGGTTCGAGGCAGTTTCTCTGTATGTACTATCTGCCGCTTCTCCGCAAGTCTCAGAAGCCCCCGGACAGCTGCATCATCAGTGAGGGAATTCAGAGCTGGAGTGCAGGGGCCAGCCTTTCATCAGACCTGAACCAGGATGAGACTCACCGTTTGGTTCTCCTACTGGAGGGAGAGCTGAGGAAGGCGTGGATTTCTCCTGTGCTGAGGCAAGATGGTGGCTCTGGACTCTCCTGCTTCACTCCTAAGGCCACACACAACTGGCTGTAGTTCAGCACCTGAGGGGAGGCGGAGTCAGTGAGGCCGAAGCCAGGGCAGCCAAGCCCACCCACCAGGGCACCCTGTAGACACCCAGGCCAGGGAGAGGCAGCACCTCTTCCTGGCTGATTTCTTCATAGCGCTTGTCCTCAAATCGCTGCTTTACGGCGGTCAGAGAGACTTGTCTGTAGTCCTTGGGGGCATCGTCATGGAAGCTGGAAACAGGCAAATGCAGGACCCGTGAGCAACCCCAGCCCCAGCTGTAGTCTCACTTCCTGAATTGGAGGGGACACAAGCTTCCAGCACAGCCCAGTGGTACAGTGCAGTCACCCGGAAAAGCACTTGGCGGCACCTCCCATGGTCAATCAGTTTCCTCGTGTCCCAGCGCCACACAAGGACTGGCAAGTGTGTCAGCAGCACTGTTCACAACAGCCAGGAGGTGGCAGTAGGGAAAGTGCATCACTGTATGAACAGATAGACAAGTGGTCCATCCACACAGTGGACTTTACTCAGCCACAAAAAGAAATGGAAGTGCTGGGGAGGGTTGCGCACGCCTACTACAGTCTCAGAGACTCAGGAGGCAGGAGGACTGTGAGCTTGAGGCCAGCCTCAGCAATTAGTGACACCCTGTCTCAAAATTTCAAAGAATAATAAAAGGAGGGATGGGGATGTAGCTCAGTGGTAGAGCACTTGCCCAGCATGGATAAGGCCCTGGGTTCAATCCCCAGTACTGCCAAAAAAAAAAAAAAAGAGAGAGAGAGAGAAAGAAGATTAAGAAAAAAACCAAGACACATACTGCAACATGAGCCTGGAAAACACCATGGTCACTCTGAGAAGCCAGACAGAACAGGCTGCGTGTGTGCGGGGCGTGGATGCACACGCAAAGCATCCAGAACAGGCAAGTCCACAGAGGTAGAAGGCAGGCTGCCAAGGGCTGAGGAAGTCGGGAGAACTGAAGGGTTAAGGGAAAGGGTCAGGGTTTCTTTGTGGGGGTGATGAAAATTTTCTAAACTTGGTAGAGGCGATGGTTGTGTGGACTCTGAGTATACCGCAGAGTTAAGTTGTCCATTAAAAAAGCTTTAGCTGGATGTGCTGGTGCATGCCTGTAATCCCAGTGGCTCAGGAGGCTGAGGCAGGAGGACCGCAAGTTCCAGGCCAGCCTCCGCAACTTAGTGAGGCCCTGAGCAACTTAGCAAGACCTTGTCTCAAAATTTAAAAAAAAAAAGGTCTGGGGATATGGCTCAGTGGTTAAGGTCCCTGGGTTCAATCCCTGGTTTAAAAAAAAAAAAAAAAAAAGTTTAGTTTGTAAATAAATGTTTCCAATTGAACCAGTTTGGAAAGCAAAACAGACTGGGTGTATAGCTCAGTGGTGGATTATGTGCTTGGCATGTGAGACACCTAGGTTCAATCCCCCCAAAACCAAGAACAACAACAAAAGCTTCTATGGGGGGAAAAGAATCAACGCAGCCCAGCAACACCTCCTGGGGGCCATTATCAGGTAATGATCCGTGCTCCCAGTGCAAGCAGAGGCTGGGGGGTCAGACACACTGGCCACTCAACTGTCACCCTGGTTCCCCATCCATCAGTTGTAGGGTCTGGGCAAAACAGGGTGGGCCAAAGCACATACCAAACTGAGAAATGCCCATGGGTCCCCATGAATGGCGCAGAGTGGAGAGGGAGGAGAAAGGGCACGTGGCAAAAAGGGGCTGGTCAGAGGGACTGGGAGCCGCTCTGCAGAGTTCTGGTCTTATCCTAGAAGTTGGAGGGTGAGGCTCTGGATTGGCATAGCAGAGGGACGTGCTCCTGAGAGGTGGCTGCCTTGGTATCGTAGGAGGCAGCCAGGGCAGTGACCAAGGTTCTCGAAAGTGTGTGGAAAACGTGTCAGACCACAGAGCTGCTAGGTGACAGGGATGATCAAGATGCAGAAGCAGCTGATTCTGGCCTCTCAGGCCTGGCCTGGTCCACCAAGCACAAATGCAACCTACAGGAAGAACACCTAACCAGAGAGGAGACCAGCCAGCTTAGAAACACTGGCGGTCTGGACTGGGGCCCAGGGTCAAGGTTTAGATGTGCTCTGAATCTGGTTAAGTCTCCCAGAGGAGACAGTCTGAGGAGTGGGCGAAAGACAAAGAAATTGAAGGAAGATGGGCACAAAGGAGCAAGGGGAGCTGCAGAGTGGGAGGAGCAAGTCCCAAGTGCAGACGAGAAGAGGAGAGGAGGGGGAGCCCCAGGCGGATGCACACTCGGCACACAGGTACTGCGACTCTCCACTCAAGCCAGCAGAAGCACTGGTCTGCACACGCCTGGCACGGCTCCCCTCTCCCTAAGACCTGGATGCCCACAGAACCCAAGGCGCTTCCTTTGGGGGAAGCCAGGTTCTTGTCTACACATCACCCTGCCCCCATTCCTGCTTGCCTGCTTTCTCTGCAGGCTCCACGGCCATCCTGTACAGCCTGGGCTGCTCTGGCCTTTCCCCCAGCAGCTGGCCTGGGAGAGGATCACAGACTGCACGCAGTGGACCGTCAGTGGACCATCGAGGCTGAGGGAAGTGCCCAGAGAGGGTAACAGTGCACACATGGGGAGGCAGCAGGGCAGTGGGACTGGAGTGTGTGGTGGGGAGGGTATGGCGGAGCAGAGTGGAGACAGGCCCAGATGGGACTGGCCGTCAGGAGCCTTGCCTCCTGGCTCCCTCTTCCCCCATAAGACAGAGGATCTACCTCTGTGAAGAGTGAGTGGAATAAGCAGCACAGGGTTGGGGTTTTAAAACGTTGACTCTGAGGAAGACTTTTCCTTTTTTTTTTTTTTTTTGCGGTGCTGGGGATTGAACCCAGGGCCTTGTGTTTGCGAGGCAAGCACTCTACCATCTGAGCTATGTCCCCAGCCCACGAGGAAGACTTTTCTTGCAAGAAACTCACTGCAGGAAGATCTGTGGGTTGACTGACAGCTGTCATGTGAAGAAGCAAAGGCCCTGAGGGTACATGGGCACCACCCTACTCTAGCAAAGTCTGGTTGGAGGCCTTGTTTCCTCAGACTCACCACTTTTTATGAAGGCTCAGGACACAGGGAATGAGGTCTTCAAAGGAGAACCCGGTGAGGTCACACAACTGACTGGTCCAGGGCTGTGCTGGAGAGGAGAGCAGGCTGGGAATAAGACTGCCATCTGCCATTCCCACCCCACACTCTGCCATTGTACTGTGGAGTCTTGGAGCTCAGGGTTGCAGTCCCTTTAAAATGGCTTTGATTAGACCCCACAAAGACTATCCTCACTGTCAAAACTCTGAGAAATACTTAAGCTAGAACCATCCTTCCCCTGTCACCCTGAGCTGCCTCTGGTCCTTCTCCAGGATGAACAGGTGATACTGTCTTTTGGTCCCCCACCCCCTCCTAGGAGAGTGTGCCCTGATGTCAGGAATCCCCCAGGAGGGGCCACTCCTTACTCTGTGCGTGCATTAGTCTGGCTAGGAGCAGAGCTGAGGAGGCCAGGCAGGCTGGGGCATAGGCAGACAGGCCGGTGTGTAGCAGAGAAAGTTCACAAAGGAAGCTGCACAGGTGCTGGGTTCTGGGTGCCACAGGGACCAGCGTCAGCAGGACCTCTTTGTAATCAACCACAGTGGGGATCTAGATAGAAGGGAAGGTGGCTGTGGGACTCCGGGCATCAAGGCACATGCCGATGCCCTGCAGCCAGAGGCTCATGCTCGGACTTTGGCTGCAGCACAGATGCCCTTGCCCCCGCACCCGCATGACCTCAAGCATGGTGACAACTTTGATTAAACAGGAAAAAGAAACCACTTACCCTAATCTTCCCTTCCAGGGTGGAGACAATCTCTCCCATCATCCTCACCAGGTCCTCATACTTGTATGTGTTGTCTGTGAGCCACACAGCCTCCCGGATGGTCAGGATCTCCTTACTGATGAACCTGGAATGTGGAGATGGGGTCACAGCCCTGAGCCCACTTCCCAAGGCAGGGGTGTGGCTGAGGAGGGCTGAAGGTTCTAGGAGGCCTCAAGGTAGGGAAGACACGATGGCTTTGGATTTTGGTGACAAAAGGAGGCTCCACCTACAGCGGAGAAGGATAGTCAGAAGGTGCTGGAAATAGGATCCGGGCACAGTTGTCTCTGCAGAAGGCCCCCATGAGTGATGCTATCATCCATTTGTCTGAACAATCTCAGCAGTGAGGATCTGCCCTACATTTTCTTTCCTTTGCAGTTGGAAACTGAACCCATGGCCTCATGCATGCGAGGCAAGCGCACTATCACTGAGCTATACCCTCCGCCCCTCTTTTGACCGTGTCTATCAAGTGACTGTAAACGATTTAAACCTAGAGGATATGTGAGCCACAGAACCAGGAGTTGGAGGCAAAGGGCCCAGAGGCTGTTTGAACACACGGATCTTGATGTAGAATGCTGACTGTCCTTGAGGCAGGTGGGCACCCTATTCTCTACTGTCCACCAGCACTGACTCTCAGGAATCGCACTGCTCCAGCAGCACTGAGCAGCTGAGACTGTAGTTTGCACATGTCACTGGCTTGACGGAGGATGGGGGAAATGCTGCCAGTGTGAAGGACACAGATGGCTAAAGGATGGATGCAAATGGGCTGGTGACAGCCCTGCACCGCTAGGGTTGGTAGGCAACAGGTGCTACGCAGGGCAGAGCTGCTGCATCTTGGCCTTTAGAACCTTTTAAGCAGTTATTATCTGCTTGTCTATCATCCAACAACTTTTATCTTAGATTGCACTGATGTAACCGTGTTGTCAGATCCAGGGGGGAGTGGTCCCACCTGTTCAGCGTCTCTGGTCAGAAGACCCAGGAAGTTGAGTCAGGTCCAAGAGAACATCTGTAGAGGGTCCTTATGGGGTTTAGTGGGGTCTGCTCAGTGACACTGAACCCTATGTTTTTTTTCTTTTTTTTTTTAATTTTTGTTTCAATGTACACAAATGGAGTACAACTATCATTTTTCTGGTTGTGTACAAAGTAGAATCACACCATTTGCATATTCATACATACATTCTATTATCTTTCCTTCCCCACCCCCCTCTCCTTACTTTCCTCTATACAATCCATCCTTCCTCCATCCCCCCCTACCCCGTTACGTGCCATCAACTACTTATCAGAGAAGTCATTCGGAAGCCTATGTCACGTTCCCTCCTTCTGTGGCACTATGACCCTGCTCAGAGCTGACACTTCCCATCATGGCTAGATGTGGTCATGTGACTACACTAGGTAGAAAGGTAGACACAGAAGCTATGGGGATCATGGGGACAAAGGCAGTCAGTCCCTGAGGGTGGTGACAGAGAAAAAGATAGGAGCTAGGATTTCTCAATGACCTCATGAAACCAACCCACTCCAAAGACCCTGGACCCTCTGAGGTTGCCATGCAAAAGAGAAATGAGTCGGGTGTGGTGGCACACACTTGTAATCCCAGTGACTCAAGAGGCCAGCCTCAGCAACTTAGCAATAAACAATGCAGTGAGACCCCGTCTCTAATAAAATATTAAAAAGGGCTGGGGATGTGGCTTGGTGGTACCAGGGGTGGGATATGAATCTCTGCTCTTAACACTATTGCTAAGTGCAGTTAAACCTATCCCTTACCTACCAGGCCTGACTGACAAGGACAGTGGTCCCAGAATGCACTTCCTAGAGGAAATGCCAGGGATGGTGAATTTAGGAAAACAAGAAAATGCAAAATGGATTGAGACTGGTCTCCTGCTCTGCTTGCAATGACAAAATCAGGGTGATCAGGATCAGTTAAGGTAGAGAGGTCTGGGTAAAACGTAAAGTGGTCCAATTTGAAAAGTTGGACTGCCAGTGGGTGAGCTGCTTGTTTGGATGCACCTTGCTACTGAATGATGTCCACAAAGTGGAACTGGGCTCTGCCAAAGTGTCAGTGGGGGACTTAAGACCCTCCAACCCTAGGACTGTGGGAAACTCTGACCACACAGACTTGAGAACTTGACCTCAGAGTGTGGTTCTTCCTGTGAACTCTAAAGACTAAGGATAAGGACAGTCAACTGTGACCTTCCCTGACACCATCGCCTTCAGAAGCGGGGGGAAGCCCAGTCCAGCCTGTGCCTGATGGAGTCCACACTCTGGTCCTGAGACCACGTGCTGGGATGCCCATGCCCTGCACAGTGGCCACACCTGCTAAGGGTCAATTCTGCTGTCCCCTCGTGTGGAGGACACCTAGCTTGGGTGCTCCATTGTGAGACTTATTTCCTTTAAGAACCAGCCATCAGCACAGGAAGGACAGGCACCCCTGAATCTAGTAAGGGCCAACAGGTACACACACCAGCTCTGCCACTGATTAACGGCTTCTCACCGGGTACAGATGACCATGCAGGCAATGCCCAGCAGCTGGAGTTTGTACCGGGGCACTAGCCTCCTCCGCAGGTAGCGGTCCACACACTCTACTGCCAGGTGAAGGCAAAGGCTTGTGAAGTCCTTCATGGTGGCAACTTCTACCAGCCAGTCGATCAGAATGTACCTGTGGAAAAAGAGCCACCCTTGAAAACTAGGACAAGCTTCCCTACGTGTCCCAACTCCAATTTCTGCCTGAGCAATTGAGCTGGCCATTTGTAAAATCCTGGGTATACCTAGGAACCCAGGCTGGAGACCCATGTCCCAGGGAGCTGGGGAGACGCCATGGGTCCCAGCCCCACAGCCATTCCTAGAGGCTGGTGAGCCCCCACATCTCTGCAACCTACCCCCCCTGCAGGAGTGCACATTCTTTTTTTTTTTTTAAATTTATTTTTAGATGTTGATGGACCTTTATTTTTATTCATTTATTTATATGTGGTGCTGAGACTCGAGCCCAGTGCCCTCACAGTGCTAGGAAAGCGCTCTACCACTGAGCCACAGCCCCAGTCCCTAGGCATGTACATTCTTGGTGCTCACAGATACAAGTGTTTCGAGGCCTCTTCCTAAAGTCAGCCCTCAGGAGTTTGTGGCACTGGAGGAGCCTGACCCTTGGAGTATACGGGTAAGGGGGCCAAGCAGGGTGGATATGGGTTGCGGTGGATCACACTCTCAGAACCAGAGAAAAGTCACTCAAAGGGGGAAGAACTTTGGCTCTTCTACACACCCATGCTCTCCCAACCAGTTTATTCACAACAATGCTCTCAAGGGATCGAAGAGCCAGAGTCCTGCACTGCTTCACGTACCCGGCAACCCTAACGGATGCCCAAGGGCTGACAGACGCTGTCCCTCTCTACCAGGGGACTAAACCCAAGGACCAGGACCACAATCACAAAGAATTCTGCAAGGATATCTGAACATGGTCAACTCCTTTCTGAATAAAGGAGACACCTGCCTTAAAGCAGAGCGAACCAATCCGAGAAAGCAAGAGAGAGAATGATGGGCATTATGGAGGGAGGAGGGGCAGGGTTCCAAGGTCAGCCCTGAAGCAGCTTCAGACATGGAGGGAAGGAGGGGGAGATGGGGTGAGGTTACGAGAGGGTAGGTTGGGAGAGGGGATAAACCTCTATACCCTCCCAGAAGGAAGAGCATGCAAGGGTCAGGTGAATTGGTTTAAGGCAGTCAGGACTGAACAGACTGGGAAGCTCTCTGAGCAGAGGGACTTAAGGAGCTTAACAGCCTGACTTCTAAGCCTGGCACAGTGGCACACACCTGTAATTGTAGCTTCCTGGGAGGCAGAGACAGGATGATTTCAAGTCTGAGGTTAACCTGGGCAACTTAACAAGGTACTGTCTCAAAATAAAAAACTAAGTGATAGAGAGCCCCCCTGGGTTCAATCCCCAGTACTAGGGGAGGGGGTGGAATCTGATTTCTAAAACAGATCACTGGATTGTACACTTTATTTATTTTATTTATTTTTTTAAAGGAATGGTTTTTTTTTCCTTTATTTTATTCATTTACTTATATGTGATGCTGAGAATCAAATCCAGTGCTTCACACATGCCAGGCAAGTGCTCTACCACTGAGCACAACCCCAGGCCCGACTATACACTTTAAAATGATAATTAGCTGGGTGTGCTGGTGCACACCTGTAGTCCTAGCAACTCTGGTGGCTGAAGCAGGAAGATCACAAGTCTGAGGCTGGTCTGGGCAACTTATGAGACTGTCTGAAAATTTTTAAAAGGTCTGGGGATGTAGCTCAGTGGTAAAGTGCCCCTGGTTTCTATCCCCAGTACTGCAAACAAAGTCAGTCAAATCCATGCCAGTCTGCCACCCTACCCCACACACAAAATGAATATCAACAGTTTTACAAAAAGACAAAGCAGTAGTCTCGGATTAGAAGGCATTGCCAGCATATTCCTTCTAACAGAAGGAGGAATGAGCTGAGAGAAGTGGGTGAGGGTGGTGGGCAACCATGGCCCCAAAATGCAAAGGCGCTCCAGCTTGACACCACCACTGGGGGAGGCGGCATTTCTGTGGCCAAGTGTCTGTGTGCACAGATGAGTGTGCACGTGTACGAGACGTCAAGCCTCTCCAGGGAGGGGATGATCATTTTTAAAATAAATGTTTGCTAAGCACTAACTATGTGGGCATTGTCTCTTAGAAGGTGCCAGGGGCTGTTCCATTGTAAATTCAAAATGTATTTGAAATCTTACGTACAAGTTTAAAATCATTCATTTTTCATTTTACCCTCTAACATGTTCTGTGATTTAGTATAAGAGTGTTATCACCCATCCTTGGAGGCCCTGCAAGAAGCAGGCTGTGCCAGGAGGTGTCCTGGCAGCTCCCTAGGTCCAGCCTGGCTTGGCCAGCCACCAAGTTTCACAAAACATGATGATGCTTGGAAGACGAGCTATAATGAAGTCTGTAGAGGCTGGACTACAGGTCAGCAGTAGCTTATCATGCACAAGGAGCGGGAGCCCACGTAAGTTTCGGTTTCAGAAACTCCCATCATTTTTAAAAGATGTCTTTAAAATGGTTGGACATATTCTATGGCTCAGAAAAGAGAGCTGGAAGAGTGGAGTAGGATATTTTCTTTCTCAAAGTCCTGGCTTTGGCACTATTGGTTCTAGGCGTGTGTGGGCCTGAATCGGGGGAAGGGGTTCCTGGTAGGCTGGTAAGGGAACATCATGCTGCCCTGAGAGCAGTGACTCAGAATCACTCTGCCACTGGGTCTCGAGTGCCTCACCTCATTGTGTCATTGAGTCCCTTCTGCACAGAGAAGACCTGCTGCTTACTGATGGCTTGAGAGGCCTGGAACAGCTGGCAGACGATCTCATTGCAGGCTTTAGCTTCTAGTCCAAGTTGGCTTCCATTTGCACAGGCTTTGGCCAGCGCTAGCTGAGGACCAGAATACAAGTACAAGGTGAGCAGGAGGCGCTCCACACCCAGGCTGGTGCCTTTCGGGTGGAAGACACAGGTGTACTGCTGCCTGCCTAAGACCTCACCCTGGGACAGTACGACCAAGATCTTCAGGGTTACTCTGTTTTGAATGGTGATACAGCATATGATAAGTTTTTTTTTTTAAATATTTTGTTTTAGTTGTAGGTAGACACAATACCTTTATTTTATTTTATGTGGTGCTGAGGATGGAACCCAGGGCCTCACACATGCTAGGTGAGCACTCTCCACTGAGCCACAACCCCAGCCCTTTATGATAAGATCTTTAAGAGGAACAAAAGATGGAAGATATACAAGTGAGTTGCCCTCCCATTCTAGTGCAGGTCCTCGGCCAACTTACGTCTCCTGCCTGTTCTTTGTGAAAAGCTTCCACATGCTTCTGTTCATCCACAGGTGAGTCAGCACTCCCGGGGAGGCTGCACTGTGAGAGGACGAGACCCAACCTGGGTCTGTGTGTGACCTCAGGCAAACTGGGAGACCTCCCTGCACCTTGGTTTCTTCTTTCATAAAATGGCACATTAACAGTCTGGGCCCCACTCAGCATGTAACCACCCAGCACCCACTAAGACCTCAGATGGTAACGATCAATTATTTTTATAAATTTCCTTCTAGATTCTTCTAGGCATCTTTAACAGCACATAAGTGCATTTGTGACCAGGCACACATGACACATTTCATCTTTTTTTTGCCTTCTCAACAGTGACACGCTTCCTTATGTGAAACTCCAGGCACAGTCCCTCTCTTCTTTCATTCAGGGTGTTTCCACGTATTTCTGAGGAACTGCAGTTCCTGACCTGGAGAATCCACAGCAGCAGCTCCATCCTTTGGCTCCCCCTGCTGTCTGGAAGGCCCATACTAGCTTTTGTACCACTCAGAGGGGCACTTCCTTTTCTCACCTTCACGAAAGCTGTTATTGCTAAGAATATCTATTCCCAGGAGTTACTAGCTAGCCACTCGAAACCAAACACAACTTGCTAATGCAATCAGCCCACGCCATTTCATTTAAAGGTGCACTCTTCTGACTAGTCGCAAGGTTAAAAGTTGTTCCGCTTTTTATCCAGTTGTGTTTCTCCTCTTGAGAATCCACTGAGCCCTCAGAACATCCACAAGGGTCTTGCTACTCTCATCGATTACCTTGAGCTCCTGTAGAATTACGCTTCTTGCAAATCTTTTGACTACCTTTCTGGACATGAACGTTGCAACATTCTGTGGTCCATCAGCCTGGGCCACCTGTGCCTCTGTGGCTTCTTTCCTAGGGTGTGAGTGCAGATGACTGCACCGCCAGGGTGGTGGCTGATAAGAAAAAGCTTCCACCTGCTTGGCAAGGGGGACTTTCTTTGGTTTTCCTTCAGCAACTTAATAGCTGCAAGGAAAGAGTCTGGGGAATGCCAATGACAAACCCTTGATTTCAAAGGATTAGGTGCTAAAAAGAGTGGGAGAGCACCCCGCAGCCCTCCACTTAGGCAGCCTCCACTGCACTGTCGAGGGAAGCGTTACCCGAGGGATAACCTTCTGCGGCGAGTGGTGTGGATCTTGGTAGGTACAGCCCACCGACATTTAAAATTAAGAGGCTAGCTGGCGTGTGGCACCTGTAAGCACGGTTACCTGGGAGCCTGAGGCAAAGGGCCAGCCTGTCCAAGGCCACCCTCGGCAACTTAAAGAAACCCTGCCTCAAAATAGTTTTTTTTTGTACTAGGGATTGAACACTGAGCCCCATCCCCGACCCTTTTTGAGACAGAGGCTCACTAAGTTGCTTAAGGCCATACAAAGTTGCTGAGGCTGATCTTAAACTTACTATCATCCTGCCTCAGCCTCCCAAATCACTGGGATTATGGGATATGCCACTATGTCCAGTTTCAAAAAAAAAAAAAAAAAAATTAAAGGTGGGAATGTGGGGAGGGTGGTCAGGGATACGGTGCTCAGCCTAGGAGAAAGGGTGGAGGTGGGCAGATGAATGGAGCACTTCCGAGCTCTTCTCCCTGTGTGCCCAGAGCTAATCCCCTTGAATACTGGCTCCTGGACCAATCTCACTATATCCTCAGTCTCCTGGGGGGGGCCCAGGCAGTCCTGCCCCAAACACATAAGGGAAAAGGCCAGCACCCCATATCACCTGCGCTTCCCAGCAGCCTTTGGCAGCATAGTCTCTGAGTTTCCGGAAGCTGTGGAGGCATCGTCCAGGATCTGACATCTGTCAACAGGAGAAAGTCGCCTTTATGCAGTTGTGTGTTGGGAGGAACTCAGAACTGACCCCTGGGTTCTTAAATGTCTCCTCACTCATCCCCAGGTGCCCAACTGTGCTGGTTCCTCAGCCTTTTATCCCCAAATGAAGGTAATTGTCTTTTGGGGTGCTGAGAGCAGACTGCTGCCTAGCAGCGGCTGATGGCTAAGAGACCAGAAGCTATTGAAGCATCTCCTTTTGTCCATAGAGCCTAGTTCAAGGGCCAGTTTGGAGAATGTCTCTGGCCAACACATCTTCCTTTTCCCAGACGTGTCTACTCACATCCGTCCTTCTGTCACTCTCCCAGAGGAGGTATGAGCTGGCCAAACACCCCTGATGAGCCGACTCTTCAAATAGGTCACGGGCCTGCTTCTTTTTCTCTTCATCCTGGAGTAAGGCCAAGCACAGTTGGTTCTTTTCTTATCAATCTACCAGCCACCTTCTTCCCCCTCCATGCACCTAAGCCAGCACACACTCCGAGATAACTCAAGAGTTAATAAGCCAGTGTGGAAATGACTGCTCTGATGATATACCTCTTGACCACCAAGGACAGACTTAGAGCTCTGGCCTTGCTCTTCCTGGAGAAGGTTTGTGTGTGGGCTGGTCTGCAGGCTCGCTGACTCAGCTCTGGGACACCCAAGGCTTCCCTTCACGCCAAAGGAAATATTACAAATGGCCTGGGGGGTGGTGGTGGTGGTGGTGGTGGCTCCTCGGGCTCATCCACATCCCCACTCACCCTCAGCATCCCTCCCTGATGCTTTACTAGAAGCACCACCTTCCTAAATCTGACACGAATGGGGCTTACTGAGTACAAAGCCTATTAAGCCTCAGCAGGAGAAGAGCTCTGCTGGCCAGCTGTGCCAGGCACCCACCACATGCCTTTGGTTCTCACAGCCCCCCAGGAGCCTGATCATGCAACGGGATCCACTGCCCAGCCCCATGTAGCCAGGGGCCAGGCTTGGCTTCTGCATTGACCTTGGATGCCCCCTCCTGCTGCTTTTCATGCACTTCCTGGATTCTGGCCAGGGATGTAACAAACAGCAAAGTCCAAGGGCAGCAAACAAGTGAACTAACCTCGAAAAGATTGAGCACTCTTCCCAAGCAATGCAGTATGGATGCTCTGTGAGTCTTAAAAATGAAAAGAGGAGGAGAAAGAAGCGTGATTCCTTGCAAAGAGAACTGCCAGGGTCACCCTTCCCAGCCCTGCCATAGCCCCCACTTCACACAGAGGACCACAACCAAGTTTGAGCCTCTAGCTCTGGCTGCTCCAGGCAGTCTTGGTCCTGTGTTTCCAGCTGCCAACGCTTCCGAGAGCCCTGTTGTCCACCCCTGGCCTTCGCGCCTCCTCTCCTGTGGTCAGGTCAAGACACTTCCCCAACACCTGCACTCAATTTTCTTCACCTCTACTTCCTGTAGGTCCCGACTTCACAGTCTACAGGGTCCACCTCGGGTTTCCTGTGTCCTAGCACCCAGCGTGTGGTGCTGCCCCTTGCCAGAACTCACTCTCTGCAGCTGGCACTCTGCCTGGAGACTCTCATGGACCACAGCCTTGCAGCAGCTTCCAGACACCGACCATGGCGGGCGGATGAAGAGCCAGATGAAGGGCATGGCACTCATATTCAGCCGCTCTGCCAGGCTGAAGAAGCGAGAGGCCTTGAGGCCATTCACTTCTGCACGGGCCTCATCAGACACAGATACTGTCCAACAAAGCAGAACCCAGGTTGTTACTGGGGGATGGAATAAGGAAAGTTCTCCACAGTCCATTTGGAAAGCCTAAAAGCTCAAGCCCACTGTAGTGCAAAATTGCTGGTGTTGTGGGAGAGAAGAGCCCCCTAGGATGGGGGCTCCGTCCTCTTTTTCCCCTGCTTTGTTCAGGTCTAGAGTGGGTCAGGTCATCTCAGGACCCTGCTGGAGTCCTTCTGGAAGCCTGGATTCTAATGACAAGGAAAGCGTGCCCCACAGGCTTTAGCCCCATCCTCCCTCCCTTACCTCCTGCTCATGGATTGTGGGGACAGGTTCTTTTGGGGATGAGAACATTCTAACATTACAGTGGCAATGTTTGCACAACTCTGTGAATATACTAAAAAATCACTGAACTGTACACTGTAGGTGCACAATTCTGGGAACTGCTCTCTGACAGGAAGCTGAGGGCAGGACCTTGCCTCTCCTGAGCCTGGAGGAGGGTGATGCTCATGGGTTCTATCAGTTACGACAGTACACTAGCTGGTCAAGGGCAGGGATTATCTTGGCAAAACACCAAGTCTTTTAGAAGCAGGAGCTATAACCCAATCATTACGTGTTTGGGGAGCTGAGATAGCAGACTGGGCTCTCTCCTTGGG
>JAJEJO010001870.1:270116-302281 GCA_020662805.1 Glaucomys volans
GGGGGGGGGTAAGAGGCCCTGGGAGGTGGGACTATTTCCTGTCCCAGACTGAGGAGGAAAAGACAAGAGCTGAGCAAGCTTAGGGCCTGCTCCCCCATGCTCCTCTTCCCACACAAGGAAGAGTAGTAGTCCACTGGGAACCTGAGATTTCTCATCCCTTTGTCACTCCTTTGTTTCCTTGGGTTACTGTTTCCCACTTTGTTACTTTGTCCTCCTCCCTGCACTATGTTACTTTGTTACCTGTTCCCCCAGGCAGAGGTTCACTTTGTTTTTGATAGTACTTGAAGGGATTAATAAACTATATCTAGTAATGAGCAGGTCAGCTGCTACTGGTGTCCCAGAATCTATAACATCATCATTGGCTACCCAATGCTCCAGTGTCCTAATCGCTCTTTAGAAGAAAAGTTCTTTTTCAAGAATTGGGAGTTCTCTTGGCTGCAGCTAAAGGTTATGATTAGACATGGCTCCCTATCTCACGCTGCTTTGCTGCATTGGGTCCCTAAGACTAAGCTAAGGTAATGGGCCACTCCTAAGGCATATGAGGTGCCCCCTTGCCCCCTTTCCAGTTGGGCTTCCAGAGGGGAGAGAACTCCAGAAAGTCTCAATTCTTGGGAGCACAGGAACCTTAGAAGCAGAATAAGGTGGCCGTTGAAGACCTGAGGGTGAATGAGAGGTAGAGTACAAAGGTGAGAGTAAGGAAAAGTGAAGTAGATTGGGAGCTCAAAGGACTCCACCATTCAGAGAGAAGACAACCTTCAAAAAAGGCTGAAAAGGGACCCAGAGGCAGTGAGTGAGGTCCAGGGATGCTTCTATCACAAAGAAGCAGGGGACACTCAAATGCCTTAGAGCAGTCACTTGGAAAAAAGGACAGAGAAACTGACATGGTGGTGTACACCTGTATTCCCAGCAACTCAGGAGACTGCGGCAAGAAGACTGCAAGTTCAAAGCCAGCCTCAGCAACTTAGTCCCTAAGCAACTTAGACCCTTTCTCAAAATAAAAAATAAAAAGGACTGGGGATGTGACTCAGTGGTGACTAGGGGTTTGTTGATGCTATTTTGAGTGAGGGGATGCAGGGAGTGTGGGCAAGACCTGTTGACAACTCTTTCCTGAAGTCTGGCTGAGAAGGGGCAGAGAACACATCTGCACTAGGGCAGGGGAGCCATGAGGCAGCAAGAGGGGCAGGGTGACCTGGACAGAGAGCAGGCTACTGAATAGTACACTTCTCAGGAGGACAGCCTCCATGTGACAAGGACACACACCACATCTGTCCACATGCACAGCTGGAGCACAGGGCTAGTGACAATATAGCCTGCTAAGTCCTGACCAACCAGTTTCTAATTCAGCAGGTCTGGGGTGGGGCCAGTACCATTGAGCTCCATCCCCATCACCAAGAATCTACATTTCAAATAAACTTCCAGATGCTGCTGCTGCTGCTAGTTGGCAATACCACATTGAGAATTCTGCCTGAGATGAATCTTGCCATGAGGTGCTAGAAAGGTTCTGAACATCTCTAGGTCTCCATTTTCACATTTGAGAAAGGGGGCAATAAGAATGTCTGCTTCACAGGTTGATGTAGGGTCACATGAAGACTCACTCCAAACATTTGCAGAAGCAGGGAAGAGAAATAAAACCCGTACATCCAAATATTTATTGAAAAATTATGACAGAGTAGCAAAAGTGTTGAGACATTCTTGCCTCCTATCTTAAGAAAAATAGCATCATCACAAACTGGGAGGCCAGATTTGAATTTAGAATTCATAGACTCTCCAGGTTCCACCCATAGTGTCACATGGGAAGCCAGCCCAGCTCGTCAGTACTCAACCCATCTCTCCCATTTCTGGCTCCACCTGTTGGCCAAGGGGTCTATGTACACCTGTATGGACTACCCATGCATCCATTCAAACCTCACCTATGATTCTGCAGATAGCAGCCATTGTAACTGCACCCGAGGCCTCAGGATGCATGCAGGTGGTATGGTATTCCTGTGAGGAAGTGTGCTGCAGAGGCCACCTGTCTGGAAGGGGATTCTGGAGAAGAGAGGGCGAAGACTTGGGTGAGCTGTCCCTTCAGTCCTGCAGACTTCTTACCCATGAGCAAGGGCACCATACGTGGGCTATGGGAGTGCAGTCAAATGACAGGGTGCATGCGGAGCACTGAAGACAGAGCTGGAATCAAGCAGGGCTATGGTTGCTACTGTGTGACCCCTGGGGCCACTGTCTCTCCAGAGGATACACAAGATGCTCCTCAGGGGCTGGGGACCTGGCTCAGTGGTAGACTGCTTGCCTAGCATGTGTAAGGCCCTGGGTTTAATCCCCGGTACCACAGTAAGTAGTAAACAGTAACAAGGTTACTGAGGTTGCTTCCATGGCCAGGTCTCTAGGAGACCACAGGCACCCATATGGGTCTTGGGCAGTCCTTGTCACTGAGATGCTCCTCGGCTCTCCACCATGCCTCTGAAGTTACTGCCCCACTTTGCTCTATGCACTGCAGTCTGGGGAGAACCCTGTGCTGAATTCACTGCCTGTGGGCTGCCTTTGCAGCTCCTGGCGACTGTGGCAGGCAATGCACACGCTGGCTAACACAAACTCCGATCTTTATTACAGGAGGACTGGTTCTGAGGGAGGCAGTGAGGGCGAATGAGAGGGAGATGAGGGAGGTTGAAGGGGAGGCTGAGAAGGAGGTGACAACAAAGGCAAGAGAGGCTGAGAGGGAGACGGTGAAGGAGGCTTAGAAGGAGGAGGTGCGGGAGGCTGAGGGGGAGGCAGTGAGGGTGATGAAGAGCTGGCTGGCTCTGCTTGCTCTGGTTGGATTGCTCCTTGAGTAGGGGGCACAGGGCTGGCAAAGTTCAGGAAGATGTCCTCCAGGGAGACCTGGTTGACTGAGTAGTCCTCCAACAAGTACTTCTTCTTGGCTTGCTCCAGAAAGCCAAACACCTATGGAAGGGGAACAGCAGCTGCTGTGGACGGGCCCACCCACCGGTGATATGATGCATACAGTGGGAGTGGAGATGGGAATGGGAAGATGTGGAGAGGGGAGAAGGCCTCTGGGCTTCACTGTGGAGCTCAGCTCGCTGCTTCAGGGTGTGCTCACCTTCCCCCAGCTGAGGTCGCGGCCAGGCACGTAGTACTGGACCATGCCTTGGTGCTCATCTTCCAGGACACTGCCTGCACAAAGAAGAGACCATGTTCCCCTGAGGTCCAGGCTGGAGGGCCAGGGGAGACAGGTTAGGCGCACAGGACTGTGGTCTTCATCCTCGGGGTCAGGGAGGTGGGACTTGACAGGGGTGAGGCACAGACCCTGCACTGACTGACAGAGGTCCAGCGGGGGCCTGGGGCCACCCAGTGTGGGCGGCCAGCATTGCACACACCTGGAAAGGTCAGGTCCACAAATGCCTTGAACTCCTTCAATGCTTCCTGCTGCCCTTCACTTCGGACTTTGGCCCGCAGGGAGTAGCCGCTGCCAAACTTGCTCTTGAGGTGCTGTGGGCTTCCCAGGCACTTGAACTGACCCTGCACCATGATGGCCAGCCGGGTGCACAAGGCCTCACACTCCTCCATGCTGAGGACAGGGAGGAGAGGCCTGAGACAGGGCTGGGAGAAGCAGATGCCCACCCTGGGTGTAAAAGGCTTGTGTAGACAGGAGGTGTCAGTGCCCAGATCAGGCTGCTCCTGATTCCCATGCTGAGTGTGGCCACATGCAGAGCCTGGGGAATCTGTGCCAGCTGCTCACAGGTGGTCTGCTCACCTGGCCCCTCCCCAGCCACCCATTCCAGCTCCTCCACAGACCCACAGAGACCCAGGCTCTACCTGTGGGAGGTGATGACAATGGCCTTGCCAGACTCACGGGCCTTTCCCACAGTGTTCCAGAGCAGGCGCCGGGCCACAGGGTCCATGCCAGTGGACGGCTCATCCAGGAAAATGACCGCAGGATCTCCGAGGAGGGCGACAGCAGTGCTCAGTTTGCGCTTGTTACCACCACTGGGGGTGGAAGGGTGATGGGGTGGAGAATCCTGCAGGTTCAATACCCACCCTTTCTTCCTCTGGGAGGGCTCTACATCTCAGGAGGGACTTTCAGAAACAAAGCCTCACCGCCTTCTCCCAAGCTGAGTTGGGGCTTGGGCTGTCCACAGAGGATCTAAACCATCCCCCCGACACACAGATCAGGCCTGGGTGGGCACATGGTCAATGAATCTTCTTTGATGGACCCTATGGGTGTTGGGGGCACTGTCTTCATCTGAGAGGAAGGGCATAACTAACTTTTATTTAACTCATTCCATTTTCTATATGCAAGGCACCATTCTAAACTTTGCAAATCTAAATGAACTTGATCATCAAAAGATGCAAGAAAACATGAAAAGCTGAAACTCAAACCAACAGAGGGAAGAGCAAAGCACATCATCATCTGACCCCGGGACCCATGTGACCGGAGGTAGGTGGTGTTCTCTGTTCCAGGGCCAGGTGTGCAGTACTGCCGTGTGCCTTTAGGGATGAGGTATTCTTGGGCGTGGCCAATGAGTGTCTGGTCTTGTTTAAGCCACCTGAAGTTGGGGTTCTATCTGGAACAGAAACCTGAGGAATACCACAGGCTCCTCAGCAGAAGCAGACACACAGGGTGATGTAACTGTGGACTTAAAATGTAAATCTAGGGCTGAGGCTGCCGCTCAGTGGCTGAGCGCTTGTCTAGCATGTGTGTGGCCCTGGGTTTGATCCTCAGCCCCACATATAAATAAACAAATAAAGTAAAGGTAAGCTGTCCACCTACAACTACAAAAAAATTTTTTAAAAAAATGTAAATCTACCAAAACCAGGAGGCCTATCATGAAAGGGATGAAAGAAAGATTGGTTTACCCTTTGGAACAATAACATACATGGTGCCATCTGTCTGTTCTCAGCCATAAGAACTGCCTCCAGCCTGGGCTGGCCTTATAACCTCTGGAACTCAGAACCAAAGAAGTGCCATGCCTTTGTCTCTTTTATTTTTTATTTTTGGTACTGGGGATTGAACCCAGGGCACTTACCCACTGAGTCACATCTCCAGCCCTTTTTGGTATTTTATTTAGAGGCAGGGTCTCACTGAGTTGCTTAGGACCTTGCTAAGTTGCTGAGGCTGGCCTTGAATTCACGATCCTCCTGCCTCAGCCTCCTGGGATTGCAGGTGTTCACCACCATGCTGGGCTGATTGTGGTGCCTTGGACATTGACCCTTTCTACAGGGGACCAAAGCTACTTCCAGCCACCACCCCCTGACATACATACTGTGGAATGGACTTACAGCTATCCAATGCCTGAGCTGACAGGCTTGGCCCTATACTCCAGTACTGAGAGGACTAGAGCTCATCTGGCTCATCTTGTAACTGGAGATGGAGAAGGAAGGGAAGCCCCAAATCTCACCTGTAGGTCTTTACCAGCTTGTCTGCATACATGAACATGACTAAGTCTTCAAGAATCTGCTCCACACAGGAATTGATGTGGCGCTCAGGGATGCCCCGGATCCGGGCATACATGATCAGTGTCTCTCGGCCTGTCATGAAGCTCAGCAGGGCATCGAACTGAGGACAGTAACCAATCCACTGCCGGACCTGAGTCAGAACACAGCATCAACTGAACTAGTTTTCTCCTCTTAAGGCAATGATTTGCAATGGTGGGTTTTGTACCGTTGGAACCTAATTATATTTCTAGGATAAGTCTAACTCGATCATTCTTTTTATCCTTTCAATATTCAGCTGCATTTTCACTGTTACTATCTCAGGATATTGTGTTCCTAAGGGCAGCTGGCCTGGGGCTCATTCTGCCTGCTGTCATTGGCTGCTTTTCTTCATTCCTAGGTGCATCCCACCTCTTCCATGCTTTGGGATGATTATACAAGAAGGAAATGATCTGTTTTGTGATAGTTCGTGGGCTTATTTATTGGTCCCGTTTAGCCTCAGAGTATATCTCTGACCTTCATTTCAATTTTATCTACAGTTTTGGTCTATATAAAGTTTCCTCCTCCTCCTCCTCTTCCGTCTTTGGTTGAGGATAAACACAATACCTTTATTTTTAAATTGATTCATTTATTTAGTGTGGTGCTGAGGTTCAAACTCAGTGCCTCACACGTGCAAGGCAAGAGCTCTCCACTGAGCTACAACCCCAGCCCAGTTTTCTACTTTTTGAACCAGTTTTGGAATAGAAGGCATGAAAACGTTGTAAGTTGATTTTTTTAAAAACATGAAGATATGTAAATTTCTTACACACCTGAATTTGGAATGAAATCCACACCTGTTGCCTTGGGTAGCTCATTCCTGCTGCCTTTGGACACTCAGGAAGCCCTGTTCAGCATGTAGTGGCACCTCTACCAAGGTCAACCCCACATTGGAGCCCAATAATCCCAAAGCTGTAACTTGACATCAATAAATGCAATGTGAAATCTTAGAAGAAGGTGTTTCTGATTTCCCGAAAACCAGAAGATTCTGATGAAAAAGTTACTTTTTGTTTCCCCTGGTGCTGGGGATCAAACCAGGGCCTTGGGCATGTCAGGCACGCACTCTACCACTGAGGAACACTCCCAGCCCTGAGAATGTGTTTTATAGAATGCCAAGAATACTTAGAAATACCACACAGAAAGTTTTACAGAGGAAGAGAGCAAGGATACAGCCTTGTTAGAATTTGCTAATGAGATTAATTGATGTGAGATTTCTAGGAGAAAACAGAATAGGGAGAATCACTTTAAATATATTAAATTCCATATTTCCAACTATGAATTTTCACAAACTGTCAGGAGGAGAAAATGTGCAGATGGGTTCCAGGAAGACTGAAATCCAATTTCTTATCAACTAAGCAGAAGGAAGTTCTTACAGGCAGATGCCATTTGATTTTAAATAATACACAGAAATGTAACATTCCTTATATCTGAGCTTATGGAACAGCTTCCTAGCTTATTCTATGAGGGTCACAGGAAATGCTGCTGAATGGATGACTAATGGTAATCAGCCAGGTGAAGAGCTGGCCCAGGACCATCTGCCCTTGCCATTTTAAAAATTTTTCTTCCCTTCCTCCTACCTTCCTTCTTTCTTAGAATATTTTAAGAATATTCTTTTTTCTTCTTTTTTAGAATATTATTTTTAGTTGTAGATGACACAATACCTTTATTCTATGTATTTATTTTATGTGGTGCTGCGGATGGAACCCAGTGCCTCACACATGGTAGGCAAGTACTCTGCCACTGAGCCATAACCCCAGCCTCCCCTTTCTTCTTTCCTTTTTAAGGACAACTTACTGAGGTACAACCCACCTACCATGCACTTCATTCAATGCAGACAATTCAATATATTTTTTAGCATATTCAGTTGCACATGCATCATCACAATCCACTTTTATCATTTATCACATCCAGGAGGGAACTGTACCCACAAGCAGTGGCTTCCCATCCCCTCCACACCCTCAACCCCTGGGAACACCATGGCTCTGCCCCTTCTGGATGTCTCATGTGACTGGAATCACACTCGTGTGGTCTTTCACATGAGACTTCTTGCACTGAGCATTTCCTAGGTTTGTTCGGCCTGTGTCAGAGTTCCATTCTTTTTTTTTTTTTTTCGTACTAGGGATTGAACCCAGGGGCACTCCACCACTAAGCCACATCCCCAGCCCTATTTTGTATTTTATTTAGAGACAGGGTCTCACTGAGTTGCTTAGGGCCTCGCTAAGTTGCTGAGGCTGGCTTTGAACTCGTGATCCTCCTGCCTCAGCCTCCCAAGTCGCTTGGATTACAGGTGTGCGCCACCACGCCCGGCTCCATTCTTTTGTGTGTGTGTGTGTGTGTGTGGATGAATACTATCCCATTACATAGATAGGTCCCAGGTTGTTTATCCATTTATCTGTTGATCAACATTTAGGTTGTTTCCACATTGGCTACTATGAATAATGCTTCTCTGAACATTCTTGTGCAAGTTTTTTGTGTGGCTGTAGGTTTTCAGTCATTTAGGGTATATTCCTTGGAGTCACATGGTAACACTAGGTTTAACATTTTGAATATCCTCTTGAGAATTTTAATTGTACAATTAAAGTCTTTAGTACATTTTATGTAATCACTGAAATACTTGGATCTAAATATGCCATCTTATTCAGAGCAATCTATTTATCCCATATGTTCTATCTTTCATTTTCTTGCTTTATTCTTGTCTTCTATCATATTATTTTTTCATTTTTCTCTTTTTCCCTCCACTAGTATCTTAAAAGACATATATTTATTTCCCCCACCTGTTGCATGTTTCTTTGAAGATAAAACATGCATCATTGGCTTAACAATGGATAATATTATTGGAACTTTATTCATAAGCATGGAAAGGACCTTAAAAAGCTTTAAGTTGATTTACCTCCTTCTCTGACTTAAAACTTTTCATGCATTTTAATTTTTTATGTATTTTTTATGCTAAAAATTTGGTGCATATCTTTTATTTATTGATATACACACACACACATAAAAGGGTAAAAGTATATTCACTTAGAAAAGTTGACTCCAACCAAAAATGCAAAACAGCTTTCAACAAGTGTTGGGAGCTGTTTGCTACTATTCTATGGGTGCAGCTAAGATGGCGCCTGGTGTTTTGCACCGTCACTGTTCTTGCTGGGTAAACATATGATGCTGTTTTCAGGAAGTATTTTTGGGCAGCTGGCGCGTGCTTAATGTTATACGGTTAGCACGCATTGTACATGTGTACTAGGTTGTGATTGGTTGCTTGTTCATGTGTACTAAGTTGTGATTGGTTGCTGTATGCTTATATGCTGGTCATTTCCGGTTAACGTTGTTGTTGTAACGAGATTGTTGGAAGAAGAAGTAAACCACGCTTACTACCCTTTACCTCTCCGAGTCGTTCTTGCCGGTCGAGAGCGACAAACAAGCTTGGATTTCCTGGTATACTATTCCTAACCCTAAGGTAGAAGTAATGCATTTTCCACTTACAGCCCACAGTTCTGACACAAGCTAAGTAGGACGGAAGGAAACTTGGAGTCGGGTGCAGTGGCACACGTCTCATCCCAGTGGCTCAGGAGGCTGAGGCAGGAGGATCCCAAGTTCAAAGTCAGCCTCAGCAAAAGTGAGACACTAAGTATGTCAGTGAAACCCTGTCTCTAAATAAAATACAAAATAGGGCTGGGGATGTGGCTCAGTGGTTGAGTGATCCTGAGTTCAATCCCCAGTACCAAAAATAAAGAAAAGAAAAGAGAAGAGAAGAGAAGAGAAGAGAAGAGGAGGAAAAGAAAAGAAAAGAAAAGAAAAGAAAAGAAAAAAGAAAACTCAGCATAGTCCCAAGTAAAAGTCATTGGAGAGAAACCTAAGATTTCTTGGAAGCAGTGTTAAGTGGGAAGCCTCTACTCCTACCTGGATAGAGCTTTTTATGTGGGTTTCTCAGTTTCTGTCCAAACCTCACAAATCACCTTCAAGGACTGGACTACCCAGTAACAGGTATGACAGAAAGTCCAGTAGAATGGATATAAGGACCATGTGAAGAATGGTAAAAGAAAATCAATGATCAGATGCTGAGATATTTTAATGTATTTTAAATCTCATAAAACATTATTATTTTAGGCTTGTCTCATCAAAATTCACACATTTACCTTTTTCATTTGTTTGTTTGAACCACTTTTCGTTTTTTTTTTTTTTTCCTGTATCTTTGAGCTCCTTCCAGGATCATTTTCTTTCTTCCTGAAATTTACTCTTTATTACTTCCTTTTGGCCTATGGCTGTTGATGACAAACTTTCAGTTTTAATTTACCTGAAAATCTTCTTAGAAAATATCTTTTTCTTTTTTAGTGCTGGGGATTGAACCAAGGGTCTCACCATGCTAAGCAAGCACTCTACCACTGAGTTACATTCCCAGGCAAAAATATATTTTCTTTTGGAAGGGGGTCAGGGTGCTGGGAATTGAACCCAGCAGTGCTTTACCATTGAGCCACATCCCCAGCCCTTTTTATTTTTTATTTTAAGATAGGGTCTCATTAAATAACTTAGAGCCTCCCTGAGTTGCTGAGGCTGGCCTCAAATTTAGCAGTCCTCCTGCCTTGGCCTCCTGGGCCACTTGGATTACAGGTATGTGCCACTGCACCTGGCTATATTTTCTTTTACAGAATAGTTTTATTGTGTATATTATTTCAGGTAGGTTATTTCCTATAGCACTACTGTCTTTGAGTCTCTTATTTCACTCAGAAATCAGCTGCTAGTTTAACTGTTGTGCTTGTGAACATGACCCATCTTTTATCTCTGGGTTGTTCCCCCATCTTGTTTGTTAAATCAAGTTTTATTGATAAAATGGAATTCAGATTATCTTACTAGAAATAGCAGCAAGCCCAGTCAATCCTGCTAGCAAAAAAGTGGCAGTCTCCTAGTATAATTAAACCAAAGGACTTAGTGGAGGCAATGTAGAATGAATTTTAAAAAGTCATGTTATGTGTATATATACACAAAGGGGAATTTCACCCTATGTATAGGTAGGAAGAACCAATCAAATATAAATTAATGAATGAGGAAAAGGAAGTCTAGTAGAAGGAGGGGAATAGGAAAGGGGAAGGAGGATGAGAGGCAAAAGGGGGAGGGAAAAGAGTGGTATCATGAACTGCAATCAAATTCCATGCATTTATGAGTTTGTTGGGATGAACCCAACTACTAGGTATAACTATAAAGCTCTAATAAAAAGTAAAAAATAAATGTAAGGACTTACAAAGGAGGTACAAAGATTCAAGGCATTTTAGCCCCCAAATTGATGTTTATATGAATATCACCTATAAAACTCATGGCAACAAGAAGGGGGCATCCTGAAATACAGTTAAATGACAGGGGTGGCTTTATCAACGATGCCGATCCCTTACCAAGAACATTAAGAGAGTTTTCCATAATTCCTTGGGTGTTCAGGTTTGTAAGATTTTGAAATTATTCTCTATAATCATCCGTATGTTTGAGTACTTAGCTGACACAGCTGCTACTCTCCTGTCCCAGCCCCCACTTCCAACACAACATGACTTGAAATGGCGCTATATCTGCTGCATTGTACAACAAGCCAAATATTTCTGATGTCTTCAATAAGTGATTTTATTTTAAAATTATTATTATTATTTTTTAAGTATATTTTTTAGTTGTTGATGGACCTTTATTTTATTTTTTTATATGTGGTGCTGAGACTTGAACCCAGTGCCTCACACGCGCTAGGCAAGCACTCCACTACTGAATCACAACCCCAGCCCTTCAATAGTGATTTTAAAATAGTTTGTAATTAAATATGAACATTGTTAAATATGAACATTGTTAAATATAAAATAAAATTAAATATTAACAAGGACAATTGCACTCTATAAAAAAGCAAAATCAAACAACAAAAATTGCTTAAGTCTGATTTATAACATGAATTATGATTTGAAATCACATTTATATAAGTGTCAAATTCACACACAAAAAATGAGCTCTGGGGCAGCTGTTGTACTGCAGAGGTTCCCTGGTATAATCACTCTCACCTACGTCATATCCCCCTTCTTAAAATTGAGGGCTGGCCTCTGGGTCCTTTGAAGATGTTCTTTTTGTGTTTGATTTTCAGCAGTTTTACTATAATGTTCCTAGGGACTGATTTATTTTAACTTATCCTGCTTAGGGTTAATAGGGATTCATTTATTCGTAATATGATGTCTTTCAAAATGTTTGGCGAGTTTTAGCCATTAGCTTTTCTGTTTTATTGTTTGTTTGTTTGTCTTTGTTGTTGTTGTTTGGCTTTGGTACTGGGAACTGAACCCAGTGGCACTCTACCACTGAGCTACAATCCCAGTTTGCTAAGTTGCCAAGGCTGACCTTGAACTTATGACCTGGTCAGAGGAAGCAGTATAGGCCCTGCTCTGCTACCACTGCACCTCAGTCCAGTTGTTGTGGCCTGGCCTGAGCTGACCTGGCCTGCCTGGACTCTGTGACTACGGAGCTGTGACTCCTGATGGAAACAATATGACACAACATTTAGGTGACAGCTGCCTGAAAGGTCTTCAGAAATTATAGAAGACAACAACAGTAATGGATTTGAGAAAGCAGTAAAACTGGGGGGCGGGGAGAGAAAGTAACTCATTTCCTGATTTACAATTTGGATGCAAAAATATTGGTGGACATGAATAGTCAGGGGCCTGAGAGCAATGAAGAGGACTATGACCCAAATTGTAAAGAGGAGGAGGAGGAAGAGGACAAGGACCCTGAGGACATAGAGGACCATTATGTGTGGGGGTAGCCAGGGACCTGGAGGGCAGAGGGCTGATGCTTTTGATCCTGAGAAGTACCAGTTCAGCTGCTTGACCGGTAAGGAGTCTGAGGGTGCCCTCAGCAAGCACATGACCAGCTTAGCCTCTGCCTTAAAGTTATCGCATTCAGTTGCTAAACTAATACTAGTTATTGCACTGGCCAGTCTCAGAGACACTGGACAGAAATGAGTCCAATTCTTCTCATATTCAATGAGGTGCAAGTCCAGCCTAATCCATCAAACATGTCCCGCAGCCCACTCCCCTCGCCACTGCAGAGTGTGCATTCAGTCCGTGTGGAGGGGAAACCGTTCATCTTTGGCCTGTCAGCACCAGTGGCTGTGGCTGTGGGAGCAGCACTGCTCAGTACTTGTCAAGGACAGTGGGGTGTGGGGGTCTCTTGTATGGCTCAGGACTGTCCACTCCGTACACTCCCCACTTTGTGTTTCATTGCTTCCCAATGAAGAATTGAGACACAAATACAGGTGCTCCCTCTACAGGGAGTGTGTGGAGAGTCATAATTGGCTCCAGCTGTGCCCTGCAGCAGACTGCCCCATGGTTATTCTAGCACAGGAGTCTAGAGCTCACCAAGTGCAGTGCCGTCAGTACAATGAGGTCTTCTGTTTCAAGTGTCCTCAGAGGTGTCACACCCCCACAGACTGTGCCACATCTGGAAATGGTTCACAAAGTGAGCAGATGACTCTGAAATGCCAACTACATTACTGCTCACACTAAAGACTGTCCCGAGTATAACGTCTGCATTGAGAAGAATGGAGGCTGTGATCACATGCAATGCTCCAAATGTAAACCCAACTTCTGCTGGACGTGTATGGAAGACTGGAAGACTCAAGGAGAATCCTGACACTGTCAGCCAGAGTCAGCGAGCCCAGGCCAGGGAGGCCTTCAAGATGTATTTTGCTGGGCATGGTGGTGCATACCTGTAATCCCAGCAGCTAGGGAGGCTGAGGCAGGAGGATCTCGAGTTTAAAACCAGCCTCATGCTGGGCACGGTGGCGCATGCCTGTAATCCCAGCACTTGGGAGGCTGAGACAGCAGGATCGCAAGTTCAAAGCCAGTCTCAGAAACTTAGTGAGGCCCTTAGCAACTCAGTGAGACCCTGTCTCTAAATAAAATACAAAATAGGGCTGGGGATGTGGCTCAGTGGTCCAGTGCCCCTGGGTTCAATCCCCAGTACTAAAAAGGGCTGGGGATACTGCTCAGTGGTTAAGCACCCCTGGGTTCAATCTCTGGTACAAAAAAAAAAAAAAATAGAAGTATTTGTTCTATTTTGAAGGTGCAAAAACCACAAAAAAAAACCTTACATACAGCTAGAGGCACAAACATACGGTGGATTCAGGAGAAGATTCAGGAGAGAGTGATGAACAGTCTGGGGACTTGGATCGATTGGCAGCACCTACAGAATGGTGCCAAGCTCTTGGCCGAGTGTCACTGTGCCCTGCAATTTACCTACACACATGCATCCTACATGGAGTCTGGCCCCAGGAAGAAGCTGTTTGAATACCAGTAGGCTCAGAGATTGAAAGCCTCTAGAGGAAAGTGAAGCATGCAGAAAGCTACAACAGAGAGGACTTGGCAAACCAGATGCACGAAGTAGAACAGCAGAGAGGAACCCCGCTGAAGGTGGGGACGCGCACAGGCCATGGGGAGGAAGACGGGGCTCTCGGGTCTCCCTCGGGCTGCCATACTGCATGCTGCAGACTGCCTTTCACAGCACCAGGAAAGAGTCGGGGCCACACTCCTGAAAGACACTGCCAGCACACCTCTTAATTTCTGTTCTCTTCCCTTTCTTTTTTTTTTTTTTTTTAACTTTTTGTTTCTACCAGGTCAGAGGTCATGTTGAATTAGCTTCTTTTCAGAACTTCTAATTCTCCCTGGATAATTGTTGGGAGAGAAGGAATTTTGTATGCTTGTTGAACAGCTATTAATAGTATTAGGTCATTACAATTCATGTAATTTTTAAAGCCTGCACAATTATTTTAAAAAGGCAAACCATATGATAACACAGAGCTCTTTAAAAAAATAAATTGGCATTGGTGATCCTCCCGCCTCAGCCGCCCCAGCAGCTGGGATTACAGTATGTGCAATAGCTTTTACTCCTTCATACACAAGGTTTATGGGTGTATATGGAGACTCAGAAAGGGTATGAGCGCTGGCTCACACACGTATGGAAGCTGAGAAGTTCCACGATCGAAGGCCCAGAACAGACCTGGAGAAGGGCTGGAGACATGGCTACGGGGAGACATCAACAAACAGTGAGAGGGGCAGACCAACAAAAAGGACCAGGGGAGACAGTGGACTACAGGTGCAGCTCTGGAACACTGCAACCTGATGGCCAGATAAAGGTGAAGATCAACCAAAGGAGTACGAGAAGGAAGAACAAGGAGAGAGGGAAGGTGTATAATAAGCAAAGGAAGTCTTGAGCGCGAAGGAGGAAAAGACCTGAAGTACAAAATGCTGCCCAGAGAAGTCAAGGAAGATACTGACTGAAAATCAGATGTCACCTCAGCTAGGATGAGTGAGGAACAGGTCCAGGGAGAGCAGTTTCAAGGATTATTTGGGAGGGAGCATCCATGAACCAAGGCTGCCAACTGGACATCTTGAATGGTACCATGAATGGAAGGTGGATGTGTGCCACTCACTGTCCAGAAAGCACAGGGAAAGGAGGAAAGTACCTCCTTCCAGTACCGAGGGAAACTCAAGAGATGGTGTTGTACTTGCGGCAGTGGTGCATGCCTATAATCCCAGCTCCTTGGGAGGCTGAGGCAGGAGGTTCACCAATTCAAGGCCAGTCTGGGCAATTTATCAAGACCCTGTTTCAAAACAAAAAGGGCTGGGGTGTAGCTAAGTGGTAGAGGTCTTGCCTAACATTCATGAAGCCCTGGGGGGAAGGCTTCAGTATGGGGCATGGGGGTATGCAGGGGTGGGGGAGGAATGACGTTGAGTAAGCAGTGCAACACCTAATCTGGAGATCAGAGAAGTGTGCAGTATGCAGATAAGGATTTGGAAGTCAGAGATGAAACTAATAAGTGAACTTCTCAGAGATCCAGTCTTATTCCAGTTCCCTGACCCCAAATCCTGTGTCAACCCCCCAAGTTTGTTTCTAGGAGGCACCCACCTTCCCTAGGTCAGAGTTGATGCTAAGACCCTTAACAAATGCATTCCCACTGGTGATGGACTTCTGTCCTGTCAGCATTTTGAAAATGGAAGTCTTTCCAGCTCCATTGATACCAAGAAGGCCAAAGCATTCTTTAGCTTGAACAGTGAAGGATACCTTGTTCACGGCCAGCAGGGGTGCCTTCTTGTTATAGACCTAAGATACACAAGACAGGGGACAAGTGAGGAAGGTGGTAGTCCTCGGTCACTGCACACCCATCCTCAGCAGGTCTGAGCTGCCCTCAAGGCCCAGGTGGCCTCTCTCTCACCACCCAGGCTCAGACTTTCATTTTCTCAGCCACTGCTCCCAGCAGGCTCAGTAAGGTTTTCCTTCCTCGCACCCTCTGCATACTGAGAACTCAGCTCCCTTGAGATAAACCTTTTCTCTTTTGTCCCTGAAACAAACAAAATCCCTTGGATTGTTGCCTGAGGATTGTTTTAACCACCAGCACCTATAGGAAACAACAAGCTAACAAAGCTGGGGGAGAAATGCTACAAAGTTCCTGGATGTTTGAAGGTCTCTCAGAACTCTCCCTGGGGGGCTGGGGTTGTAGCTCAGTGGTAGAGCACTTAGCTAGCACGCATGAGGCCCTGGTTTGATCCTCAGCACCACATAAAGATAAATAAATAAAATAAAGGTATTGCATCCACCTACAACTAAAATGTATTTATATTAAATATACATATATATTTAATAAAATTCTCCCTGGAGCTATCAGGAAGACTGAGGAGGCTTCATTTGAGCTTCTGGACCCCCTTCCAGGCCTTGGCTCCTCCACAGTTGTCTTCTACATTCCAGGAAAGGTTCCATAAGTCATGTCCCACCTTCCACCCTTCCTTGCTTCTCAGGGTTCATGGCTGAGGACCCTCTCATCCCAGGCCCTCCTATCTTCCAGGGGACCACAGAAGAGACAGTGGAGGATTCAGTCTCTCTTGGTGCACAAACTCAGGAGTGCTTCATTCTCAAATGGAGAAGCCACACCCAGTCCATCTCCATCAGCAGCTCCTGCGTTATTGCAGACAGGCCTTGGGCCTGTCAGTGGGCAGATTCCCCATGTAAAAGGCCTGAAAGATCTCAGCTTTCCTCTTTTCCTCCCTCCCTCCTTTCTTTTCTTTCTTCTTTCCTTCCTTCTTCCTTCTTTCTTCTTTCCTCTCCCCCTCCTCCTCCTCCTCCTCCTCCTCCTCCTTCTTCTCTCTCTCTCTCTCTCTCTCTCTCTCGTACTCGACCCAGGGAGCTTAACCACTGAGCCACATCCTCAACCCTATTTATTTATTTATTTATTTAGGAACCAGGGATTGAACTCAGGGACACTCGGCCACTGAGCCACATCCCCAGCCCTATTTTGTATTTTATTTAGAGACAGGGTCTCACTGAGTTGCTAAGGGCCTCGCTAAGTTGCTGAGGCTGGCTTTGAACTCCCGATCCTCCTGACTCAGCCTCCCAAGTCGCTTGGATTACAGGCGTGTGCCACCACGCCCGGCCTATTTTTTTAATTTTGAAACAGGGTCTCACTAAGTTGTGTAGGCCCTCACTAAGTTGCTGAGGCTGAACTCAAACTTGTGGTCCTCCTGCCTCAGCCTCCCAATTTGCTGGGATTACAGGAGTGTGCCACCATGCCCAGCAAGATCCTGGCTTTTGAAAACCAAGTCTGACTTTACCTTTGACACTTCTTTAACAATTAGTGGATTTGTCTTTCGCAATGTTTCCAAATTATTCTTGATGGTTTTCGCCTCTTCTTCTACATCTTTGTCTTCAGGCACTGATGCTGCGTTGAGCAACCCTGCCTATGTTCCCAAGACAAGGATGGAAATGTAACTGTTTGCAAGGGTGGGAGATAGAGGTCGAAGGGAACCACAGAGACCATATCCTTCCTGGGAAGCGCTGAAGGTGCCCAGCCAACCTCAGTTCTCAAGCTCATACCACCGCCCCAATCTCAGGAGTCACTGCAGCTGTCCAACAGTGAATTCACATGGACATGACTTCAATTAGCAGGACATTCAAACCTCATGTGGTATGCGTTTTTGAAGAAAACTAAGACTTTAAGCCCAGCATGTCAAGATACAACAGAAGTACATTTCCTACAGTATCCTTGGGGGTCTTGGCCTCTGGAAGATTGATCAGACAAAATGCTGAGAAAAGAGACCCTTGTTCTATCAGGTTCATTGATAACTGGGGAAGGGGTGTTCCACAAAGTGACTGGTTCTAGGAAGTCAAGGTCTTGTTTTAGCTGATGAGCTGGCTCTTAAAGTATTTCAGGTGACTAGTATGTTGACTAGGGCCACACAGGCTAACCAAACTCTTCCTCCCTTCTTTGGAGGAATTCAGAGAATCAAGGCAGCTATAGAACACAAGAAGGATGCTCAGGAGGTAGGCCCTTACCTGATCTTGGAGTATTCAGAGTCCAACTCACCAACTTTTGCTTCAGGAAGAAGTTGAAAAGCCTAGCTTTCAGTCTCTTGAACACCTTGGTTTCAACAAGAAAAAGCAGGATGAGGTACACAGGTCCTGAGATAGCCAAGGCTGCGAGGTACTTCCCTATCCCAAGGGACTCCCAGGCGTAGATGTTCTTCTGAACCACATGTCCTTCTGCTAACATGGGATGCAGAGGTGTTATCACTGTGGGTGATTTCAAGCTGCTCCTTACCTGTACACGCACTAGGCAACTTCCCATCAGGACAGATAGTAAAGCATTACTGGCATCAGTGCTCTTACCACGTCCCAGCAAATGGTAAACTGAACATTTTATTTTCCTTCTTATGACCAATGTTTCGTAAAAATTATGCAAAGAAAGACTTTTCTCATGTTGTATACCATAAATATATGCAATTTTCATCAATAAAAAAGTAAAAGCACTGGGGTGAAGCTCAGTGAGAGAGACTGTTTAGCATGTGTGATGCCCTGGGTTCAATCCCCAGCACCAAAAATAATAATAATAATAATAATAGTAATAAAATGAAATAAAAAATTTAAAAAAAAGACTTCTCCTTATCCACATGACAGCTTTGGTTCTTCTTTTAATCATTAATTCCCCTGCAACTTTAGCTAACCATTCATGTAAAAAAAATTCAGAGGCCTCTACTCTCTTTTTTGATCTGATCTGCTTCAAATTTTTTTCTTTTAAATGAATGTAGCTTAAAATTATACAATAAATACATACATATTAGAAAATGAGATAGGTATAAAGGTATATTATTATAGTTTTATACATAATTCTATATTTTCTAGATATTATTAATATTATTATTTAGGTACCAGAGATTGAACCCAAGGACACTTAACCACTGAGCCACATCCCCAGCCCTTTTTATTTTTTATGTTTGAGACAGAGTCTTGCTAAGTTGCTTAGGGCCTCACTAAGATGCTAAGGCTGGCTTTGAACTTGTGATTTTCCTGCCTCTGCTGCCAGAGCTTCTGGGATTACAGGCATGCACCACTGTGCCTAACCCTAGATACCATCTTTAAAATAGAAGTGGAATGACATGCATTATCTTCTCCAATTGACTTGTTTCATTTAATAATATGTAGTGGACACTAACCACATAAGGACACACAGATGAAAACGACTCTTGCTGATGCCTGCACCAGTTTCATTGTATGTACGTACACCATAGCTTGCTGACCAATCTGTTTTTGGTGCACATGCAGGTCACAGTCATTCCTCATGTCTGTATGACACTGATTCCAGGATTACTCCTGAACATCAAAATCTATAAATGCCTAATACCTTTTCTAAAATGGCATAGTAAACTCAGTCTTCTGTATCTATAGACTCTGCATTCATGGATTTAACCAATCATGAGTTAAAAATATTCAGGAAATAAAAACTGCATTTGTACTGAACATATACAGACATTCATGTCATCATTCCCTAAATGGTACTGCATATCATCTATTTATATAACATTCACATTCTATTCAGTATTATAAATGATTGAGTGATGATTTAAAGTACATGAGAGGCTGGGAATGGTGGCACACACCTGTAATACCAGGCTGGAGGCTGAGGCAAGAGAATCACAAATTCAAGGCCAGCCTCAGCATCTTAGTGAGACCCTGTCTCAAAATAAAAAAATAAAAAGGACTGGGGATATAGCTCAGTGGCAAAGTGCCTCTGCATACAGTCCCCACTACCAAGAATAAGTACATCAATAAAGTACATGGGAGGATGTGCACAGGTTATATGTAAACACTATGCCATTTTTTATAAAAGGCAGAATATTATGTGACTATGTCTCAATAAAAATGTAATTAACAAATTCCATTTAAATACTCACAAACTTCTTTGCACTCAATCTGGCTCAGGTTCTTGGCATTGCAATAACTTTGTAGTTCAAAGTTGTAGTACAAGTTGGAAAAAGCCATCCCCAGACAGTGCCCTGGAAGTATTAGAAAGGTATGATCCAAGGACTCGGAGATTTCTGTGTAGCCCAACTCTGTGAAGGGAAAGAAAACTGACTACTTTCAGGAAGAAAAGGGTGCATCCTCACCATCTCACCTCATCCAGCGTGCCTCTTCATTCAGCCCCGACCATCTCTCCTGGGCTTCCAGACCTGAAGTCTTACCTTCCCTGACTCCTGGATTCCCTTCTCCCTGTGCTGTCATCATTAGGTCTCCAAGCCGTAAGAATTTTCTGTTCCTTAAATCTGTCACTTTGCTGCCTCCCCCTCTTCTTTCTCTTTCTTTCTCCTTCTCTCTCTCTCTCTCGTTTTTTTTTTTTTTTTTTGGTACTGAAGATTGAACCCCAGGTCACTTTCACTTCTGAGCTATGTCCCCAGCCCCTTTTATTTTATTCTACTTTTTATTTTGAGAGAGGGTCCTGCTAAGTTACCTAGGCTGGTCTTGAACTTGTGATTCTCCTGCCTCCACCTCCCAAGTCACTGGGGTTACAGGCATGTGACACAGCTCCCAGCCTGTCATTTTACTTCTACTCTAATGGTTCACACCGGGGAATAAGAAAGAGCATGGTATGTCTGGGAAAGTCAGTGACTGCAAGGCTGCCATGCTGACAAAGTGGAGGGTAGAAGGAAATGGGTTTGAGGTGAACTGGGGCCACACAGAGCAGGTTCTAGGGGCCAGCTCTACAGCTGTTGGAGGGACATCCTGGAGACAGATAAGAATGATGTGGTTCCTGCCTCTACAATTTGTGGAGATAAAACAATTATTAAGAGTCCTTTATGAGGGCTGGGTTGTGGCTCACTGGTAGAAAACTAGGTAAGTTCTGTACCTAGCATGTGTGAGGCACTAGGTTCCATCCTCAGCACCACATAAAAATAAATTAATAAAATAAAGGTATTGTGTCCATCTACAAATACAAAAAAATTTAAAAAGAGTCCTTTATAAGACAGAATGACTCCTAAGACAAAAGCAGATGGAAACGTTGCTATGGTGCTGGTGGTTTTTCTTCAGTATTGGGGTTTGAACCCAGGGCCTCATACATGATAGGCAAGCCCTCTACCATTCCTGGCCCTTTTAAAATTTTTATTTTGAGATAGGATCTGCTAACTTCCCAGGCTGAACTTGAACTTGCAATCCTCCTGTATCAGCCTCCTGAGGAGTTGGGATAATAAGCATGTACCAGTGTGCCTGGCCTGTTACCTATTTTTAAGTAAAAAAGCCTCCAAAGTCAATATGAAGGAGACTTTTGCATAAATACCAATGTAAGAGCATTTGAGATGTACTGTATCAGTGGACGTCCAACCCTGACCCAGAGAGATGGCAGCATAAACAGGAAGATTCTGGTTCCAGGTGTACCATGCGAATGACTGCTACGTTTTTTACTCTAGTAACACACTCACCAGGCATCTTTCCCTCAACCTTGGCACATTTATTATATTTTTTATTAAAGAATAATGTATCTTATTGAAATTCAAGGATTGTAGGTGGAAAATGTGACAGATTTTCACAAGTGTATAAGCCTATGAGCCAACCCCAGTCAAGACACAGAGCGTCTCGGCACTCCAGGAAGGTGCCTGGTGTTTCCCGTTAGCCTGCGCCTCTCCCCTCAACCTGAAGCAGCCACTTTCCCGGTTAGTTTTGTCCATTCATGGTCCTCACACGAGGTCCAACAGACTGTGACCTCCTGCTCATTATATCCTAGGTATTCAGCAGTACTGCTGCAAGTTCCTGCGTGTTGCTGAGCAGTGATCCACTGAATGCATGTGGCAGATGAGCTTGTCGACCCTCCTGGAGATGTGTGTTTGGTTATTCCAGTTGGGACTCTTCAACCAAGAGCTGCTATGAATGCTTGCTCACAGATCTTTGGTGGACATGTACTTTCAATGGGTACAAATTCTGCAGCTGCTGGAGGAAAAATTAAAGCTTCATGTGATCTGTAGAAATGACCGTGCCCTCACCTTGTTCACCTGTGACCGAGACGAGCACAATGGGGCCAATGCTCAGGAACATGAGTATGATGACAAGCTTGGCACAGGCGTTGCCAGCACTGTCGAAGGAGAAGCTGATGGTGTAGATGAAGGGGATGATAGCCCAGCTGTAGAGCACCAACATCAAGACCACGGCCAGCGTGTTCTCCTGGTGTGCGAAAGCTTCCTCCTTGTAGTATAGAAACACCACCTAAGGAAAGGAGGGGGGAGGATTTGGGAAAAATCACTAAGAGTCCATCCTAAACACTGGAGAATGAATATGTAACCTCCGTTTTAAAAGTAAGGTGTTAGCAACACTCCACTGGCATTTCCCTTCTTTCTCTCATACACCTATGCAGCAACGAACAAGTTCTGGGCTCTGCTTTGAGGCTGCAGCCCTAGAAATGTGCAGTGCAGTAAGGGGTGCAGAGAAGTTTATAAAACACTCAGGCAGAACAAGACAGGAAGTGATCCATTCTGCATTAAGTATGCAGGGAACCTTCAACTACTCAATTCAACTACAATCAAATATTTCAATCTGTCACTTCTCTGGAGATCTATTTATGGACAATAAACACATGTCCCCTAAAGCACTGCTTCTCCTGAGTCAGGGCTGAGCTGCCAGGCTGGACTTCTGAGCTGGTTCCAGTTCTGCACAGGTGTCCCCAAGGTAAGCACTTTGTTGGGAGAGGCCCAAGCACCACTCAGCACTCACTATCAGCAACAGAGTGAAGACAAGGAAGGAAATGAGATCCCACAGCATAGCAGAGAACCAGAAAGCAGCCATGTGAACTCCGCTAATGAACTGGATGTGCTTGGCCTTAATGCGCCTCTCTCTGACCGTCAGCATGGAAAAGGAGCTCGACAGAAAAGCTACTCCAAAAAGCAAGTTGATAACAAGATAATGTCCTTTAGGGCCCCTGTAAAAGACAGGACAGAAGGGAGAGAGGCAGTGTTTAGGTAAAATTGGGAATAGTAACCCTCTTCAAAAATAATGATTTTTAATTAAACAAGAAACAAAGGGTTGGGATTATAGCTCAGTGGCAGAATACTTGGCTGGCAAGAATGAGGCACTGGGTTTGATCCTCAGCACCACATATATAAATAAAATAAAGGAACTGTGTCCATCTACAACTAAACATTTTTTAAAATTTTTAAAAAAGAGGGCTGGGGCTGTAGGTGAGTGGCAAAGTGCTTGCCTAGCACATGTGAGGCACGGGGTTTGATCCTTAGACTGCAAACAAACAGAATAAAGGCATTCTGTCCATATACAGCTACAAAAATTTTTTAAAAAGAAACAAAGAAAGAAAAAGGTGGCAAAGCAAGAACCCTACAGATGTGTAAGCTTGAACTTGAGAGAAGGGAAGTTACACATACTGGTATAAGACGTTCTCTGAGAACTCCATGGCTGTCTGAGGTTGAGGGTGGTTGGACACAGAAATGGAAGCCCCAGCACCAGAAAGCAACTTGAAGAGGTAATTGTCCACCAGGGCCAGAGCCAGGGCCGGGGAGTGGTATGCCTGGTTGTTGAACAGTGCTCTCACTATGCTGTGGTTATCCACATTTTCAAAGGAAGCTGCTACCACATAGAGCCTATCAAAGTCCTCAGGTTCCTCTTCTGCCTTTTCCAATAGAAACTCCTCTACAGGACCTAGAAAGGGGCAGAACACCAAGCAGGCAGTGTGAATTGTTGAGAGACCATAACCTCAGGCCCTGCAGAACAGGGAAGAGGTCCTCCCCCAACGTACTGCTCCTTGTTGGTGTCCCATCACCAACTTCCAACCCACATCCAAAAGCCTCCTCCTGTGCCCCCCTACCCTCAGTCTCTCAGTCTTGTTTCTTCATCTTTTATATCTCTTTCAACTCCATCTATTTCTCCCCACTGCCTCAATTGAGTTGAGCCTCATCATCTCTGCCTGGACTATGTGGCCTCAAATGAAACTCCTTGCCTTCAATGCAGTGCCTTCAGTCCCTGCTTGAAAGGACACATCCGACCTTATTGCACCCACCCACCAATCTACAGAGACCCTCCACAGCCTCCCTGATAAAGTCAGATTTCTGCACGAGATGTACAGAGCCCATGCACTGCTTGCCATGGTTTGGATGTCATGTGTCCCCTTCATAACTCAGGTAGAAAATTGGTCCCTAAGGTAATAGTGTTGAGAAGTGTGAGGCCTTAGGAGGTGTTTGGGTCATGGGGGTTCCTCTCTGGTGGAGGGATTACTGGGAGTAAAGTTCTTTTTCTGGGAGGGAGTTAGTTATGTGAAGAAAATTGGTGTGGAAGTGAGTTCAGCCTCCTCTCCCATCATATGGCCCCTTCCACCTTTCCACCATGTCATGATGTGGAGCAGGGCCTTTCCTAGAAGCTGAACAGATATCAGCAACATGCTCTTGAACTCCCCAGCCTCCAGAAGCATTAGCCAGAAGAAACTGTCATTTCTCTTCTCTTCTTCTTCTTCCTTCTTTCTCTTTCTCCTTCTTCTTCCTGTACATGTGGCATTAGGGATTGAAGAGCCAGGGATGCTCTAACTCTGGCCTACACTTGAGAATTGGGTCTCACTGAATTGGCCTTGAATCTGAGGAGCTGGGATTATAGACATAGGCCACTGTACCAGGCTTCAGCCTCATGTCTTCAGGTTCCTGCTATACCAAAGGAACATAGACCCAAAGCAATAGAGCTATAGAGCAATAGAGCATTCAGTTCCTCAAGTTTTGAGATGTTTTTGTTGCTTGGGATGTTCTTTGGGTTGCCTCCCTGGCTGGCTGCCTTTGAACTGGCTGATTCGTACTCATGGGTCAGGCTCCAACTCTGGGACTATTCTGATATTCCAAGGCTGGGATAGGTCTGCCATGGTCATTGCCATTTTATATTATAACTACCATCCCTTATCATAAGGCCTCTGGACTGGAAGTTCCTTGAGGACTGGTAGAAATGTTGTTCAACACTGCATTCCCAGTGGAATCTTTAAAGCTAGAAGGGACCTTCAGTGACCCAGACAATAATAATGACAATAGTACTGCAGGCTGAATGCTCCAGCTATGCCAAATATGCAGTAGGCGCTCCTCTCCATGGGACTGCCTCAATGATACCACACGGCAGGATCTAGTATTCAGACCACTTCGTATATGAAGAGACCGAGGCCCTGAGAGGTAGGATATGTTCATTAGCTTTCCATCACTATGACAAATACCTGAGATAATCAACTTACAAAGAGAAAAGGTTTATTTTGGCTCACAGTTTTGGAAGTTTCTGTCGACAGTAAGTTAGCTCTATTGCTTTGGGTCTATGGTGGCACATCATGGTGGAAGTGCATGGCAGCTCAAACTGTTTACCTCATGACTGGGAAGTGAAAAAGAGGAAGAAAAAGGGGCTGGGTCTCACTCTTCCCTTCAAGGCCACACCCCCAAGGATCTGAAGACCTCTCACTTGCTCTCTCTTATAAGTTCCACAACCTCCCAACTCCAGAAAGCAAGCCTTCCACATATAGGCCTTTGGGGGACATTTAAGATTCAAATTCAGGCATAGGACATTACAATCCAAAACTTCTTGTGTTACATTATATTCTGCATTTGATTTTTGACTTTATTAAAAAAGTAATTATTTTATGATTTTATTTAATCAAAATGGCTCACAAATATAATTTTTAAAAAATCAAATACTTCAAGCTGTAGCTCAGTAGTAGAGCCCTTGCCTAGCCCTAGCCCTTGGCAGTGGGTTTGATCCTCAGCACCACATAAAAATGAACAAAATAAAGGTACTGTGTCCATCTACAACTAAAAAAATTTTTTTAAAAATCAAATACTTCTACAAGACACAATGGGAAAGAGCAGTACCTTGCCTTGGTGGCAGCATCGCTGGTACCTGCTCATCAGAGGCACCCCCTTTCAAATACCTTAGCAGACTTACCTGTTGATGTTTTATTATGGAAGCAACAATTTATTCTCTTACCATTGTTACCAAGCTCCCTAAATTTCTCCTCCCCGCCCTTCCACCAGAGTTAAATCATAATTTTGTTAAATTGATGGTTAGTTTTAACATTATTATCACTAGGTGAAAATATTCACAGCTGATCCAAGTAGTATACTTCTTTTTTGTACAACTTTTCCCCTGAAATTAACAAAGACCTCTTTTTTAAAAATTTGCTTAGTTTTCTATATATCTATCACCCATTTATCCACAAATTCCCTTGATAGAAGTGTCTCTCACCATATTCAAATAAACTGAATAATTTATCAATTTTACTTTGGGGAGTGCTTTAATCCCATGGTCTCATTTCTAACTACCCTGCCTTCGTTGTCATTTGAGGTTTGAAGGATGTTTCTGAGACTTCCTGCTATTCATTCTGACTTCAGAGAGCAGCACATGCCCTGAAGAACATGGTCTTCCTAAAAGGACAACGGCCCTGCTTCATGCCCCACTGCCCTGTGCCTGACAGTTACCTGGGACCTCCAGAGGGATCTGTCCCTGAGCCACAAGCATATCTGCAAAATGATGGGAAAGTTGAGGATCCAGTCTGAAATTCTGAGAAATGAAGAATGGAACAATAGTCTGACCGTATGTATTTAGAGCCAGCTGCAAGGGAACACTTCCCATGCTCCTCATTTTAAAGTTGAAGAATATGAGGCTTAACAAAATGATCACCAGAGGCACCAAGATCTGTACAGATAACATCACCATCCAGTTGCGCCGAGAATATGTGACCCTTTTCAGGAACATGGCGAAGAATTGTTGGCAGAGAAGACTGAACTAGATAAAGAAGAAGGAGGTACTGCATCAACACGGTGACTGAAGCTAGAGGCACTCAGGCGGCCCCTGCTCATACCCACTTACAGACCCCTCAGATTATGTCTGACTTGTCAATTTTGTTCAAAATTCACTTCAAGTTAAAATGCTTTATGATTTATGCTTAATGGCAAAACAAGAAGGTACAAATTAGAAAGGATCTGTAAGTGTAACCCAAGATACTACAGATATCAAATGTTTGTTATACTTTTTTTTTCCACCACAGAGTGGTAAAATTTTTAATTTGAGAAGAATGTGAGGAAAATGCCACTGTTGATGGCATTTTGTTGATGGGATTTTCACCTGGTACAACTTCTCTACAAAATAAGTTATCAGGATGAACACAAATATAAATATTAAATTAAATATTTAATATTCACATAATCTTAACCCAGAAATTCCACTTCTGGTCATGTATCCTACATGTGTAAATATACAAGACCAGTGCACAAAGATGTGCCTGGTGGAAATTACAGTCAATGTCAAAGTGTGCAGTTATGTGTGCTGAGCTCCCAAGAGCTAGAGTCGGGCCTAGGATGGGAGGCCTTTGGCGTTAGTGCAGCATGCATCCACTTAGCTTCTGTGGGGTACTTCATGAGTGGGTACATGTGGGAGGGCCTTCAGGCCCAGGGGCCAGTGCCCTTTAGCCTGGTGGTCAGGTCTGAGAAAGGCATCCTGAATTACTGGCCAAAATACTGACCAATTTTTGAGAGTATCAACCAAACACCACCAGTAGAAACCCTCAGTGTGATGGAGGCTACATTCACGTCCAGCATTCACCAAAAGGCCCTGCTATGACTTATCTGAAGTCATACACAGAAGTACTTCTTGAGAAGACTTGGGACCACGACAGTCTTACTTTACATTAATACTTGTGGAGAGCTAAATCAAGAACACTTTGTAAAATGCATCAATATGTCCACATTCTTTTTTCAATATTAAGAGAATATTATAGGTTGTCCATGTATTTCATAAGGATATATTTTAAAATTTTTTAAGGATATATTTTAAAATTTTATGTTCCAGGAGGTACAATGTATACATTGATCTGCTTCACAGTGAACAAGTGAATGTGTGTTCTGGCCAGTAGTATGCTTCTTTCATTCTCTCTTCTTCCCTATAAGAGGGATGACCAGGACCCTCTAGGATGTCTTCTAATACATTCCTTCCATTTGCATGGGTTAATCCCGCTCTAAAACATTATTCTTTTGCTTTCAAACTAGACCAAGAGTATGATATTGCCAAAATCTGGCAGACTGAGTCTCTTAAAACCTAAAGTCTGCACATTTTTCTTAAGCTCCTCCAGAAGTTAATGTGTACTTCTTGACAAAATAATTATGTGATTTCATAAATGAAACCAAAATCTGCTTTCTATTATGCATTTGGAATATGCTGCTTACTCCGGTGTTTAGTGTGATTGGCAGACCAGTCTGTACTGAAAACATCCTTGAATGAAGATATTGAATTCTTTCAACAGGAACTCTGCTAATCAGGGAAGAGGGACGAATAGAGGGTCGCTTCTTGGCTGAAAGAGCTGTACTGTAGTCTGCCAACATACAAACCCTAAACCAAATCAAAAAGAAAAACAAATACGAACTCTCAAAATCACAATACATTTCATTCTGATTGGACTTAAACGATGAAAGTCATATAATATTTGAAAAAAATAAGAAGAATAGGCAGATTGCTCACTGACCGCTGCCTATCATCTGTCACTTGCAGGTTTGTCTGCCTCTGGCCTGCCCATCACCTGCCTTTCACCTACTCATCACCCACCAACCGAGGTTCATCTGCCAATCATCCGCCAGTAGACTGCGGAGCCTGCAGACTGTCAGTGGATCACCAGCTGCCTAGTGTTGCCTGGAAATTCACCATCACAGTACCCGCAGGTTTGGTTACATGTGGCTGCTGCCATTTTTTGGGGAAAAAAAAAAGCCAGGAGCTGCAGGACTGCCGGCCAGACTGACAGCACACCACTTCCAGGGGCCCAGCCTGACTGACTGCACCCCACACAGTCTCGGTGCCTACGACCTGCACTACATCTCCATATTTGCCAACACGTTTGGAAGCCAGTGAAGTCATCTTGGATTATCCGCAAAGGGGAAACTGTCATTAGGTGGGGCAAATCCCATCCTGAGACGCCCGCTGGAGACTGGAAGCTCGTTGTCAGGTACCCCTCATGCCTCAGGCTACTGAAGATTGGGAGGTTTGAATAGTATATGATGGTTATAGTGAAGGTTTTTTTTTTTTTTCTCCTTTGTGATAGCTTTTAAACTTTTATTTCTTTACTTTTCTTGCTCTCTACTTTCCTTTTGTTTACCTCTTTCCTCAAGGGCTTTCTCTCACTTTTCTCATGCTAACAACCAACTCCTTCTGACTACACTTTCACTCCTCATATGATCTAGAACTTCTTCATACTCTTTTCTTACACTGTTAACAGTTACATCCTACACCCCTCCCCATCCTCTTTGTCCTCCATTAGAAACTGTACTCCTCATTGCAAATCTGTTTGTTATACTGTAGATAATAATTGAACTCATCCTCTCTGTTTATTATGACAATATTGTAACAAAATTGTAACAAAAAGACTACTGTAACAATAGTCTTCATAGGGGCTATTTGGTTTACAGCTGCATATTGTCTGTACTGGGTGTTGCTAATATTGATTCCCCCCCTTAAAGAGGTTTCAGAAAACTATAGGGTCACTATAAGCCTATAGAGCAGAAACTATAATACCCTAGAGAACTGCATTGCTAGAGGGGAAGATACATGCACAACATGAAAAAACAAGGGAGGAAAGTGTTCCAAACAAACCAAGATTCTACACTAATAGAATCCAATGACAGCATGGTAGAAGAAATGCCAGAAAAAGGAAATCAAAATACACATGATTAAAATGATCAGAGAAGCAAATGATGAGTTAAGAGAGCAAGTGCAGGCAATGATTGACCATTCCAATAAGCAGCTGAAAGAGCAACTACAGGAAACAAAAGATCAACTCAACAAAGAGATAGAGATTCTGAAAAAAAAAACACAAACAGAAATCCTTGAAATGAAGGAAACAATAAACCAAATTAAACACTCAATGGAAAGCATCATTAACAGACTAGATCACTTAGAAGACAGAACCTCAGACAATGAAGACAAAATATTGAATCTTGAAAATAAAGTTGCCCAAACAGAGAAGATGGTGAGAAATCATGAACAGAACCTCCAAGAACTATGGGATATCATGAAAAGATCAAATTTAAGAATTACCAGGATTGAGGAAGGCACGGAGATACAAACCAAAGGAATGAACAACCTATTCAATGAAATAATATCAGAAAATTTCCCAAACCTGAAGAATGAAATGGAAACTCAACTGCAGAAGGCTTACAGAACACCAAATACACAAAATTACAGCAGATCCACACACACCAAGACACATTATAATTAAAATGCCTAATGTACAAAATAAAGATAGGATTTTAAAGGCTGAGAGAAAAGAAACAGATTACATATAGGGGGAAACCAATACAGATATCAGCAGATTTCTCAGCCCAGACCCTAAAAGCTAGAAGGGCCTGGAACAATATATTTCAAACTCTGAAAGAACATGAATGCCAACCAAGAATTCTATATCCAGCAAAGCTAACCTTCAGAATTGAAGACGAAATAAAATTCTTCCATGACAAACAAAAGTTAAAGGAATTTACACATAGAAAGCCTGCACTACAGAACATTCTCAGCAATATATTCCATCAGGAAGAAATGAACAACAATGTAACTCATCAAAGGAGGAACTACCCTAAAAAAAAGCCAATTAAAGGAGAAACCAAGCCACATTAAAAACCAAATCTAAGCCAAAATGACTGGGAATACAAATCATATCTCAATAATAACCCTGAATGTTAATGGCCTAAATTCATCAATCAAAAGACATAGGCAGGGCGTGGTGGTGCACGCCTGTAATCCAAGCGACTCGGGAGGCTGAATCAGGAGGATCGCGAGTTCAAAGACAGCAACTTAGCGAGGCCCTTAGCAACTCAGTGAGACCCTGTCTCTAAATAAAATACAAAATAGGGCTGGGGGATGTGGCTCAGTGGTCGAGTGTCCCTGAGTTCGATCCCCAGTTCCTTCCAGTCCTTAAAAAAAAAAAAAGACATAGACTGGCAGACTGGATCAAAAAGAAATACCCAACAATATGTTGCCTTCAAGAGACTCATCTCATAGAAAAGGACATCCACAGACTAAAGGTGAAAGGATGGGAAAAAACCCTATCATGCACACGGCCTTAGTAAAAAAGCAGGGGTTTCCATCCTTACATCAGATAAAGTGGACTTCAAGCCAAAGTTAGTCAGAAGGGATAAAGAAGGACATTACATACTACTTAAGGGAACCATAAATCAAGAAGACATAACAATCATCAATATTTATGCCCCAAACAATGGCCCATCCATGTACATCAAACAAATCCTTCTCAATTACAGGAATCAAATAGACCACAACACAACACAAAAATTCTGGGTGACACACCACTATCACCACTGGACAGATCTATCAAACAAAAACTAAACAAAGAAACCATAGAGCTCAATAACACAATGAATAACTTAGACTTAACAGACATATATAGAATATTCCATCCATCAATGAGTGAATACACTTTCTTCTCAGGAGCACATGGCTCCTTTTCTAAAACAGACCATATGTTATGCTACAAAGCAGCCCTTAGTAAATGCAAAAGAGTAGAGATGCTACCTTGTATTATATCGGATCATAATGGAATGAAACTAGAAATCAACGACAAAAGAAAAAACAGAAACTACTCCAACACCTGGAGACTAAATAATATGCTATTGAATGAAGCATGGATAACAGAAAACATCAGGGAGGAGATAAAAAAATTCTTAGAGGTAAATGAGAATGAAGATACAACATATCAAAATCTCTGGGACACTATGAAAGCAGTACTAAGAGGAAAATTCATTGCATTGAGTGCATTCAAGAAAAGAATAAAAAGTCAACAACTCAATGACCTAACCTAACATCTCAAAGCTCTAGAAAAAGAGAAACAGTTCATCACCAAAAGTAGTAGAAGACAGGAAATAATCAAAATCAGAGCTGAAACCAATGAAATTGAAACCAAAGAAACAATTCAAAAAATTGACAAAACAAAAAGTTGGTTCTTTGAAAAAGTAAACAAAATAGATAAACCCTTAGCCACACTAACAAAGAGAAGGAGAGAGAAAACTCAAGTTACTAAAATTTGTGATGAAAAAGGAAATATCACAACAGACACCACTGAAATACAAAACATAATTAGAAGCTACTTTGAAAACCTATACTCCAATAAAATAGAAAATCTTGGAGACATTGACAAATTCCTAGAGACGTATGATCCTCCCAAACTGAACCAGGAGGACATACACGATTTAAACAGATCAATTTCAAGCAATGAAATAGAAGAAACCATCAAAAGCCTACCAACCAAGAAAAGCCCAGGACCAGATGGATTCTCAGCTGAGTTCTACAAGACCTTCAAAGAAGAACTTATACCAATACTCCTGAAAGTATTTCATGAAATAGAAAAGGAGGGAACCCTTCCAAATTCATTCTATGAAGCTAGT
>JAJEJO010001870.1:309133-352638 GCA_020662805.1 Glaucomys volans
CAAAAAAAAAAAAAAAAAAAAAAGACATAGACTGGCAGACTGGATCAAAAAGAAATACCCAACAATATGTTGCCTTCAAGAGACTCATCTCATAGAAAAGGACATCCACAGACTAAAGGTGAAAGGATGGGAAAAAACCCTATCATGCACACGGCCTTAGTAAAAAAGCAGGGGTTTCCATCCTTACATCAGATAAAGTGGACTTCAAGCCAAAGTTAGTCAGAAGGGATAAAGAAGGACATTACATACTACTTAAGGGAACCATAAATCAAGAAGACATAACAATCATCAATATTTATGCCCCAAACAATGGCCCATCCATGTACATCAAACAAATCCTTCTCAATTACAGGAATCAAATAGACCACAACACAACACAAAAATTCTGGGTGACACACCACTATCACCACTGGACAGATCTATCAAACAAAAACTAAACAAAGAAACCATAGAGCTCAATAACACAATGAATAACTTAGACTTAACAGACATATATAGAATATTCCATCCATCAATGAGTGAATACACTTTCTTCTCAGGAGCACTTGGCTCCTTTTCTAAAACAGACCATATGTTATGCTACAAAGCAGCCCTTAGTAAATGCAAAAGAGTAGAGATGCTACCTTGTATTATATCGGATCATAATGGAATGAAACTAGAAATCAACGACAAAAGAAAAAACAGAAACTACTCCAACACCTGGAGACTAAATAATATGCTATTGAATGAAGCATGGATAACAGAAAACATCAGGGAGGAGATAAAAAAATTCTTAGAGGTAAATGAGAATGAAGATACAACATATCAAAATCTCTGGGACACTATGAAAGCAGTACTAAGAGGAAAATTCATTGCATTGAGTGCATTCAAGAAAAGAATAAAAAGTCAACAACTCAATGACCTAACCTAACATCTCAAAGCTCTAGAAAAAGAGAAACAGTTCATCACCAAAAGTAGTAGAAGACAGGAAATAATCAAAATCAGAGCTGAAACCAATGAAATTGAAACCAAAGAAACAATTCAAAAAATTGACAAAACAAAAAGTTGGTTCTTTGAAAAAGTAAACAAAATAGATAAACCCTTAGCCACACTAACAAAGAGAAGGAGAGAGAAAACTCAAGTTACTAAAATTTGTGATGAAAAAGGAAATATCACAACAGACACCACTGAAATACAAAACATAATTAGAAGCTACTTTGAAAACCTATACTCCAATAAAATAGAAAATCTTGGAGACATTGACAAATTCCTAGAGACGTATGATCCTCCCAAACTGAACCAGGAGGACATACACGATTTAAACAGATCAATTTCAAGCAATGAAATAGAAGAAACCATCAAAAGCCTACCAACCAAGAAAAGCCCAGGACCAGATGGATTCTCAGCTGAGTTCTACAAGACCTTCAAAGAAGAACTTATACCAATACTCCTGAAAGTATTTCATGAAATAGAAAAGGAGGGAACCCTTCCAAATTCATTCTATGAAGCTAGTATCACTCTGATACCAAAACCAGACAAAGACACATCTAGAAAAGAAAACTTTAGGCCAATATCTCTGATGAATATAGATGCTAAAATCCTCAACAAAAATTCTGGCAAATCGCTTACAAAAACATATTAAGAAGATAGTGCACCCCGATCAAGTGGGGTTTATCCCAGGGATGCAAGATTGGTTCAACATCCAGAAATCAATAAATGTAATTCATCACATCAATAGACTTAAGGTTAAGAATCATATGATTATTTCGATAGATGCTGAGAAAGCATTTGACAAAATATAACACCCCTTCATGCTCAAAACACTAGAAAAAATAGGATGGTAGGAACATACCTGAACATTGTAAAGGCTATTTATGCTAAGCCCACTGCCAACATCATTCTTAACGGAGAAAAACTGAAAGCATTCCCTTTAAAAACTGGAACAAGACAGGGATGCCCACTGTCACCACTTCTATTCAACATTGTGCTGGAAATACTAGCCAGAGCAATTAGACCACAGAAATTAAAGGTATACGAATAGGAAAAGAAGAACTCAAGCTGTCACTATTTGCTGATGACATGACCCTATATTTAGAGGATCCAAAAAACTCCACCAGGAAACTTTTAGACCTAATTAATGAATTTAGCAAAATAGCAGGATAAACATACATAAATCAAATGCATTTATCTACATAAGTGATGAATCATGTGAAAGTGAATTGAGGAAAACAACTTCGTTCAAAATAGCCTCAAATAAAATAAAATACATGGGAATCAATCTAACAAAAGAGGTGAAAAACCTCTACAACGAAAACTACAGAACATTAAAGAAAGAAATTGAGGAAGACCTTAGAAGATGGAAAGATCTTCCATGTTCTTGGATAGGCAGAATCAATATAATCAAAATGGCCATACTTCCAAAGATGCTATACAAAGTTAACGCAATTCCAATAAAAATTCCTATGACATTCCTCACAGAAATAGAAAAAGCAATCATAAAATTCATATGGAAGAATAAAAGACCCAGAATAGCCGAAACAATCCTGGGCAGGAAGAATGACACAGGAGGTATCACAATACCAGACCTTAAACTCTACTATAGAGCAATAGTTATAAAAACAGCATGGTATTGGCACCAAAATAGACAGACCAATGGTATAGAATAGAAGACCCAGACACAAACCCACGTAAGCACTGTTATCTCATACTGGACAAAGGTGCCAAAAACATACAGTGGAGAAAAGATAGCCTCTTCAACAAATGGTGCTGGCAAAACTGGAAATCCATATGCAATAAAATGAAATTAAACCCCTATCTCTCACCCTGTACAAAACTCGACTCAAAATGGATCAAGGATCGAGGAATTAGACCTGAGACTCTTCGCCAAATAGAAGAAATAGTAGGCCTGAATCTTCTTCATATTGGCTTAGGACCAGACTTTCTCAACATGACCACCAGAGCGCAAGAAATAAAAAGAAGAATCAATAAATGGGACGGATTTAAACTAAAAAGCTTTTTCTCAGCAAAAGAAACAATCAAGAATGTGAAAAGAGAGCCTACAGAGTGGGAAAAAATCTTTTCCACACACACTTCAGACAGAGCACTGATCTCCAAAATTTATAAAGAACTTCCAAAACTATACACCAAAAATGCAAAGAACCCAATCAATAAATGGGCTAAGGAACTGGGCAGACACTTCACAGAAGAGGATATATAGGTGATTAACAAGTATATTAAAAAGTGCTCATCATCTCTAGTAATTAGAGAAATGAAAATTAAAACTACCCTAAGATTTCATCTAACTCCAATTAGAATGGCTATTATCAGGAAAACAAGCAATAACAAGTGTTGGCGTGGATATGGGGAAAAAGGCACACTTGTACATTGCTGGTGGAGTTGCAAATTGGTGCAGCCACTCTGGAAAGCAGTATGGAGATTCCTCAAAAAACTTGGAATGGATCCACCATTTGACCCAGCTATCCCACTCCTCAGTTTATACCCAAAGGTCTTAAAATCAGCAAAGTATAGGGATGCAGCCACATCTATGTTCATAGCTGCTCAATTCACAACAGCTGGATTGTGGAACCAACCTAGATGCCCTTCAATTGAGGAATGGATAAAGAAACTGTGTTATATATACACAATGGAATATTACTCCGCCATAAAAAAGAACAAAATTATGGCATTTGCTGGTAAATGGGTGGAGCTGGAGAATATCATGCTAAGTGAAATAGGCCAAGCCCAAAAATCCAAAGGCTGAATGTTTTCTCTGATCAGTGGATGCTGATACATAATGGCGGGGCCGGGGCAGGGGTCATGGGGGGGATAGGAAAGAATGGAGGAAGTATGGATGGTGTGGAGGAAAATGGGACAGAAGGGGATGGGGGAAGGAAAAATAGTAGACTGAGACAGACAGCATTACCCTATGTATATGTAAGATAATATGAACTGTGTGAATAAATAATAAATAAATTAAAAAATAAATAAATAAAAAATAAAAATAAAAAAAGAAGTTAAGAATAATGAGGGGAAAAGAAGCCGCATCTAGATTATATCCTGGGTAGCAAGGCTTTTAATTTTTTTTTTTTTGTAGTTGTAGATGAACAGAATGCCTTTATTTTGCTTGTTCATTTTTATGTGGTGCTAAGGATCAAATGTAGGGCCTCACACATGCTAGGCAAGTGCTCTGCCATTGGGTTACAGACCCAGCTCATTTGATTTTTTTAAAATTTTGATCTTACTAAGTTGCTGAGGTTGGCCTGGAATTTGTGATCCTACATTAAGTAGCTGGGATTATAGGCAGGAACCACTGGTGTCCAGTTGCAAATTCTTATATAAGCACTAAACATTGAGTTAACTAACAATTGGCTTTTCCAAAGAACTGAGACAATGCTAGCATAGATAGCTCTTGTTATTTCCTTTTAAAAGTATCATATGAGCCAGGTGCACTGGCAGACACCTATAATCCAGCAACTCAGGAGGCTGAGGCAGAAGGATCACCAGCCTCATAAATTTATTAAGCCCGTAAGCAACTTAGAGAGTCCCTGTCTCAAAATAAAAAATAAAAAGGGCTGGCTCAGTGGTTAACCACCCCTGGGTTTAATCCCTGGTACCAAAAAATATATACATATTTTTTCATCTCAAAATACCTGGGAGCTTGGCACCAGCATAAAACAAAACAAAAATAAAAATGAACAAATGAAAACAACCCATACAGGACATTTGCCAGCAGAAGGAAAGTTCTGAGAAACAAGGAGAAAGAACACAGGGACAGTTTGGCAAGTACGTGAATCTAATGATGGTTGGCTTTCTCAGACCATAATAATGTTTTGTGGAGGTAAAAAAAAGAGATGGAACTAAAATATACAATAATAGTATGTAATTTCGTGATGGTTGATGTGTACGAATTAAACAGGAGGTACTGGTATTTTCCAAGAGCAGACTAAAGATTTTAATTTGTTTGCCAGGTATGATGACACACACCTGTAATCCAGTGGCTTGGGAGGCTGAGGTAGGAGGATTGCAAGTTCAAAGCCAGCCTCAGCAAAAGTGAGGCACTGAGCAACTCAGTGAGACCCTGTCTCTAAACAAAATACAAAATAGGGGTGGGGAGGTGGCTTGGTGGTCAAGTACCCCTGAGTTCAATCCCTGGTACCCATCCCCGCAAAAGAGATTTTAATTTGCTTGAGACTCTGAAAGACTACATGTGTCTCCTCATCTTAGCTGATCACTGAAACAATGCCATAATGCATAATTTCCAACTAGTTTGTCGTGGTAGATGCAAATAGAATGAGGAAAAAAATCCAAAAAAGGGAGAAAAACAGCTATATATACTAGGCAGTTCTGGTAGAAAATATCAGATAAAATGACAGATATAAATTAGAATACATCATCAATACTACTCATAAACAGACTACATATTGCTAGTTAAAACATAAATATTAAGCCGGGCATGGTGGCGCACGCCTGTAATCCCAGCACTTGGGAGGCTGAGGCAGGAGGATCGCAAGTTCAAAGCCAGCTTCAGCAACTTAGCGAGGCCCTAAGCAACTCAGTGAGACCCTGTCTCTAAATAAAATACAAAATAGGGCTGGGGATGTGGCTCAGCTGTGGAGTGCCCTGGGTTCAATCCCCAGTACAAAAAACAACAACAACAAAAAACATAAATATTGCTAGACTGGATAAAACCATACCCATGTCCCACACCACCCTCTGTTGTGGCCCCTTAGGCAGTTTGCATTCAGTGATATATAAGAACCTGCATAGCATTCAGCCTGCACCCTTGCTTGCTTCAGGATGCTGAAGTTGCCTGATGGGCAAATGAGCTAATCCCAGAGCTTCCTCATTCTGGTGTTTTCTTCTGTTTTTGTTTGTGCTGGGGATGGAACCAGGGCCTTGTGCATGCTAGGGAAGCGCTCCATTCTAAGCCACATCCCCAACCTGCTGGAAATTCTTTTTTTTTTTTGGAACCAGGGATTGAACTCAGGGACACTCGACCACTGAGCCACATCACCAGCCCTATATTGTGTTTTATTTAGAGACAGGGTCTCACTGAGTTGCTAAGGGCCTCGCTAAGTTGCTGAGGCTGGCTTTGAACTCGCGATCCTCCTGACTCAGCCTCCCAAGTCGCTTGGATTACAGGTGTGCGCCACCACGCCCGGCGAAAATTCTTTTTAAAAGAGTATTAGATTTGCCTAACTGTTTAACCCAGCTGAGTTGGAGTTATCTATTACTTGGAGGCAAAAGCATCCCAACTGATAAAATGCCATTTTCTGGTTTTCGTTCCTTAGAATTTTCTGTTAAAATTAAGTCTTGTTAGGGTAGTGCCCTTGCCTAGAATGTGTGAGATCCTGGGTTTAATCCTCAGCTCCATAATGAATGAATGAATGAATGAATGAATCAATCAATCAATCAATCAATTTTGTTGAATAATATCATACTTAACATCATCTCCATTATCCAATATCCTCATTATCAGAAGCACTAGTCAGAGACTGGAACAATCATTCAATGAGACTTTTGGTGAAGAGATTCAAGCACTGGGAAACGTTTAGATAGATGATCTTTAAGACCCTTAGAATGTACATTTGAATTCTTGCTTACCTAATGAACACTTCCTCCATGGTAGTAACAGAAGCCCCAAAGCTGGTGATTCCCAGCTCTGTCTGCTTCATTTCCAGGTCAGTAAATAGAGATTCAAACCTGGAAGGAAAGAACAACTTTATCACTAAAGACAGAAAGTGAATCTTCCACCAGTCTTAGCTCTCTATAAGGGAAAGACACCAGTCAAGATTTCTGTTCAAATCCCAACCTTGTCATGCTCTAGCTTCATAACCTGGACTTGAACAAGAATAATGGCACTGAGTTCAGAAGGTTCCTGTAGGGATAAATCTAAAACAACTGAGTACATTATATAGATGCAAAGTAATCATTAATTCAAGTTCAATTAGGAAAAAAATACCATTTCTGGAGTGCTTACTTCATAACAGGGGCCATTCTTGGCCCTTTTACATGTACTAACTCAGTTTATCCTTTCAATAGCTCTCTAAAGACAGTGCTGAGAGGTTAAGAACCCTTGCTGACATCACATGGCCAGAAGCAGCAAAGCTAGGACTAACACTTAGGCCTTTCGACTATTACCCTGAACAGTGTGCTAAATCCTTAACTGTCTGCTAACCTTGAACCCTTCCTCATCCATGCCTTCCATTTTAAAAATCTGAATGAAGCCGGGCGAGGTGGCGCACGCCTGTAATCCAAGCGACTTGGGAGGCTGAGTCAGGAGGATCGCGAGTTCAAAGCCAGCCTCAGCAACTTAGCGAGGCCCTTAGCAACTCAGTGAGACCCTGTCTCTAAATAAAATACAAAATAGGGCTGGGGATGTGGCTCAGTGGCCGAGTGTCCCTGAGTTCAATCCCTGGTTCCAAGAAAAAAAAAAATCTGAATGATTTTTGGATTTTTGTATGATATTAAGGCACTTCTACAATTGAAGGCCTCTGTTCTCCCACACCTAGTATTAAGTCTGCTTTTACGAAACTACACCTACGTGCCCTGTGCCCTTTTGAAGCTCTTGCTCTGTGTGTCCCCCCCAAGGCAGATGGTGGTTAAGGGCTTAAATTGTGAATTAACTGGGCTTGGTTTGAGTCCAGACGCCACCACTTACTAGTGTGACCTTGGGCTAGTCATATCATCTTTCCAAATGTTTACTCACCTGTATAACATAGATATTACCTAATTCACCGAGTTGTTGTAAAGACTGAGATAAATGTGGGCTGCGATTGTAGCTCAGTGGTAGAGCACTTGCCTAGCATGTTAGACACTGGGTTCAATTACCAGCACAGCATAAAAATAAATAAAATAAATGTCCATTTACAATTACAAAAATATTCTTCAAAAGTCTGAGATAAATGTAGAAAACACTTAGCAAAGTAGCAACCTGTATTAAATATTTAGCAAATACTACGTGCTTGACGTGGTGGCACACACCTATGATCCCAGCAGCGCAGGCAGCTGAGGCAAATTCAAGCTACCCTCATCAATTCAGCGAGACCCTGTCGCAAGATAAAAAATAAAAAGGGCTGGGGATGTGGTATAGTGGTTAAGTGCCCCTGGTTTCAATCCCTGATAATAAAACAACAACAACAACAACAACTATACGCCATATATCATCAATGTGTATCTTTTTTGTTCCGTTTTCAGGTACTGAAATTATACTCATGTCATTGCTACTGTCTCACCAACACGGTTTATTGTATCCTTTTAAGAAAACTGAGGCGCAGTTTATATATAGTAAAGTGTCTGTTTTCATGTGTATAGTAAGTTAGATAAGCTTTGGTAATTGTTGGATATGGAAAATTAAAAAAAAATCCAAAGTAGTGTGGCCTGAGAAAAGGGAGTGAAAAACAAAGCCATACATTTGTAGCCTGCATCTCTTTCAAGATAAATCCTTTTCAGAAGCTGGACACTGGTGGAGAAAAAGTTTCATCAAACCTAGAATGACAGTCTCTATGAAACGATGATCTCTTCCAAGATGACTCCCCTCCAGGTGATGGCCACTGACCCCCAACCCAACAACTCAACTTCCTGAGTGCCCAAACTGACATGTTCACTAAATCACCTCCCAATATAACCTACATAAGCTCAAACTCCTCCTTTGGCCAGTGGCTCATTTTCCACCAGGAAAGTGGGTCCATCAGAACCATGACTCCATTCCTGAATAGAAGAGCTGAGCTGATTCATGAAATTTGCATCCAGCCTGGTCTCTTTGTGCTAACAGAGATTATATGGCCTCAACCCAATTGAGACATAGGGCAGCTGGGTATGGTGGCACATGCCTGTAATCCCACTGACCCGGAAGACTGAGGCAGGAGGATAGCAAGTTTGAGGTCAGCCTCAGCAGCTTTGTAAAACCCTGCCTCAAAAAAAAGAAAGTTGCTGGGAATGGAGCTCTGTGGTAGCGTACCCCTGGATTCAATCCCCAGTACTAGAAAAAAAAAAAGATACAGAACATTTCTATTACCCCAGAAAATGCCCTCATGCATATCTGATGAGTCCCTCTCTTGCCTTCAGATGGTTTATTTTTTTAAAAAAATATTTTTATTGGTTGTTGATGAACCTTTATTTATATCTATGTGGTGCTGAGAATTGAACCCAGTGCCTCACACACTTTATCACTGAGCCATAACCCCACCCCCTCAGGCAATTTCCATTATTGTATTTTATCTGTTTTTGCTCTTAATACAAAAGGAACCATAGTCTTTTTAAAAAAATATTTTTTTAGTTGTAAATGGATCTTCTATTTATTGATTGATCTCTCTATTCATTTATTTACATGCAGTACTGAGGATCAAATCCAGGGCCTCACACATGCCAAGCAAGTGCTCTACCACTGAGCCACAACTCCAGCCCACCCATACAGTCTTTTTGTATCCAGCTTCATCCTTGCAACATGTTTTTGAGAATGAACGATGCTGTTGCATGCATGAATCCTTTGCTTTTGTTAATTGTGGACAGTATTCAATAGATGAAATAAATCTATTCCTCTGCTGATTGACATTTGGATTGTTTTCAAGTCAGAATGCTTATGAATAAAGCAGCTATAAACATTCTTCTCTATGTCCTATTTCTGGATATACACTTCCATCTATTTTGGATAACACAGCAGATAAAAAATTGCTGCAAATTCTTCACTCCTACTGAGAAGTGGAGTTTAATTCTCATTCTCTTATCTGGCAGGCCTTAGTGACTTGTTTGGTCACTATGCAATAGGTCAAAAGAAGCTTTAGTGTCTCGATTTCTCTGAGAGGTCTAAGCTAAGTGAGGCATCTCCCCACCATGAAGACATCATGCTGGAGAGGACACATGAGATGAGATTTCTTCCAGAAATTCCTTTCAAGGGATAGATAGATATGTGATGAAGCCATCCTGGAACCTCTGCATAAGCCCATCACCAACTCATATTTTGTTAAAGCCTTTTGTATCTATGTTCATCAGGAATATGAAATCTGTAATATTCTGTTGTCACACCTCTTCCTGGTTTTGGAATTAGGGATGTGCTGTCCTTGAAATGAGTTGGGAAATGCTCTCTTTTCTCTAAAAGATGAGGATTATTTTCTTCAATGTTTGATATCATCCAGAATTTTCTTTTTGGAAATATTTTGATTTTATGTTTAATTTTTAGTTGTATTTGCAGAGCTGGGATTAGAACTCAGGGCTTCACACATGCTAGGTAAGCACTCTACCATTCAGCTATATCACTAGCCCTTGGGAATATTTTTTATTGCAAATATAATATGAATAGATGTATGAGCATTCAGATTTTCTACTTCATATTGTGTTAGTTTTGATAAAAATGTTTACTATGTAATCAGCTCATTTTATTTATTTGACTGATTTATTTATTTATGATGTTTTCTTATCCCTTTATAATTCTAGGCTCTGCAATTACAGTAATTTTTTCATTCCTGATATCTGGTTGATTTTATTTCTCTTTAATGGTTTGCTATGGTTTGGATGTGAGGTGTCTCCCAAAAGCTCAGGTATGAGACAATTCAAGAAGGTTCAGAGGAGAAATGATTGGGTTGTGAGAGTCTTAACCCAATCAATGATAGGGATTAACAGTGGTAATTGAATTGGTAGGGCGTGGCTGGAGGGGGTGGGAATTGGGGCGCGGCTTCGGGTACATATTTCTATCTAGTGAGTGCAATCTCTCTCTCTGCTTCCTGATCATGTGAGCTGAGTCCCTCTGCCACACTCTTCCACCACGCTGTTCTGCCTCACCTCCAGCCCCAAGGAATGAGCCAACCTTCTGTAGACTAAGACCTCTGAGACCCTGAGCTCTCAAATAAACTTTCCCTCCTCTACAGCTGTTCTGGTTGGATCTTTTAGTCACAGCAGCAAAATAGCTGACTAAAACATGGTTTATCAATTTTCTAGGGGTTCATCAATTTTATTAATCATTTAAAAGAAATACTTTTGACTTTTTAGGTTTTCTCCTTTTTAATTTCCCATTTTATTGTTTTTTCTCCTTGTAGTTAACACTTCTCTTCTGAGTTCAATTTTCTCTTCTTTTCTACTTCTTCAGTTAGAAACTTAGGTAATTATTTTTCCCCCTTTTCTTTTCTTTTTGGCAGTACTGGAGATTGAACCCAGGGTGCTTTACCATAGAGCTGCATCCCAGCCCTTTTTATTTTGAGATAGGGTCTCACTAAAATATCCAGGTGGCCTTAAACCTGCTTCAGCCTAGAGAATCACTGGGATTGCAGATGTGTGCCATTACGTTCAGCTAAGCTTTCCTCTTTTTCTTTTCTTTTTTGGGGGGCAGATTTCTTCTTTTCTAATGGATTTTTTAAAAATTGTGTGTGTGTGTGTGTATATATACACACATATGTGTACATATGTGTGCATATACAGAGACAAAATACCTTCATTCTGTCTATTTATATGTGGTGCTGAGGATCAAACCCATGCCTCACATGTGCTAGGTGAGCGCTCTACTGCTGAGCCACAACCGCAGCCCTATCATGGACGTTTTTAAAAGCTACAAATTTCCCCGTAAGCACTTGCTTCAGCAGCATCTGAAAATTTTTTTATATCTTGTGCTTTTATTATCATTCAGTTAAGAATATTTTTCAGTTTCCTCAACCCATGGGTTATACAAAAGTATGTTAACTTCCTTTGTAAATTTTTAAAATATCTTATTGTAATCAATTTTGTCTTTCTTTTTTTTTTTTTTTTTTATACTGGGGATTGAACCCAGGGGTACTTTACCACTGAGTTACATCCCCAGCCCTTTTTATTTTTTATTTTGAGACAGAGTCTTGCTAAATTGCTTAGGGCCTTGCTAAATTCTGGAAGACACTGATTAGTTCCACCAGGCTGCTCGCTCTTGTGCTCTGCTCCATCAACATCAGCCCCAGTATTTTGAAATTTATTTGAGTTTATTTCATAGTCGAGTACACAGTGCATTATGGTAAATACTCTATAGGTACTGGAGGGAATGGGAGTTCTGCTGCTGTGATATGCAGTTTCTGTTGATGGCATGTAAATCAGTGTAAAGATGGTGTCATTCAAATATTTTATATCCTTAATGAGTTTTTCATCTACTTATACTATTAATAACTAAGGGAAGGATGCTATAATTTCCAATGTGGTTGTGAATATATTTGACTCAATTTGGTTTTGTCAAGTGTTCACCTCATATATACATTTTTTAAAAAAAATTTTTTAGTTGTCAATGGATCTTTTATTTTATTTATTTATATGTGGTGCTGAGTATCAAACCCAGGGTCTCACACATGCCAGACAAGTGCTCTACCACAGAGCCACAACCCCAGCCCTGTTTTGGCATTTCTGAGCAGACCTTATGAGGGGTGACTGTTTTTGTTTCCTTCTCACTTTTCGGATGTCCCTTCTTGGATCCTACCTGCTGTGCTATGAGAAGCCCAAGCCACCTAAAGAGGTCATGTGTAGACAAGTACTGAATACTCCAATCAGCCCTAGTGAGCTCCCAGACGATATCCAGCACTGTCGTCCCAGAGGTGAGAGTGAGCCATCTGGCACATTCCAACTCATTCTAGGCCCAAGACAACATTATATGGAGGAGAAAATCTGTCTGGCTGAGCCCAGTCAACCTACAGAACCATGAGAGGCAGTGAAATGGTTGTCACTTTAAGTCAGCAAAATTTGAGGTAATTTGTTATCTCAATTGTTATATACAATTAGCTGAGTGTGGTAGTGCACACCCAGCTACTGGCAAGAGGAAATCAAGTTTGAAGTTAGCCTGAACAATTTAACAAAACCCTGTCTCAAAAAATAAAAAGGGCTGGGGATGTGGTTCAGTGGTGGAACACTCCAGAATTTAATCCCCAGTACCACATACATGCACATTAAATAAGTAAATCTCTCTCACACACATACACACACAGACTTTGGTACCAGAAGCACTGTAACAAAAACCTAGAACATAAGATATGGCTTTGGAAATAGTGGAGGAAAGGCAAGAAAAGCTTCAAGAGAACTCCAGACAGAGGCTGGAGTAACTGTGAAGAAATCTTTATTTTTCATGTTACTTAGCAGCAACAGGTTTGGGAACACTTCCAGCTAGAGTAACATCGAAGATTGAAAGGGCATTTAATGGACTCATGCATGAATTCCTATGGAGAGTTCTAGTTATATTGTGAAAAGTGCCAACTGGTTCATTATATGTGTCTGTGATAAATAATATGAGAAAAAAATGAAATAATCAAATGTTTGACAGAAGTTAGACAAAATATAGAGAACCCAGGACAGTCTTTCCAGCTTACAAAAGTTTTCAAAGTTCTCAGGGCAAAAATAAAAGCTAAAGTGACGTCAATAAAATATTATTTGAAGATAAAGAGCTATGAGGTCCTTCATTGAGAGTTAATTGATAAATCCGAGCAACACACCATGGCTTACAGACTCTATCTGGATGAAGGCTTCTAAAATGCTTGTAAGAGTTTCCCACATCACCATGGCTTCACTCAGTCTGAGGTGAAGATGGTGAATGTGGTTTTATTCTAACAATGTATATTTCACAATCTGATATGAAGGTATTTAAATAAATTGTATCAGTTTGGACAAAAAGGGATATAATCCAACAGGAAAAATGACTTTGGAGATTCAAGATGGCAGATTACAGGAAGGTTGCACTTCTAGTTGTTCTGTGGCTTAGGATTCAAGCAGTGGGAGTACTGCTTCTTAGTGAGGTTGCTGAGTAAAGAGAGAATTTACTGAAATTCAATACTGGACAGTCAGAGTTAAGTGACTTAGAAATTCAGGTACATTGAACAAAGAACAAGAAAGAGTCCTTTGAAGTCAAGCTGGTTGCAGGAGTGGCAGAAGAAGTCACGGTAACAGCACTGGTTCACCACAGAGGGGAAAGATAACATAAACAGAGAGAAACACAAGGGATAGACATGGCATGGAAAAACCTGTAGATCAGAAAAGCAGCCTGAACTTTGCTGATCTCAAGTCTGCAAAGTAGACTGGTATTTGAAGAGTGTTCTGTTCCCAACTGGCAAGTGGAGAGATAAGGCAGGAGTCATCTTTTTTTTTTTTTTTTTAAGTTGTAGACGGGCACCATACATTTATTTATTTATTTATTTTTATGTAGTACCAAGGCTCAAACTCAGTGCCTCACACATGCTAGGCAAGTGCTCTACCACTGAGCTACGACTGCAGCTGGTGGGAGCTTGCTGCGGCAGGAGCCCGTGAGATTATAGCAAACACTGTTAGACTGTACCAGCAAGTGCCTAGCGTACAGCTTAGGGTGTACCTAGCAGAAAGTGAGTGAAACAAGCACAGAGAAGATTGTACCTGGTGGGATTCAAGTCAGAAATAAGGAAGGGAATGCAACTTGCTTTCCCTTTGAGTCTGGTGGCTCACGTGACCAGCTGAAGAGGGTTGGGAAAATGAACAGCTGGGTGGGAATACACCAGGGACTAAGCCAGAAAGCAACATATTGAGACCTATAGAGGGCTGGCTCCCCTGTCCCTTGAGTACAATTCTTGCAAGGCTTCTAAGATCCAGACTCAGTAGAGATTGACATCTGCCTGGCTCTATGGGTGTGCTGATTCGATTTCTCTGGAGCAGATACCATCCAACAAAGTTCCTAAATCCTGATGAGACCTAAGCCTCAGCTGCTGGAGCTCCCCCATCATGTAATTTTGCAATAGTCCCACCCTGGGAGTGCACTGATCTGGTCTGTCTGGACAAAACTCAGTAGACAGTGCTTCCCATTCCATCCTACTGGTGAGAAGGGAAGCTGAGAGCTGTTTCATCCAGCGTCAGTCTTAGGCCACTCCACATGGCAGTGCAATGAGCAACACAAAAGGGGACAGGTTTAACAGCTTGCAGCCCTTGCACAAGTGTCCCCCTGCCCACATAGCCCAGGAAGAAAAAGAAAGGACCATCAGGCAGAGGCGGTGACCGTCCATCCTTGTCAACAGTTCTGACCACCTCTATGGAGACAACCCTTTCATTTCATTCCTTTTGTTCAAGGGGGAGTGCATTTTTTATGGTAGTTATTTTGAGGGTTAGGTTGTTTTTGTTTTTGGCGTATTTTGTTTTTGTTTCTCTTGTCTCCTTTCTTTTCCTGCAGTCAAATCCTCTTGTTCCCCTTTCTCTATCCCTTTGCTTTCTATATTTTTCTCCTCCTTTAAAGCTACCACTTGTTACATCTCTTCTGCATTCTCTCACATTTTGGACATGCTAAACTTTCTTCTACCTTTCTATCACATTTTTTTCTCTTAAGCAATTGTATTTTCACCATCCTTTAGAGCTCTGTGGTTTATATAACTCCTGCCCCCACCATTCATATTGTTGTAATTATTGTATTGTAGATGTCATAGTCAAAATCTGTTTATTCTAATGCTAGATCTAGATCACAGCTATTTATTGTAGGTACTCTCATATCTGACAAAGCAAACTTTAAGCCAAAGTTAATCAGAAGAGAAAAGGAAGGTCACTTCATACAGTTAAAGGGAACAATCCAACAATAATACATAATGATAGTAAATATACACTACTCAAATTAAAGACTCAGACAGACCCCAGCACAATAATACTGGGTGATACCAAAATACTTGTCACTGATCGATAGGTCATCCAAACCTAAACTCAGTAAAGACTCCTCACACCTAAAATATAAATCAAGTGGATATAACAGAAATCTATAAACTATTTAATCCAACAATATACAAATATGCTTTCTTCTCAGCTGTTCATGGAACTTTCTCCAAAATAGGCCATATTTCAGGCCACAATGCAACTCTTAGCAAATACAAAAACATTTCATATAATTCCTTGCATCATATCTGACCATAATGAAATGAATTTATATTCAACATCAAAGAACCCTACAGGAACCATATCAACACAGGGAGACTGAACAGCAACACACTTTTGAATAATAAATGAATAATCGAAGAAATCGGGAGAAATTTTAAAATTCTTAGAAACAAACAAGGAGAGTGATACTACATACCCCTACCTGGGACACTATGAAGAGGGTCCTTAAAGAAAAGTTTATTGCAATGAGTGCCTAATAAGAAGATCAGAAAGAACCCAGATAAACAACGTAACAATGTATCTCAATGCCTCTGAAAGACGAGAACACACCAATTTCAAAATTGGTAGAAGGAAATAATTAAGATCAGAGCCAAAAATCAATGAAATTAAGAATAAAAAAATACAAAGGATCAGTGAAATGAAGAATTGGTTATTTGAAAAGATAAACGTGATTTATAAGCCCTTAGCCAAACTAACCAAAAGAAAAAAAGAGCCAAATTAACAAAATTAGTAATCAGAAAGGAGAAATCACCTCAGATATCACAGAAATATGGATCATTAAGGATTATTTTGAAAACTTATACTCCAATAAATTGGATAACCTAGGAGAAACATTTCTAGGCACATATGACCTGCCATAATTGAACAAGAGGACAAAACCCTAAACAGACCAATAATCAGCAATGAGACAGAAGCAGTAATAAAAAGCCTTCCAACAAAAAAAAGCTCAGGACCAGATGGATTCTCAGCTGAATTCTACAAGATCTTTAAAAAAGAACTAATGTCAATGCTCCTGAGATTATTCCATGAAGTAGAAATCTGTTCAATGAAGCCAGCATCACCTTCATACCAAAACCAGATAAGGACACTTCAAAGAAAGAAAACTACAGAAAAGGGCTGGGGGTGTGGTTCAGAAGTAGAATGCTCACCCAGCATGGTGAGGCCCAGATTGGATCCTCAGCACTGCATATAAATAAAATAAAAGTATTGTGTCCACCTACAACTGAAACAAAATATTTTTTTAAAATACAGACCAATATCCCTATTGAACTTGGATGCAAAAATACTTAATAAAATATTAGCAAATCACATTCAACAACATATTATGTAAATTGTGCATCATAACCAAGTTGGTTTTATCCCAGGGACGCAAGGATGGTTTAACATACACAAGTCAGTAACTGTGATTCCCTGCATAAACAGATTCAAGGACAAAAATCACAGTCATCTCAATAGATGCAGAAAAGGCCTTTGACGAAATTCAGCACCCATTCATAAGAAAAACACGGGACAAACCAGGAATAAAATGTATTTACCTCAATGTCATAAAGGTTAAATGAAAATCCAAAGCCAACCTCATAGTAAATGGGGAAAAACTGATAGCATTTCATTTAAAATCTGGAACAAAATACAGATGTCCATTCCCACCACTCCTATTCAATATAGTACCAGAAGTTCTAGCCAGAGCAATAGGCAAGAGAAGGAAATAAAAGGGCTCAAAACAGGAAGGGAAGAAGACAAATTATTATGGTTTACAGATGATATGATCCTATATGTAGGAGATCCAAAAAGTTCCATTATCTATGTCTAATAAATTCAGCAAAGTAGCAGGTTATGAAATCAACACAAAAAATCATTACCTTTCCTATATATGAACAATGCATCTTCTGACAAAGAAATTAGGAAAACAATTCCATTCACAATGGCCTCAAAAAATACCAACAAATAGATGAAAAAATGTTCACTATCATTATCAATTAAGGAAATGCAAATCAAAACTACACTGACCTTTATTTTATTTATTTATCTATATGCAGTGCTGAGAATTGAACTCAGTGCTGCCCAATGCTAAGCAAGATGCTGCATTATACATAAAACTGTGTGCATATATTTTTTTTAAAAAAACTACTCTGAGATTTCATCTCACACCAATCAGAACAGCAATCATAAAAAACACAACAATAGTAAATGCTGGAGAGGTTGTGGAGAAAAAGGAACACTTCTCCACTTCTCCACTATGGAAGTCGTATGGTGTTTCCTCAAAAGACTAGGATTGGAGCTGGGAATGGTGCCACATGCCTGTAATCCCAGCAGTTGGAGAGGCAAAGACAGGAGGATCACAGGTCCACAGCCAGTCAGCTTAGCAAGGCTATAAGCAACCTAGTGAGGCCCTATCTCTAAACTAAAAAAAATTTTTTAAAGGCTTAAGGATGTGGCTCAGTGGTTATGCACCCTTTGGTTCAATACCTGGTACCAAACCAACCAAACCAAACAAAAAGACTAGGAATAGAACCATCATATAATCCAGCTATACTATTCCTTGATATTTATCCTAAAGAATATCAGCATGCTATACACGCATAAATGGATAAAGAAAATGTGGAATACATACACAATGGAGTTTTATTTAGCCATATAGAATAATGAAATTGTGTCCATAGGAAAATAGATGGAACTAGTGACCATGATGTTAAGTGAAATAAGTCAGACTTGGATGGTCAGGGTCATGTTGCTCTCATATGTGGAAGCTAGAGACGAAAAAGGAAAAGAAAGGTGGGGGCATCTCATGAAAATCAAAGGGAGATCAATGGAGTAGAGGGGAGGAACCAAAGGGAGGGAGGAGGGAAAGGAAAAGGGAAATACTAGGGGATTATATTCTTGTATTGTACACTTGTATAGATATGTAACAACACATCCCATTGTTATGTACAACTATAATGTGCCAATAAAGATTGGATTGAAAAATGTTAAATATATACCTACTATAAAAAAGAAGAAGAAGAAGAAGCTGGGCACGGTGGTGCATGCCTGTAATTCCAGCGGCTCAGGAGGCTGAGGCAGGAGGATTGCAAGTTCAATGTCAGCCTCAGCAAAAGTGAGGCCCTAAGCAACTCAGTGAGACCCTGTCTCTAAATAAAATACAAAATAGGGCTGGGGGTGTGACTCAGTGGTTGAATGGCCCTGAATTCAATTCTGGTACTGAAAAGAGAAAGAGAAAGAGAAGAGAGAGAGAGAGAGAGAGAGAGAGAGAGAGAGAGCGTGCGCTGGGCATGGTGGTGCACGCTTGTAATCCCGGCAGCTTGGGAGGCTAAAGCAGGAGGGTCATGAGTTCAAGATCAGCTTCAGCAACTTAGCAAAGTTCTAAGCAACTTAGCGAGACCGTCTCTAAATAAAATATAAAAAAGGGCCGGGGATGTGGCTCAGTGGTTAAGTGCCCCTTTGGCTTCATACAACAGTTTTTTTTCCTTTATTTGAAAAAAGAAAGTGGGCTGGGGTAGTGGCTCAGTGGTAGAGTGCTTGCCTAGTATGTTTGAGGTATTGAGTTTGATCCTTAATATCAAATAAATAAAGGTACTGTGTCCATCTACAACTAAAACAATATATACTTTAAAAAAGAAAGTATTATTTAGGAGGTAAAGTCAACAGCAAATAGGTGGAGTAAAGGGCTGATCAAAATCCCTTTCTAGGAAACAGAACTGTGTTCTAAATAATATATGTGCCCTGGCTCTAAACAAACAGATTGGTGACACATGTCCACCTAGAATTACAAATTGCTACAGACTAATTACTGTTATGTTATGTGCCTCTTATTTTTCCTCCTTCTGAATGTTAGTATCCTACCTCTGTCCTATCATCGCATGTTCAATGCATTGGGTGTATATGGATCAGTTCAAGATCTTCAAATCAAGAATCATACACCCTGGGCCCAGTAGTGGCACACCTGTAATTCCAGGAGCGTGGGAGGCTGAGGCAGGAGCATCAAAAGTTCCAAGCAGAAACAGCAACTTAGTCAGGCACTATATAACTTAGCAAGACCCTGCCCCCAAATTTAAAAAGGGTTGGGGATGTGGCTCAGTGGTTAAGTGCTGCTAGGTTCAATTCCTGGTACCAGAAAGAAAGAATCATACCCAAGGAGTTGAACCCAAGTACCCCACTTAAGAAGTCTCATCTGTATCCTGTACCTAGACACAATACAGACAGTGAGATCCAGAGTCAAGCTGACTCAGTATAGGAACGTGATTTTTGAGAAGGGAGAAGTCTTAGGAAGGATGTGTGTGTTTCACATGTGGGAAGGCACAGATTTCTGAGGCTATGAGTAGCTTCTTAGTGCATACCTGTGAATGCTCTCTTTAGGAAGTACATATATTAATTCTTCTCCAATGCTGGATTCCAAAACTGCATTTGGTATGTGATGATAAATAAGACGAGAAAGCTTCTCTGTGTCACAGGAAGCATTTTTCAATAAAGTCATGTAGTATCCTGCACCTGAAACACACGGAAAAGACCATGAAACCATGTCAGTCTGTACACTGCTCTTCTTAGGCCACGCTTAGTTTTCTGTGGCTCAGAATGGGACAGCTCTGGGGGAAAGAGATGCTGGAGAGCTCTGTGGGGTCAAGTTTAAACAATACTGAACTGGCTGGCTTCAGAAGTTCTATGATACTCTTCTGGAATTTTCCCTTCTGCTCCAGAATTGGGAGGAGACAGTGACAAATTTAGCAATGCCAGGCAATATGAAGGACAGCTGCATTAAGGGCACACTCCCTTTAAGTGATAAATAACTTGGGGAAGTAAACACTTGGAAGGCAGAGATCTTGAAAAGATACCTGTATCAAAATTACATCACATTTTTGAGGATACATACCTTACAGCATTTGAAACCTTCTTTCAGAAATCAGTGACACTTTCTATGCCATGCTGGACATGTATTCATTCAACGAACATTTCTTGAGACCAAAGGTGAGAGGCACTATTCTAGACACTAAGATACAGCAGTAAAGAATCCCTAGTCTCAGGGGGCTTTCACTAAAAGGGATAGAAGCAGGTAATAAACAAGATAAACAGGTAAAATTCATACAGTACTAGTGACAAGTGCTAAGGGAGAAATAAAGAGAGGGGACAGGGAGTGTCGGGATGTGATTTTAAACAGAATGATGAAGGAAAGACTCACTGAGACAGGGACATTAGCAAAAGGATGACCAGGTGGTGGCCTGAGTAGGAGGACAGTCTCTCAGTCTGGAGAACCAAATCAGCAAAGCGTGTGGGTGGGGAGAAGAGCAAAGAAGCAGGACAGTGTCAGGAAACAAGGCCAGAGGTGACAGGGCCAAGCCAGCAAGGTCCTATCAGGTCCTATCAGTTTCAGGACTGTGGCTTTTTCTTTCTCCTTTGGTGGTACTGGGGAAAGAACCCAAGGGTGCCCTACCACTAAGCTCCACCACAGCCCATTTTACTTTTTATTCTCAGACAGGGTCTCTCTTTTGGTGCCCAGGCTGGCCTTGAACTTGTGATCTCCCTGCCCAGCCTCCCAAGTAGCTGGAATTACAGGTGTGCACTATTGTGCATGGCTTAGCACTTTGGTTTTTACTTTGAGTGGGACATGAAATCACTGCAGGTTCTGAATATGCTCTGTCAAGTGCTCACTTTTTTTTTTTTTTTTTTGGTACCGGGTATTGAACCCACTAAGCCACATCCCCAGTCCCTTTTTATATTTTATTTAGAGACAGGGTCTTGCTGAGTTGCTTAGGGCCTCACTGAGTTGCTGAGGCTGGCTTTGAACTCATGATCCTCCAGCCTCAGCCTCCCAAGCAGCTGGAATTACAGGTGTGCACTAAGGCATCTAGCCAGTGCTCACTTTTTTTTTTTAAATATGGAATGCTTCACGAATTTGCGTGTCATCCTTGCGCAGGGGCCATGCTAATCTTCTCTGTATCGTTCCAATTTTAGTATATGTGCTGCCAAAGCGAACACAAGTGCTCACTTTTTTAAACAAATATTTTTCCCTAGTTGTCAGTGGACCTTTATTTAATTAATTAATTTATATGTGATGATGAAAATTGAACCCAGTGCCTCACACTTTCTAGGCAAGTGCTTTACCACTGAGCCACAATCCCAGTCCAAGCACTCACTTTTTGACAAATGGGTTGAGAACAAAGAGAGGGAGTGCAAGTTCAGTGGCTGGAAGATGGGTTAGGAAGTCCCCAATAATCCAAGTGGAAAAAGATGGTGACCTGGACCAGGGTGCTAAAACATGCTCAGAGATAGGGAGAAGTGGACAGAACCTGGATGAATTCTGAAGGCAAGACCCAGAGGGTTTGCAGATGCATCAAAGGTAGGCTGTGAGAGAAACAGGTCAGAGGACCTCTAGGTTTTCACCAAGCACTGTGAAGAGTGAAGCTGCCTTTACTGAGATGAAGGCTACAGGAGGAACAGGTTTGGTGGGAGAGAGCAGGATCTCATTCTGATAGACTCTGCAATGGTTTGAATATGGTCTATCCCTACCAAAACTCATGTGGAGGCTTGGAACCTCAATGCAGCCATGTTGTGGGGTGGGGCCTAGCAAGAGGTGTTTGGGTCAGGAAAGTAGGGCCCTCAGGAATGATTAATACCTTTCTTCTGGGAATGAGTTCTCACTCTCAAGGGACTGGATTAGTTATGGAGACGGTAGATCGTTATATGTCAGGTTCAGCTTCCTCCTCTTCATCTTGCTTCTATTCCACATGTACCCACTTGCCATTCTGCTTTCTGCCATGAGCTAAATCAGCACAAGACCCTCACCAGATGTTGTTGCCCAGTCTTGGACTTCCCCGCCTCCAGAACCATAATCCTCTTTCCTTATAAATGAGACATTCTCAGATATTTTGTTATAGCAACAGAAAATGGACAAGGACAATGTCGAAGTGGAGTTGTGGGCTTGGCAGTTAGATGTACAGACCTGAAATTCAGGAGAGGTTGAAGCTAGAAACATACACCTTCACAGAGAGAAGGTGTTTAAAGTCAAGAGATTGAATGAGAGACATTATAGTTGGTAAGTAGAGAAAGAAAAGAGATGGAGATGGTTAGAGCTAGGAATGATGCAAACAAGCTACCAGAGATGTGCAAAGAGCTAAGCAAGCATGGAGTCAATAGAAGGATGTTTGAAGTGGGCCACTGGTTAGGATCACAATCAGTTGTGGAAATAACAGCTCACTCTTTTTTGCAGGGGTACTGGGGATTGAACTCAGGACACTTGACCACTGAGCCACATCCCCAGCCCTCCGATGTATTTTATTTAGAGACAGGGTCTCACTGAGTTGCTTAACACCTTACTTTTGCTGAGGCTATGTTTGAACTCATGATCCTCCTGCCTCAGCCTCCTGAGCCACTGACATTACAGGCGTGTGAAACTGTGCCTGACTAACAGCTCACTCTTGTGTAGTGCTTTCTCACACACTTTTTCGCTCTTTGAGGAATATGATATTTTAATCTCCATTATATAGATTAGAAAACCAAGGCTACGAAAGGATAAACTAACTTGGCCACCTGGATAAAGAGGCAATCAAACAGAAAACTGAAAAATACACATAGGTCCTCTGACCCCAAGTCTCACAGACTTAACATTATTCCCTCATCTTCAGAAGCCCTCCATGGGGGCAACAGAACAGAAATCTAGAGGAGGCCTCTCTCTGCTGGTCTCAGGGCCCTTCCCAAAGGCTAACAGTGGGCAGTGCCTCTCGGCACAGCCGACAGTGGTGAGGACCCCATCCTGGGACTGAGACTGGGCTGCTGCTCACTGCTCACCATATTTCTGCTTAAGGAACAGCGATGACCCACAGCACTGCAACTCCCCCTTGGCCATGATGGCGATGCGGTCCCCCAGCAGGTCAGCCTCGTCCATGAAGTGGGTGGTCAGCAGGATGGTGCGGTCACTCTTCTGCTGCTGAAGAAGGTCCCAGATGGCCCTCCTGGAGATGGCGTCCATGCCTGAGGTGGGCTCGTCCAGCATCAGCACCTGGGGACAGAGGCACAGACTGGTGACGATGGGAGAGCCACATCCCAGGTCCAGGGTGGCTGTGCTGTGGGACCCCAGGGCTGCAGTCAAGGGATTGGCAGAGCTGGCTCGAGTCACAGAGCCTGAGGCCTCTGGACCTGCTGCCTGTGTCTGTCCACTGTGTCAGGTGGAAGCTGGGCCCCAGTGCCCTGTGTACCTTGGAGCCTGCTATGAGGGCAATGCCGATAGACAGCTTGCGCTTCATGCCCCCACTCAGGAACCTGCACAGTGAGTTGCGCTTGTCCTCCAGATTGAGGATGTGCAGCATCTGCTTGACTTCTTCAGGACACTTCTGCTGAGACAGGCCTTTCAACTGAAGTGGCAGGGGACAAGAGATGAGGCCAGTGCTGAAGGGGAACCCAACTCTGCCAACCAACATTTTGTATGTATATACATAATACATACACGTGAAAAATATAAAAGAAACTTAATGCTTTTGGGGAAAGGGATAGACAAAAGACTTTTGCATTATGATCTGTGTAACACAGCAGTATGTTAAAAGATGATGAATTATGACCAAGTAGGATTTATCTCATGAGTACTAGGGTTGTTCCACACATGCAAAATCAATGTGCTTTATAATAAAGTATTTGCCTGGCTTTTGTCTTTGGTTCCCGGGAGGAAGCCTCTAAGTCCTTGGAGCTTCCCAAGTGATAGCAGTGTCTTTGTTACTTGTGGTCCCTCAGGTTACACCAAGTGTACGCTAAGGAGGTGACTCAGGATAGGGGCTGGTTATGCCAGAAAGGCCATGTGATTAGAGTTTCTGAGTCATATGATATCAGCCTGACCTCCCCACCTCAGGGGAGCAGAGGTAGACTGGAGATTGAATTCAATCACATGACCAATGAGCCAATCATTCAAGCCTGTGTAATAAAACCCCAACAAAAACTCTAGACACTCAGAGATCCTAGACAATGGTTTTCAAAAACACAGTTAATAAGAAAAAATAAATAAACTGGAGGACATCAAAATTTAAAACTTTTGGGGCTGGGGCTATATAGCTCAGTGATAGAACACTTGCCTAGCATGTGTAAGGCCCCTGGTTTGATCCTCAGCACTGCACAAAAATAAAGGCATTATGTTCATATACAACTAAAAATATATTTAAAAAATTAGAACTTTTGTGCAAAAAAAAAAAAACAAAACACTGTTGCTGGGAGTGATGGCACATGTCTGTAATCCCAGCCACTTGGGAGGGTGAGGCAAGAGGATCATGCCATAGTGAAACCTTGCCTCAAAAAAGAAAAAATGCATCAATAAAAGGAAAATACAATGCACAGAATGGGAGAAAAATTATACACCATATATTTTATAAGGGTCTAGCGTCTAGAATCTAATAAATGAATGCCTCACAACTCAACTACAAAAATTACAAACTTGTGCCACCGTGACCTGCATGAGATGACTCTCGGTAGGTTCTTGGTCAAATTTAGGATGAGGGTTAGTCACCAGAATGACCAAGCCATGATTACATGCTTGGAACTTTGAGTCCCACTCCCTATTCTCTAGGGAGGGGGAAAGAGGTTGGTGATTGAACTAATAATCCGTCATGCCTACATAATAAAGCCCAGATAAATAATCTCTAGATTATGGAGATTGGAGAACTTCTGCATTAGTGAACATTTTAAGGTGTTAGGAGGGTATTGTGCTTGGAGGGTGTGCCTTACATACCTTCCCACATCCCTTACTCTAGGCACATCTTCTGAATGTTCATCTGTACTCTTTGTAATTCCCTGGACAATAAACTGGTCAATGTAAGTAAATGTTTCCCTGAGTTTTGTGGGTTGTTATAGCAAATTATTGAACCTGATGAGGGGCCTCTGGGAACCCTTGATTGATAGCCAGTTGGCCACAAGTATAGGTGACAAGGACTTGTAATTGGCATCTGAAGCAGAGGGATGGCAATCTTATGGGAATAAGCCCTTAACCTTGGGAGTCAATGCTACCTCCAGGTAGTTAGTATCAGAACTGAATCTTAGGATACCACTTGATGTTTGGAGAATTGGTTGGTGTGGGAACCATCCCCCTCCATGTTTGGTGTCAGAAGTATTGAAAGTAGAGAAATATGAGTTTTCTCCTAAAAGACTTTCCCAGAGTTAATCAGAGAGCTGCACTATATCTCACCATAGCCAAGAATAGACACAGAAGAAACAAATTTCAGTTATTCTCCAACTCACCTGAGCATAAAAAGAAAGATGTTCTGCTACTGTGAAGTTTTCAAATAAGATATCATGTTGGGGGCACCAGCCTATTTTCTTCCTGATTTGAACCATGTCTTTTGAAATCTCATATCCATTGATATATGCCTGTCCACTTGATGGGGAAATAAGACCTAGAACAAAGTGGAAGAGACACCCTAATGTCATCTTTGGTCAGTGCATGCATCAGTACAAAGATCTAGTAATAATTACCCCTGCACTGCTGGCTTGTTCTTCCACAGACTGTCCTTATTCTACTTCATTGCCACCATCAGTAATATCCAACGAATATGTGTGAGAGTGTATGAGGACATGTGGAGATTATTAGAAATAAGAGATGTCATTCCTCTGCCTGCTTTTGAGAATCAATCTGGTTAAGTAAATAAAACAACATAGGCACTTGTGAAGCAAATTATATTACTGTAAGGATTAAACAGTGCTTTGGATGAATAGTAAATATGGTGAAAGAGAAAAGCATTTGGGGACACACAGTTTTGAGTCGAGATGCTTGAAGACAAGGTTTGTGACTTACTTATCCCTGATCCCCCCCAAAATACCACTAATGAATGAATGACTGCACACACTGCCAAATATATGCCAGTGTTATGGTCTGGATTGGAATGTCCCCCCAGACTCATGTGCTGAAGCTTGGTCCCCAGTGCAGCAAGGTTCAGAGATGGGCTTTTGGGAAGCGATTGGATCATGAGGGCTCTGACATCACCAGTGCATTCATCCACTCATAGCTAAGTAGACTAGGGGAGGTGGCAGAAATGTGGGCACGTGGGACATGGATGGAGGAAGTAGGGCACTGGGGGCAAACTATGGGGACTGTGTCTTAGACCCAGCCAACCATGCAATGGAGCCAGCCAACCAGGGACTGCAACCTCTGAAACCATGAGCCAAAATAAATCTTTCCTCCTTTGTTTTTGTCAGGTATTTGGGTCACAAACATGAAAAACTGACTAATACAGCCAGTGTAAAACTTCTAAGCCTGCCTACTTACAGACTATCTTTGTCTTTATTCATGTTAGATCAAAAAAGGTAATAAATTCTTACTGCAACAAGGTTGGAAAAGAAAAAAAAAGACACAATAAAGAAAACAAAGGGACCAGATGTAATGGCACACATTTGTAATCCCAATAATTGGGAGGCTGAGGCAGGAGGATCATAGGTTCAAGGCTAGCCTGGGCAATTTAATGAGAACTTGTCTCAAATTAAATTTAAAAAGGATACGGTAGCCAGGCATGGTGGTGCTTGCCTGTAATCCCAGCAACTCAGGAGGTTGAGTAAGGAAGATCACAAATTCAAAGCCAGCCTCAGCAAAACTGAGGTGCTATGCAACTCAGTGAAACCCTCTCTCTAAATAAAATACAAAATAGGGCTGGAGATGTGACTCAGTGGTCGAGTGCTCCTGAATTCAATCCCCAGTACCAAACCAACCAAACCAACCAAACACGAATGGGGGATGTGCTCAGTGGCTTGCACTTGAGCACTTGCCTTGCACATAAGCGGTCCTGGGTTCTATTTCCAGTATGTCCCCTCTCCCCAAAAGCAAAGGTTATACAAATGCCATCATTAAAAGATAATTCTCTGGTAACATTTTGCTATATGGGCTTAGGTTATCTTTTATGCACAACTGTCTCACATATTTATTTATTTTTATTACAGTGCTGGGGATTGAACCCAGGGCCTCCTGCATGCTAGGCAAGCACTCTACCACTGAGCTACTCCCCCACCCCCATACAATTAGTTTTTAACTAAATTAGAAAAATATAAATTCTGTTTTTAACAGGTTTTTAAATATAACAAAGTGTTCAGGTCATTTGTTCACATCAAAAATGTTTGTATCAATTTTAGGTACTAAAAAGATTTCATTGTTACAAATCTACTCTATTCAACCCAGACTGATGGGTATTTAAATTATGTGTAATTTTTCACAAGCATAAATATGTGTGACAGCTTTGTTTATTTATCTTCTTATTCTAAATTACTGTAAGTAGATTTGGTAGGCCAAAAGGAAGGCAAAAGTTTAAAGATTCTTGATACCAACTGCCTTGTTACCCACTGATGGGGTTTTTCAATCTTCTACCATTGCTGTATATAATAAAGTGTCCATGGTTGTTTGTGCAATAAAAGGAAAAAAGGTGATACTATTCTGTAGCAACTTGTAACAAGTCTTTTATATAAAGATACAACAGAAGAACTTACAGAAAACTCAGAAGTCACATAAGTTTACTGGGCAGAGAGAAATGTGGTCTGAAACATGCCTGTGCCGGGTTTTGGGTCTTTCTGCAAACAATCACCATATGGAAGCCCTGTGCTACCCATCTTCCTGGAAAGCAACCAGACTTCTCTTCCAGCCTAGCCTGTTCAGATGTCCTGAGCCCACTGTTTGCGTCTGCACACACATGACTGTGTTTTCAGCAGACGGAGTTAATGTTTTCCTATGCCATGTCATGCTGGTGGAGACCTGCGGTGGGTCTTCTCTGATAAAGCATTCACAGCTTGTTTTTTGGCAGCATTTACAATTAAATTAATTGATTAATTCAGTCATTTTTTCAATGATATTTATTGAGTAGCTATGCTGTGTAAGCACTATCTATAAATTGTGGATCCAGAAGTAAATAGAATAGGTTCCCTCAGGAGCAGGATGGGATGGCAGATACAGAGAAATAACACATATAAACAAACAAACAAGGTAATTGCAGACTTTGAAGAATACTAGAAGCAAAACAAAAGGGAATGCAATGGGGGAAGGGGCTATGAGATAAAACACACCTGTGGTTCCCCCAAATAATTTGGCACCTAACTTTTCTCCTTGATACTCCCCAGCCTAGGGGGTATAGCTGGACCTCCCTTCTGACAGTGTGGAATTCACAAGCCCATGTAGGGGGAGAGGCCTTTCCTAACTGATCACACTGCCAGGAGCAGCAAAGCCTACCCTGAAAGAGAATCTTCTTGATCCTGTCCAGAAAGCTGTCAGGCTCAGTCCCCAGTTTTGACGTACACAGAATCCCTCCACTGAGTATGGGTTGGGCTGAGACTTGGCTTTCTAAGTCCTGATATCAGAGGGGGGTAGCCAAGGGCACCTCTCACCAAGCATCGCTACTTGGTTGCTCTTCAAATGTCTTTGATGGAAGGCTGAAGACATTCACATTTGCAACATTTGAAGCCACCCACAGCAGCTGGACTTTGAGGTGCTAGAAGCTTCTCAGCAGTATGGTATTTTGTTGTTGCAAGGAGAACTTGTTGGCTTTAACTCCATGAAGTGCATCTCATTGGTTTTGTTCAGAGCTTTATACATATTAAACACTCAATAAATATGTCTCTTGGATGAAATTTTTCAAATTTCACAGAATATTATTTATTTGATAGAATGTGAAATAATTACTTAGGTATAAAAATTATTCTGAAATTGGAATCATTTAAAAAAATTCACCAGGCATCTTTTTTTGGAGGGAGGTAAAGGGGATTAAATCCAGGGCCTCAAACATGCTAGACAAAACCCTTACCACTAAGATGCATCCCCTGTCCTTTACATTTTATTTTGAGATAGGATTGTGGTAAATTTCCTAGGCTTCAAAGTTGTGATCCTCCTGCATCAGCCTCCTGGGTACCTGGGATTACAGGTGTGCACCATCATGCCCAACTTTGCAGTTACCATTCTAAAAGTGTCTGTGACAATCAAAAGCAAATAAATGGGTAGATGTTTTTGTTGAGAGCTTAGTTCATGCCTTTCTGCAGTAAGGAGGTTCTATCTGGAAAGAAACTGCTATGCACTGTTCATGGATTCTCCTGGTGAAGAAATTAAGTTCTGTATGTTGACTGCAAGAGGCAAGGACTTCCTTTCCCTGGTGCAGAGTAAACAACCAGATATTACATAGGTGGTAAAACAAACAACAAAGAATGCTTAATATCAAAATGTGAGTGAAATCTAACAGGGGAGAGATGGAGCCCAAAATCTAGACCTGCTCAATGATCCCTTCAATATTTCCTCAGCAGGGCTGACCCACCCAAGTACCTGTAAGCATGGAGCAGGTGGTCGTTTTTCCTGCTCCATTGTGTCCCAGAAGAACAGTGATCTGCCCACTGTACAGATTCATGCTCAGGTCTCTGACTGCTATGTGTGCATTCCTTCCCCTGTGAAACACCTGTGGGAAGGTCAAGATGTAACTGACAGTGTGACACACACATGCAGGAGGCATTTCTGAAGAGACTACAACAAACTGTAAACCCACAACTTCCCTCAAAAGTTAATCAGTGAGGATCCAAGTGGGAATCTAAAAGGAAGTGCCTTCTTTTATTATGCCTCTCAGGTGGGTGACCTGGAGCAATTTCAAGGGGATCTTTCCCCTGATCCCTGGAACCTCAAGGGGCTGAGAACTCAAGAATGAAGTGCTTAAAGTATGAACAGCAATCTTCTCCCTGCTTCTGGAACCAGATCTTGCCCTTTTACCTGGCTAGGTCCCTGAGAAAGGGTCCTGCCTCTTCCACATGAGGTATTTCTCTGGGAAAGGAATCTCAGAGTCACCTCTTTTCCAAGTCAAATGTCTCCAGCACTTTCTTTATTTATTTTTATATATTTATTTATTTTGCAGTGCTGGGGATTGAACGCAGGGCCTTGTGCTTGCCAGGCAGGCACTCTACCAACTGAGCTATATCCCCAGCCCTCCAGTACTTTAAATACCATTTTTAAAAATTACACAAGTGTACCCACCACTTCCTCACAGTTGAAGAACAAACCTTCAAACAGAACACCTGTGCTCTGCAGGACCCTGAAGGCACTGGACTCACATCCTATTGCTGGCATCCTGAGTTGACACAGGGCACTGGGGGAGAAAGGCTGGCAGATGCTATGAGAGGACACTTGCCTCCTTCTACACCAGGAAGCCAGCCATGGAATCTGGTTTACAGTTTGATTTGACAGATAAGTTACCCACAAATGGCTGAATTCCAGCACATTTCCAACACTGGAGGATGAGAGGAGACTGCTTCTAAGAGACAAATAACCAGCTACTGAACTCATGACGGAAAACTAAGATGGTGTTACAGAAGAATTTAAATTCTCAGTCACAAGGTGTGCCTTGTAAGCACTGGTAGAATAAAATTAAAGTTTTAATGGGCTGATTTTTAAGTTCTTGGAAGGAGATATGTGAGCCAATACCTTGTATAGATGTTGGATTTCAATTCCTCTTATCAGATCAGTCGGCTCTTCCTGCATGAACTCATGTTTTGGAGCTTCATTAGGATCCCCCATGTCCAATAGTGCATGTGTAACTGGAATAGGCTTCCCATGCCAGTAGGAGGGCTGCAGAGGAAGTCAACCTACACATTAATCATGTAGGTGAACTGAATTTATCTTCTGGAAGATAAATATTGTGGTAAATTAGATCTTCCCTCCCTGTCCTGCAGTTTACTTATACCAAATATTTAATGGTGCCTGAGAAGGTTCATCAACTCACCTGTGAACTCACTACCAGTCAACTGCATTTCAACCTACAACCCATGGTGCAGAAGGAGCTAGGCAAGTCAACTCATCTCCAGGCTCCAGGTAATTGGAAAGCTACTATGACAGCAATCTGGGCTAGGACCTACAGAAATGTGGGAGGTAACCCTACCCAAGTCTCCACATTCCAAGAATGGAAGCGAGGGAGTCTTGGCAGAGGTCCCAACCAAGTGTCTGTGTGATTCAGTCAGGATTGGCAGGTCTATGGCCACCAGAGGCCACTGCAGGCGGTCTCAGTCAAGCATGAAACTCAACTTTGTAAGAAAAACTTAGTCATCATGGGAGAGAAGGAAAACTGTGGCCTCTGCTAGAGCCTTGAGGGATGTCACAGAGGTCTCAAAGAACTTCAGGGCCACTCCACCAGCACAGCTCAATGGGGAAAGGGCCTGGGAGGTCTTTAGCATGTTGAGGATTGAGTACTGTGAGAGAATATGGGACCTGGTATACAATAGGCCCAAGTAAGGCATTGCAGGCACTCCAGGGGAGATTACATGGTATTGAAACCTCACCCCAGCCCACCACATCAACAGTGGGGCAAGAATCAAGGAAGCTGTTAATCATGCACAATTGGCAGCTATGAGCTAAAGGTATGGAATGAACTCTGGCAAGAGACTTCCTCAGGTTCGAGATTTTGATCAGGATATCACTGAGAAATGTACAAATATTGATGACAAATAATAAAAAGCCTAACATCTGGGGCTGGGGTTGTGGCTCAGTGGTAGAGCGCTTACCTAGCATGAGTGAGGCGCTGGGTTCGATCCTCAGCACCACATAAAAATACATAAAAATAAAGGTGTCCACCTACAACTTAAAAAATAAATATTTTTTTAAAAAAGCCTAGCATCCATCTATAAAGCAGCAGCATTAGAACTTACCATGGCAAAGAAGTACCAAGGCTTGGGTGTTCCAAACTTCCCTGGGAAGACAGATTCCACATACCAGGTTATTACACAGTACAGTAGTGAGTCCAGCAGGAGCATCAGCATCACTTGAATGAAGCTAAACTCTCCACGGATGCTGCCCACGTTCTTCCATTGGATGCCCGTGCCTGTTACAAAGGAAGGAGGACAGTCACTACATCAAAGGCAGAGAAGCCAACTGACCTTTCTAATAAAAGAGTCAGGAACCAGGCCAGGGACAAAACTTTCTGCTGGGGCATTATGGGACTAGCCTGAGGCATAGGGAAGGAGAGAGCTAGAGAAGTTGTGTCCATGAGCTAAACCTTTTTTTGTTTGTTTGTTTGTGGTACTGGGGATGGAACCCAGGGCCTTGTGCATATTAGGCCAGTGCTATACCACTGAGCTATACCACGTCCCCACCCCTTTTTATTTTTCCTTCTGAGATACAGTCTTGCTAAGTTTCCCAGGCTCACCTTGAACTTGGAATTCTCCTGCCTCAGTTTCCTGAGTAGTTGGTGTTATAGGCATATAATACTACCCCAGGCTAGAAAAAGCATTTTTATTGTTACCAAAAGAGTGGTGGTACTGGGCACAGTGGTGCACAACCGCAATCCCAGCACTTGGGAGGCTGAGGCAGGAGGATCACGAGTTCAAAGTCAGCCTCAGCAACTTAGCAAGGCCCTAAGAACTCAGTGAGACCCTGTCTCTAAATAAAATACAAAACAGGGCTGGGGGACTGGCTCCCGGTCTTTCCCAGGTCGATTTGTGACACAAATCGACCTCGGAAAAAAAAAAAAAAAAAAGAGTGGTGGTACTTTCACTGACACCAACAAGTAAGAAACTTGGGAGCTGGGGTTGTGTCTCAGTAGCAGAGCACTTGCCTAGCATGTGTGAGGCACTGGGTTCGATCCTCAGCACCACATTAAAAAAAATAAAGTTTGCCGGGTGTGGTGGCACACGCCTGTAATCCAAGCGACTCGGGAGGCTGAGTCAGGAGGATCACGAGTTCAAAGCCAGCCTCAGCAACTTTATGAGGCCCTAAGCAACTCAGTGAGACCCTGTCTCTAAATAAAATACAAAATAGGGCTGGGGATGTGACTCAGTGGCCAAGTGCCCCTGAGTTCAATCCCCGGTTCAAAAAATAAAAAATAAAAAATAAAAAAATAAAGTTAAAAAAAAGAAACTTGGCCACCCAAGACACATCTCCACGTTTCTGCACATGCTATCTGGAATGCTTTTCTACTCCTTCACCACCTTCTTTGCTTTGCTAAATCTTACCTCAAAGATCAGAGTGGATAGCTCCTTACCCAAGAAGCATGTGTACCCACTCTCCTTATCTGGGTGAGATGCCCGACCCCCATGCATTTAGAATACTCTGTACTAACTCATAGATGGCCCTGCATTGCCTTGTGAATCTGCTCAATTATTGTCCCCAGGATGTGCAGTTTCTGAAGCCAAAGACTCTTTTTGTTCTCAATAACTGCAGCTTCTGCCAAGGTCTATTACACAGTAGACACTGAGTAAAATACTTATTCCACAAATAAAGGAAAGCACTGAGGAAGGTCTTGGACTCCATTCCTAGGTACACATGCATCCTGTGTGAGCCAAGTATCTAATCTGAACATGAACTAACAAAGTTTTTCATTTAAAACATCTAAGATGCTCCATGTCTGTTGTCTCGACAACAGGATGGAGGAGATAGAAATCATTAAAAGAAAGAAATCATAAGAAAGATTCAAGTACTGAGAGCAGACAGACAGGCTATCTCAGTGCTCCCCAAATATTAAGGTACTTACTAATCACCTGCGGATTTTGTTAAAATACAGACTGGTGAGGTCTGTCTTGGTGAGCTTGGGACTCTGCATGTCTAACAAGATTTTGGTCATGCTGAATCTGTTGGTCACAGGACGTGCTGTGAGAGCTAAGGGCCAGGCAATCTCTAAGGTCCTTTGGGGTTAGACAGTCTCCAATTTGTGTCTATGTATGACTGAGAGATTTGCCCTTCATTCTGTTTTTCACACTTTGGATTAGAAACAGATCCTGTGCATATGAGGACTGATTCCAAAGGGGCAATAAACATTAAGTATGCTTGATTCATGAAAGTCAGAGTGTACCTCATCAAGTCTGCAGTGTCCAAGTGAAGAAACACAAAACTTTCCCAACTCTGTAGACCTTTGATTGTTGACTGTAAGTTAACTTTATTTTATTCATTATAAATATAAACAAAGCCTATAAAATAATTTAGCAGTTACAAAGAAAACACCTGTAAAAATTCACTACCCAAAATAAAAACCCCAAATGTGTACACCTCCTCCATCACAGCCCTGTCCCTATGTTGAAGTTTATAAGCAGAATGAAGTTGGGTTTTCCCTTTTCACCCAATCTGACAGTTTCTTTTTAGTTACTATATTTTGATGATTTGTTTAATGTGATTATTGATTGGATTAAAACCTATCATCTTGTCAGTTTTTTTTTCTATTTGTTCCAAGCTGTTCTGAATTTCTTATTTTTATCTTTTTTTGCCTTTTCTTGAATGAATGGGAAGGGTGTGTGTGTGTGTTGCTGGAGATCAAACCCAGGTCCTTGGACATACTAGGCAAGTGCTCTACCATGGATAATTTTTAATGATTCTATTTTATCTCTATTGACTTCTTTATATCTCTTTAAAAATGCATTGTTACTCTAAGGTTCACAATATACACCTTTCATTAGGCAGAGTTTAACTTTGAATAACACTATACTACTTCATGTGTGCTATATGAGGATATCACAACAATATATTCCCAATTTTTACCTTCCATCTTTCAAGCTATTGTTATCATACATTTTATTTTTCAAAAACAATAAACACAATTCATAACTATCATTTTTGGCTTCAACAGTTAAGTCTCCTTTAAAGTGAGAAGAGATTGGACAAAATAAATTAATTTCATCTTCCATTTGCAGTACTCTGGTGTGAGATGAAATCTTAGTGTAGTTTTGATTTGCATAATCGTTAAAGATGTTTAACATTTTTAAATATACTTGTTGGCCACTTGTACTTCGTCTTTTGAGAAGTGTCTGTTTAATTCATTTTTCCATTTATGTATATATACATATATATGTATGTGTGTGTGTGTGTATATATATATATATTTATATATATATATATATGTTGTAGATGGACACAATACTTTTATTTTTATGTGGTGCTCAGGATTGAACCCAGTGCCTCATATATGCTAGGCAAACACTCTACCACAACTCTAGCCCTGCAGTACTCTTAATTTGTATATAACCAAGCTTATATCTGGTCTGATACTCTTTTTTAAAAAAATATTTTTATTAGTTGCTAATGGACCTTTATTTTATTTACTTATTTATATGTGGTGCTGAGAATCGAACCCAAGTGCCTCACACACGCTAGGCAAGCACTCTACCCACTAAGCCACAACCCCAGGCCCTTGGTCTGATATTCTTTTCATCTGAATAATTCATTGTTTCTTATAATATATGCTAGCAGATAATATTAATTCTTGCCATTTTTAATTGGAGAGTCTTTACTAATATCTCTCCAATTTTTAAAAAGAGTTTCACTGGAGCTGAGCATGGTGGTGCATGCCTATAAACCCAGGGACTCCAGAGGCTGAGACTGGATTGCAAGTTAGAGACCAGTCTCATAAATTTATTGAGACTCTTGTCTCAAAATAAAAAAATAAAAAGGGATGGAGATGTAGCTCAGTGATAGAATGCCCCTGGGTTCATTCCCCAGTACCCCACCTCAAATTTTTTTAAATGGGTGTAGAATTCTGGGTTGCCAGGGTTTTTCTTTTCTTTTTTTGTCATTTTTATGGGTACATTGTAGTTGTACATAACAATGGGATGTGTTGTTACATATTTATACAAGCACACAATACAACATAATTTGGCTAACATCATCCCCTAGTATTTCCCTTTTCCCTTCCCTCCTCCCTCCCTCTGGTTCCTTCCCTCCACTCCCTTTAATTTTCATCAGATACGCCCACATTTATTTGCCTTTTTCCTCTCTAGCTTCCACATATGAGAGCAACATGACCCTGACCATCCAAGTCTGACTTATTTCACTTAACATGATGGTTGCTAGTTTCATCTATTTTCCTACAGATGCCACAATTTCATTTTTCTTTATGGCTAAATAAAACTCCATTGTGTATGTATACATTTTCTATAACCACTCATCCACTAATGGATACCTTGTCTGGTTTCATAGTTTGGCCACAGTAAATCATGCTGCTATAAACGTGGGTATGCATCTATCACTGTAGTATGATGACCTTAATTCTTCAGGATAAATATCACAGAGTGGTATAGCTAGGTCAAGCCTACTCTTTTGAGGAAACTCCATAGTGATTTCCATTGTGGCTGTACTAATTTACAGTCCTACCGAAGTGCAGAAGTGTTCCTTTTTCTCCACATCCTCTCCAACACTTACTGTTGTTTGTGTTCTTGATGACTGCCATTCTGACTGATGTGAAATGAAATCTCAGTGCAGTTTTGATTTGCATTTTCCTAATCACTAATGATGTTTGACATTTTTTCACATATTTGTTGGCCACTTGTACTTCTTTTGAGAAGTGTCTGTTTAATTCATTTTTCCATTTATTAATTGGGCTATTTTTGTTCTAAAGTTTTTTAGTTCTTTATATATTCTAGTTATTAATCCTCTGTAAAAAGAGTAGCTGGCAAAGATTCATTCCCATTTTTTAGGTTCTCTCTTCATATTCTTAATTGTTTCCATTACTGTGCAAAAGGTTTCTAATTTAATGCCATCCAATTTTTTAACTCTTAGCATTATTTCCAGAGCTTTAGGAGTCCTATTAAGAAAGTTTTTGTCTGTGCCTATATGCTGCAGTGCTGATCCTACATTCTCCTCGAGGAGTTGCATGGTTTCTGGTCTAATTCCTAGTCTTTGATCCATTTTGGGTTGACTTTCATGCAAGGTGAGAGATAAGGATCTGGTCTCAACCTTTTACCTATGGATAACCAGTTTTCCCAGCACCATTTTTTAAAAAGGCTCTTTTTCCAGTGTATGTTTGGGCAACAAGGATCAGATGACTGCAGATGTATGAGTTTGTCTCTGTGTCTTCTATACTGTACCATTTGTCTGTGTCTATTTTAGGCAGTTTTTGTTACAATAGCTCTGTAGTATAACGTGAAATTGAAGTCAGGTATTGTGATGCCTCCAGCATTGATTTTTTGGCTTAGAATTACTTTGGCTATTTTGGGTCTTTTATTCTTCTAAATGAATTTTAATATTGTTTTTTCTAGTTCTGTGAATAATGTCATTGGTATATATTTTTTAAAGCAATTTGGGTTCTTTTAGTTGTTGATGGACCTTTATTTTATTTTATTTTAAAATTTTTTTAGTTGTAGATAGACATAATGCCTTTATTTTATTTATTCATTTTTATGTGATACTGAGGATCAAACCCAGTGCCCCACACATGCCAGGCAAGCACTCCACCACTAAGCCACAACCCCAACCCCTCATTGGTATATTTTTTAAATAATTATTTTTATTGATTTTCATGCAGTACTAAGGATTGAACCCAGTGCTCCACACATGCAAGGCAAGCACTCCTCCACTGAACTACAAACCCAGACCTCTAACAGTCTTTGGTGGAATTTTTTTTCCAACTTTTAGGATCATATCATTTGCAAATGGTGACAATTTGATTTCTTCTTTTCCTATTTTTATCCCTTTTATTTCCTTCTCTTGCCTAATTGCTCTGGCTAGAATTTTTAACACTATATTAAATAGGAGTGGTGGGAGTAGACTTTCTTGTCTTGCTCCAAATTTTAAAGGAAATACTTTCAGTTTTTCCCCATTTACTATGAGATTGGCTTTGGGTTTTTCCATATTTTGCTTTTAGGATACTGAGGTAGGTTCCTTCTATTCCTAGTTTCTTCAGTGTTTTTATTATGAATGGGTGTTGAATTTTGTTGAAGGCTTTCTCTGCATCTATTGAGATGACTAAGTCTTAATTCTATTTATGCGATGAATTACTTTCATTGACTTGCACATATTAAACCACTTTTGCATCTCTGGAATAAAATCAACTTGGTTGTGGTATACAATCTTCTTAATATGTTGTTGAATATGATTTGCTTATATTTTATTAAATATTTTTGCATCTGAGTTTACCGGAAATATTGCTCTACAGTTTTCTTTCCTTGATGTGTCCTTTTCTGGTTTGGGTGTGAGTGTGATATTGCCTTCATACAATGAATTTGGAGGTATTCCATTCCTTTCTATTTCATGGAATAATTTGAGACATACTGACATTAATTCCTCTTTAAAATTTTGGTAGAATTCAGCTGAAAATCCATCTGGTCCTGGGCTTTTCTTTATTGGAAGCCTTTTTTTAAAATACATATTTTTATTTGTTGATGGACCTTTATTTTATATATTTATATGTGGTGCTGAGACTCAAACCCAGGGCCTCACATATGCTAGGCAAGTGCTCTACCACTGAGCCACATCCCCAACCCAAAGGCTTTTTATTACTGATTCTCATTACAAGTTTATTGGTCTGTGTAGGTTTTCTGTCCTCCTGATTCAGTTTTGGCATATCATGTTATCTAGATATGTATTCATTTGTTCTAGGTTTTCCAATTTATTGGAGCATAAGTTTTTCAAAATAGTCTAATGATCTGAATTTCTGAGATGTCTGGTGATTCTTTCTTTTTCGTCTCTAATTTTATTAATTTGGGTTTTCTCTCCTTTTCTTTTGGTTAGTTTTACTAAGGGCTTTTCAATCTTGTTTATCTTTTCAAAGAACTAACTGTTTCATTGATCCTTTGTATTGTTTTTTATATTAAAGCTCTGATCTTAATTATTTTCTTTTGTCCACTGGTTTTGGAATTAGTTTGTTCTTGTTTCTCAAGGGCCTTGAGATGCTTCATTAGGTTCTTTATTTGGGATCGTTCTGATTTTCTTATGTAGCCACTCAAAGCTATACACTTTCCTCTTAGAACTGCCTTCTCGGTGTCCCTTGCAAGGGTTTTTATTTCAATAGTTTAAAGATATTGCTTCATTTTCTCCTAGCTTGTATGTTTACTCACCATTTGGATATCTTTTTTTCTTTCTGGAACTGGGAAATGATCCCACGGGGCACTCCACCACTAAGCTCCATCCTTAGTCCTTTTTATTTCTTATTTTGAGACAGGGTCTTGCTGAGTTGACCAGGTTGGCCTTAGACTTGCAAACTTCCTCAAACATCCTCTTGCCTCAGTTTCCCAAGTAGCTGGGATTATAGACATGTGCCACTGTACCCAGCTGGGATACTATCCTTTCTCATAAAGTGACTTATCAAGTATTTTCTTCTAATTTTTTAAATTTTAATTTAAAATTAATTTTAAATTTTAATTTTAATTTTCCCATCTAACTTGTTGAACTGTAATATAACATTTTAAACGGATTTTTATGAGTTCTTCAAATGTTCTGGATATAAGCCTTTGTCAGTTAAATGTGTTGCACATATCTGCTCCCACTATATAGTTTATCTTTTCCTTCTCTTTGTGGTATTTTAATTTTGGTGGTGGTTTTTTTCATTCTTTTCAATGGATTAAAATCTCAAAAACTGTGAACCAAAATAAACATTCACTCTTTTTAATTTGATTACTGCCGGGTGCAATGGCGTATGCCTGTAATTCCAGCGACTCAGGAGGCTGAGGCAGGAGAATCACGAGTTCAAAGCCAGCCTCAGCAACTTAGTGAGACCCTAAGCAACTCAGTGAGACCCTGTCTCTAAATAAAATACAAAATAGGGCTGGGGATGTGGCTCAGTGGCTGAGTGCCCTTGAGTTCAATCCCTGGTTCCAAAAAAAAATGTTAGTTTGATTACCTCAATTATTTTGTTATAGTAATGGAAGTCTGATTAAGGGACATGTTAAAGGCTTATTCCCTTATTCCTCAGGGTCGCACACTGGGAGGTGGTACAATTTTCAACACGTGAGGCTTAGTGGGAGATATTTAGCTAACTGGGGAGGTGTGCTCTCAAAGGGGATTATGTGTCCCAAATCTTTTCCTTTTTTCTTTACTCCCTTCCTCATAATGTAGGAAGTCTGTTCTACATACTCATATCATGATGTGCCAACCTCCCAGAGGCCCAAAGCAATGAGGCTACCTATTCTTCAACTAGGACCACCAAACTGTGAGCAAAATAAACCTTTTCTCTTTGTAAGTAAATTATTTCAGGGATTTCATTATAGTAAACGTGAAACTGACTAATATAGTCTCCTAGATCAATCTGTAAAAGAAGAGACACTAATGGCAATAAGAATAATATAAGATATATATCTGTAAAATTTTAAAGTATTATCCAAGCTTCTAATCATAAGTCTCTATTTATATATATATATATATTTCTTCCCTGAATCAGAGTCTTGATATGTTGCTTAGGCAAGCCTCAAACTCCTGGACTCAAGTGATTCTCCTTCCTCAGCCTCTCAAGTAGCTAGGAGTACAAGAGCACACCCACCACATTCAGTTCTAATTTCCTAATTCTTTAATATGCTTTAGATTTTCTCTCCAACTATATTGGTCATTTTTTTCTTTCGTTACTGGGGATCGAACCCAGGGGTGCTCTACCACTAAGCTTCATCCCCAGCCCTTTTTACTTTTTATTTTGAGACAGTCTCATTATGTTGCCTAGGTTGGTCTTGAACTTGGGATCCTCCTGCCTCAGCCTCCCAAATAGCTGGGATTACAGACATGTGTCATAAAAAAAAGCTTTCAAATTATATTGTAAATTGTATGGTGTGAACCATATTGTGTATTTCCTTAGAGTCACACAAAGTATCTACCGTGGTTCTAAGTATAATGTAAATGCTCAGAACACTGAATAAAATGTGTCAAGTTATATTTATTTGTAAATGAAAGTCAGCCTTGCCTGGGGCAAACATCCAGGCACCCTAGAGAGAGTCTGGGAAAGATAAATCTCACCTTTTGCCTCAAATATGGAGATAAATCGGACTCCCATTGCCATGGCAACATTTGAGAAGAGACAAAAGGTTATCTTCTCAAAGTAGCTCCTCTGGTGGTAGCTGAAAGTGAGGTACAAGTACGGGAGGTAGGTGAAGAAGAAGATGATTCCTCCTGAGGCAGTTCCAACGTGCGCTGCAAATTCAGATGGAAGATATAAAAAATTTCATCAGTGATGCACAAAGAACTAGACATAATCCTCTTTTCCTTGCCACAATAAGGCAAGCATCTCTGTGTTTGTCTCAGCATTTCAGAGAAGAAGCAATCTCTTTAGAAATTTTGATAGAGACCTTTTAGAGTTGTACACTCAATGGATTAAGATAAACATTTGTAGCACTTAAAAAGTGAAATGATCCTTATGTAAAGGCACAAATATCTATCTAAAACTTCCTCTCTTTAAAACTGTATTACTTTCTCCTACGACAAAAACCCTCTTCTTCAAAGATGAGTGGTGGTTTGAATAGCATCTATTAACTCCTACCTGGCACTATGCGAAGTACATTATATATAGACATCATTTTATTTAAATAACTCCCCTGTTTTTCAAAGGAGAAAACTGAAGCTTAGCCACACTAAATAAATTAGCTCAATGTCTTGGAATTAGTAAATTATGGTAAAGAACTCAAGGTTTTTCAGTCTGTAGACATAGTGGCTCAAAATTTGGATACAAGGGCATTCTGACTGACATCTGAGAGCTAAATTCCAGTTAAATACAGATGTTTGACTTCTGGGAAGTTAAAAGAATAAGAATTGGAACTCTAAGGATTTTAGGGTATGGTGGGGCATGCCTGTAATCCCCAATACTCAGGAGGCTGAGGCAGGAAAATTGTAAGCTTGAAGCCAGTCTAGGTAATTCAGCAAGACTATGTTTCAAAATTTTAAAAATTAAAAGGTTAGGGATCTAGCTAGTGATAGAGTACCTAAATTTAATCCCCAAAACTGGAAAAAAAGAGAAAAGTAAAGAAAACAGGAAGGATGGGGCTGGGATTGTGGCTCAGTGGTAGAGCACTTGTCTAGCATGTGTGAAGGACTGGGTTTGATTCTCAACACCACATATAAATAAGTGAATAAAATAAAGATCTATCAACATCTAAAAAAAAGAAAGTAGGAAAGAAAGAAAACATAAAGATTATATTTAATGTAAAAGAAAAGACTGCAGATAAAGTTTAAGGAAGTCCTTGACTGACTGGGCTGCATGAACTATTGACTGATGTTCTAAAACTTTCCTGATTCCCAGTTTCTTCTTTTCTAAAAAGTTTATAACTGTTAACATTTAGTAAGCTCTTATTACATACCAAATATTATTCTCAGTATTTTATGTGCAAAATCCCATTTAATCTTTGTTACTAAATTATGAAGTAAGCACTATTGTTTTACAATTTCACAGAAGGGTAGATGGACACACAGAATCTAGTAACTTGCTTAAGGTCAGATCCAGAGAGGTCAGAACAGCATTCTAAGGTCAGAGTAAGAGCTTTTGACCTCAGTGAGAAAAGCTATGGTCCACTTGAGGAGTGGGAAGTTCATATCAAATGATCACATAAAAGATATGTGGGACAAACTGATGAGAGAATGTGGTTGGATGGCAAGGCGGTACTCAGGACCCTCTTTTGAGGCCAGGCACAGTGAGTTTTTTTCAGCTAACTTCTGCTACTCAGATGCATAGGCAGAGCAGGCAAGAAGCTAGGCTCCCTAGGATCAAGGTTATACAATGAAAGTGTAATTGACAGATGATGGGTGTAAATTAAAGGAATTATATAATAGAACTTGGAACTTGAGCTAGGTAAAGAAACGAGTGGGGCATATGATGGGAGTTATTGATGGTGACAGTGTGGTAGGGTCAATGGGTTAAAGGTCTTGATGGTGGTCAAAGCATTACTGAGGGAGCAGTGCAAGAGGAATGGAATGTACAGGAGTGGAAAGGAATTAAAAAATGGGATGATGGAACTGAGCTTCTTAAGGTTCCATGACTGGTAAGACTCAGGTCTAGGGGATGACCATGGAAAGTGCAGAATCACTACTGCAGATTGAAAGGAAAGACCATGGAATAAACAGGTCAGTATCTGAGAAGGCAAGGGAATTGGACCCCCAAGAAGAGTCATAGCAATAGTTAATGGAAACAGGAGCAGAAGTTCTTCAACAAATGAAGAGAAGTAACCAGAGGCAAAAGATGATGCCATGAAAAGCAGCTCTTTGTTTCACCCTGTTGACACAAACCTCAGGGGCTGAGTGTTTAAGCAAGAATGGAAGAGAAATGATCTGAAGGCAGTAATCAGGGTCAAGGAGTATTCCTTTTGTCCTTGTG
>JAJEJO010001870.1:353038-364561 GCA_020662805.1 Glaucomys volans
TTTTTTTTTAACTGAAAAACTTGACTTTTAAAATTTTGGCTTTATCCTCTGTTATATTTGTGTCAGTTTCAAAATAACAATACCAATTACTAGTGCTAATATCAATAACACTACTAAATATAACAATTTATTTTACAGTTCCTGTTGTTCTTAAAGTACCTCTCACAAGGGACACATAATCAAAATATTATTTTAACGGCATTTGAAATAATTTTGTGACCCCAATTTGAAAATATGCTTGTTGGTTTTCAACTTTTAGAAACTGCCCTTATAAATTCCTTTCTGTTTGTTTATTTTTTGGTGCTGGGGATCAAATCCAGGACCTTGTGCTTGTGAGGCAGGCACTCTGCCAACTAAGCTATATTCCCAGCCCTAAATTCCTTTCTTATTTTAAAAAATTTCCAATGTTTTACATGGTATAAAAGGCAGAAAAAGGTTTCTCAAAGATGTCCATATCTCACTTCTTGAAACCTGTGAATATGCTACTTTACATAGCAAAAGGAACTCAGCAGATGTGACTGACTTAAAGATTTTGAGACGAGAGTATTCTAATTACCTGAGTGGACCCAAAGTAATCACAAGGGTCCTAACAGGAGGTAGGCATAAGGTCCTAACAGGAGGGAGGCAGAAGTGTCAGAGTGAGAGGAGAGGTGATGAAAGCAGAGAGCAGAAAGGCAGAGATGCCTTGATTTTAGCCCAGCCAAATGCACTTCAGACTTTGGATATAAGATATAAGTATGTAACAGATTATTACTGCAGCAATAGGAAACTCATACTTGTAATTTAAAAGTCAAAAGTATGTGAAATTAACATCTTAAATGTGCAACAACCAAGCTGTAACTTGAGGTTAGTAGTACACCCTCTACTCATACAACTGTCCTTCCCTTCTCTGTTGTTATGACAGATTATATCTTTATAGATTATGTGGACCATTAACATAGACTGATCTATATACCTATGCATTTGTCTTTTAAATCCTATAGGAAAAAAAGGTAAGAGTTACAAACCAATAGAAGAGTACTTGCTTTTGTTACCATTACCAGTGTATTTCTTTCTATTTATGGTTTCAAGTTACTGTTGCTAGTATCTTTTCATTTCACCCTTTAGAATTCCCTTGATCATTTCTTATAGGGAAGGCTTACTGGTAATGAACTTCCTCAGCTTATTTATCTGAACATGTCTTCCTTTCTCCCTCACTCTTTTTTTAAATTTTTTTTTAGTTGTAGATGGATAGCATGCCTTTATTTGCTGATTTTTGTATATGGTGCTAAGGATCAAACATAGTGCCTCACACATGGCAGGCAAGAGCTCTGCCACTGAGCCCCAGCCCCTCTCTCTCATTCCTGAGGGATAGTTTTGCCAGATATAGAATCCTTGATTGACAGGATTTTTTGTTTTTGTTTTGTTGACTTAAGATTTAAAATATGTCATACTATTGCTTTCAGACTCCCTGGTTTCTGTTGTGAAGTCAGTGGTTAATTTTACTGAGGATTTCTTGTTTGTATTGTCTCTTCTCTTGCTGATTTCAAAATTGTCTTTAGACTGACAATTTGTAATGCTTCTTGGTATGGATTTCTGAGTTTATCCTGCTTGGGGTTTATTGAGCTTCTGGGGTTTGTAATTCATGTGTTTGATCAAATCTGTAAAGTTTTAAGCCACTGTTTCTTCAAAAATATTTTTACCTCTTTTCTCCTTCTGAAATTCCTATAATTTGTATTGGTATGCATGAGAGTGTCCCATATCTCTCTCAGGCTTTGTTCCAACAAAGAAAAGCCCAGGACCAGAAGGCTTCACTGGTGAATTCTACCAAGCATTTAAAGATGAACTAATGCCAATATTTTTCAAACTATAAATTTAAAGATCAATGCAATATAACAGAGGGACCAGAAATAAACACTCACATATGTGGTCAACTGATTTTTGCCATGGTGCCAAGACTATTCAATAGGAAAAAAGACAGTATTTCAACAAAAGTTGCAGAGAAAACTGGATATTTACATGTAAAGGAATGAAGCTAGGGCTGGGGATCTAGTTCAGTTGGTAGAGTGCTTGCCTGCTAAGCACAAGGCCCTGGGTTCAATTCTCAGCACTGCAAAAAAAAAAAAAAAAAAAAAAAAACTGAAACCTTACCACATACCATACACAAAAAAATAGGTCAAAAATGGATCAAAGACCTAAACACAAGAGTTATAACATTATAAAATGCTTAGAAGAAAGAAAACTTAGGGGGAAATCTTCATAACCTTGAATTTGATAATAGTCTTTTAATTATGGCACAAAAACTAGAACGGACTGAAAAAATAGATAAACTGGCCAGGCACAGTGGCTCACAACTATAATTCCAGATACTTGGGAGGTTGAGAATGGTGGATAGTAAGTGCCAGGCCAGCCTTGGCAATCTAGCAAGACCCTAAAATTTAAAAAGGTCTGGGGTTATAACCCAATGGTAGGTCATCCAGGGTTCAATCTCTAGTACCACAAAAATAAGTAAGTAAATTAGACTTAAAATTAAAAACTTCTGTGCATCAAAGACAATATCAACACAGTAAAAAAGATAACCTACATATTGGGAGAAAATATTTGCATACATATGTATTTGCATATCATACATGTGATAAGGGATTAATATCTGAATGTATAAAAAAATTTCTACATCTTAAGAACAACAAAAGCTATAAGTAACTCAGTGAGACCCTGTCTCTAAATAAAATACAAAATGGGGCTAGGGATGTGGCTCAGTGGTGGAGTGCCCCTGGGTTCAATCCCCAGTACCAAAAAACAAACAAACAAACAAAAAAAAAAAAACAACAAAAAAAGCAATTTAAAAATTGGCAAAAGGCTCAGAGTACAGCTCAGCAGTAGAGCACTTGCTTAGCATGCTCAAGATCTTGGGTACAATCCCCACCAACAAAACCAAAGGAATAAAATTGAGAATCCAGGAATAAATTCATGTATTTATGGCCAATTGAAATTTTTTTTTTTTGTTGGTGGGGATTGTACCCAAGATCTTGAGCGTGCTAAGCATTTCAACCTATGTATCTTTGTAGTAGGATTGAAATAAGGAAATGTGGGTTCTCTGATTTTGTTCTTCAATATTGTTTTGGTTTTTGAGGCTACTCACAATTCCTTATTAGTTTTATGATCAACTTGTTCGTTTCTGAAAAAAAAACTTGGCTGGGATTTTAAAAGGGATTGCAGCAAATCTGTATTAATTTGGAGAATATTAAGGTTTCTAGTCCACGAACATGAGATGTCTTTCATTGATTTAAGTCTTTTTTAATTTTTAGTTTTCAGTGTACAAGTCATTCAGACCTTGGTTAATTTTAGTCCTAGGTATCTTATTTTGGATGCTAAGCAGAATTTTTTCTTAATTTACTTTCCAGAATATTCACAACTTGTTCATAGATATATAGCTGACTTTCATATGCTGATCCTGCAAATTTGCTGATTTCATTTAGCATCTAATTGTAGATTCTTCGGGATTTTCTCTATAAAAGAAAATGTCATCTTTGAACAGATATTTTACTTCTTCTCCTAATGTACACCTTTTATTTCTTTTACTTTCCTAATTACTCTGACTACAAATTCCAGTACAATACTGAACAGAAGTGGTGTGTCAGCTTTTTGTCACTATGATCAAAATATGATACAAACAACTTGGAGAAGGAAAGGTTTTCTTGGTTCACGGTTTCAGAGGCTGCAGTTCATTATCAGCTGCTCCATTGCTCTGGGCTTGAGGTGAGGCAGAACATCACAGTGGAAGGGCATGGAGGAGGAAAGCTGCTGAGCTCTTGGCAGCCAGGAAGCAGAGGAAAGGGGCAGGGAGGAAGGACTGGAATAAGTTGTAGTCCCCAAGGGCTATCCTGTGACCTATACTTCCTCAAACCATGCCCTAACTGCCTACAGTTTCTGCCACCTCCCAGGAGTCCACTCAGCTGTCAATGGGTTAATCCACTGGTGAGGTCAGAGCCCTCATGATCCCAAAGCCCCACTTCCCAAAAATCCCACCCCACCTCTAAACCTTGCTGCACAGGGGACCAAACCTTCCACAGACTGGGCATTCCAGATCCAAACCAGAACATGGTGAAAACAGACATCCTTGGCTTGTTCTTGATCTTAGGAGTATGCTTCAATATTTCCCCACTTACGATGATGCTAACTCTGGGTTTTTCATAAATGTCTCTTATCAGGTTGTGGAAGCTTTCTTTACATTCTGGTTTGTCAAGTGTTTTTAAACAGTATTGGACATTGTCAATGCTTTTTTGGCTTTGAGATGATTTCCCCCCTTCATTCTATTTAGTGATATATTAATACTGATCACTTTTTATATGCTGAATTACTCTTGCAAATACTCAATAAATTCTACTTGGCATGGTGTCTAATCCTTTTAATATGCCTCTTGATTTGATTTACTAGTATTTTGTTGAGAAATTTTCCTTTGATATTTGTATTTGTTTTTATTTTTGAGCTATGTGGGTTACTTTATTTATTCTAGATACAAGTCTCTTGAGTTCTACATTATTTGCAAATGGTTTCTCCAAGTCTGTGGACTTCCTTTTCTTTTCTTTTCTTTTTTTTTTTTTTTGGAACTGGGGATTGGATTCAGGGGCACTTGACCACTGAGCCACGTCCCCAGCCCTATTTTGTATTTTATTTAGAGACAGGGTCTCACTGAGTTGCTTAGGGCCTCACTAAGTTGCTGAGGTTGGCTTTGAACTCACAATCCTCCTGCCTCAGCCTCCCAAGTCGCTGGAATTACAGGCGTGTGCCACTGCACCCGGCTTCTTTTCACTTTCTTGATGGTAACTGTGAAGTACAAGAACTTTTTAATTTTTTTTATTTATTTTGTGCTTGTAGATGGACAGAATGCCTTTATTTTATTTATTATTTTTATGTGGTGCTAAGGATCAAACCCAGTGCCTCACACAAGCTAGACAAGTGCTCTGCCAATGAGCTACAGCCCCAGCCCTACAATAACTTTTAATTTTGATGAAGTTCAACTTATCAATCATCTATCTTATCAGCTGTGCTTTTGGTGTCTATTGAAGAAATCATTGTCTAATCCACAATGATGAAAAATTTCTCCTGTATATTCCCCCCCCCCCCTTTTTTTTTTTGGCCATACTAGAGATTGAACCCAGGAACACTACCACTGAGCTACATCCCAACCCTTCTTTTAAAAAAAATTTATATTTTGAGACAGGATCTGTCTGTATTGCAGAGGCTGGCTTCAAAATTGCAATCTTTCTGCCTCAGCCTCCCAAATTACTGGGATTACAGGCATGTGCCACTGTACCTGGCTCCTGTATTTTCTTTTAAGAATTATAAAGCTTTAGTGCTTACATTTAGATTTATAATCAGTTTAATTTTTATGTATGATTGTGATATAGATGTCCATGTCCACTCTTTTGAATGTAGGCATCCAGTTATTCTAGCATTATTTGTTAAAAAGACTCTCCCTTCCCCAGTCAATCATCAGGCCCCTTTTAAAGAATTACCTGATTGTCAATGTTGGATTGCATTTACTTTTGCACTTTGCCATTTGCTTCCCACTCCAATCTTGATTTATTATGCTTCTGACCTCACTGATCTTCATCTTTTATTTCTAAACCTGTGTGCGTTTTTTCGTATTTGACCTCAAGCTCAACTTTTTAACCTTAGCACCCCTTAAGCCTCAGGTTGCAGACATACTTTGAAGTGCATGCCCCAAACTTCCCACACAACTCTCTTACTTGACCAGCACTCCTGTGGTACTTCTCTCAAAGCTATGGTAGGGAAGGTGGGATACAGAGTTTGAATCAAGATAGTGTTCAGCCCACTCAATTTTTAAAGAAGCCCTCTCCATCTTGGCAGGGTCAATATTTGCCAGGATTGACATATTAACATGCTATTTGATGAAAATATTCACAAAGGTAAATGATACGTTACCTGGCTTCAATTATATCACACACTGATTTTTCACCCAGTTCTCTTGAAGTCTGTTTTGGGTCTCCAACTGCTGAATTCATTCTCCATTAATGTTCTTACCTAAACCTCTCTAGGTTGACCCACAATTCAATTCTCCTGCGCTCTGACATTGGCTCCACTTCCTATTATTTTTTTATCTCTTATGGTTCAATTCTTGTACCAATAGTCTTAAAGGCAATGCCCCCTAACCCTCAGGAAGTTTCTCTTACTGTGGTGTCCTAGAAGCCACCCTATTGTTGTGTGCCTACCTCACAATCAAGACCTGAAACATTATCCATCCTGGATGTCTTACTCTCTTATAAATTAAGACTTATATTTGCCTTCATTTGAATATAAAGATCCAATGATGCAACACACCATACATATACTAAGGTTTTCAATAGGCTTTAATGGAGACTAGAATTCTTCATGGCTAAAACAGCTAGAAAACTGAAAACATGGCTCCAGAGGAATAATACGAAATGCTGAAGGTGATGGAAACAACACTGCTTCCAGAAGAAGTCATAAACGCCCTCTGACAGAAAATTGTATCAGAACTCACCTCTTTGGAAGAATGTGCTGATCATGAATGCAAAGAAAATTGTAGCAATTGCAAAACACATGAGAAAAACAAATATCAAACGAGGATCACTATTCTTGAATACAGCCACATTTTCCACCTACAACACAATCCACAGATATTCAGTCTTTACATGGAAAGAATGCCTCATAAAACACAGCACAAAACATTTTTTAAATTCAAGATTATCTTAAACAATATACATAATTGTGTGTGTGTGTGTGTGTGTGTGTGTGTGTGTCACTGGGGATCAAACTCAGGGGTGCTCGACCACTGAGCTACATTCCCACACCTTTTTATTTTTTATTTTGAAGAAGGGTCTTGCTAAGTTGTTAAGGCTAGCCTGGAACTTGCCAACCTCTTGCCTCAACCTGCCAAATTGCTGATATTACAGGTATGTGCCATCACACCTGGGTTATACTAGATTTTTGAGACTGATATTTGATCAGCATCCTCTACCATTTACAAATTTTGCTCTGTACCTGTATCCTTTTTTGGAAGGCATAGGTTTGGACTTCAATTTTTTTGTTTTTTAGCACTAGGGATTGAACCCAGAGGTGCTTTACCACTGAGCTACACCCCCAGTCCTTCTTATTTTTTTAGTTTGAAACAGGGTCTTGCTAAATTGCTGAGGGACTCACTAAATTCCTGAGGCTGGCCTCAAATAGGATCCTCCTGACTCAGCCTCCTGGGTGGCTGGAATTACAGGTGTGTGTCAATGCACCTGGTTGGATTTAATTTTTGATCCAATGTGGATGTTTCTTTCTTTTAATAAACTTAACTCATTTGTTATTATCATTACAACAGATAAGTTTGGCATTTCTTTTACTATCTTATATCCTATTTGTTATGATATCTCTTTAACGTTTTCTGACTATTTTCATTGTTTCCTATATTTTGCGAAATAGTCTGGGTATTCTTGCCTACCTTTGCACATACTGACATAATTTTAGCAATTTAGGGGGTAAATTTTCATATATCCAAATAATGGGTTACAATTCAATCATTAAATACAAATCAGCAAAATTTCATTGACCTCTGAAAGAGGGAAAAAACCCATATGTGAAAAAACATGGATGCAAAATAAAGTTTTTATCATTTACAGTAACTATTATCAATTATTTGTGAAGTATGAAATTTGTATCATTTTAAAGTTTACAAAAGTACATTTTTTTGGCATTCTGCTTTACTAATGAAATCAGCCACACCCATGTTACACTACTTGAAGACCAGGGAACTGAAGGGAGGGCAAAGCTCTTCCCAGTCTTAAAGATTCCAACTGCTTAATTCCCCAAAGTTTCAGTGAACGCCACCATGTACCAATGTGAGGTCAATAACCACACCACACCACATTTCTTTCCCACCACTCAAAGATTAGCATGTCCTGAAGAACAAGGCAGGTACCTCTGTGCAGAAGAGAATGGTCATGACAGAAACCGCAATGAAGACAGAAATGAAGAACATGATGAACCAAGCAACCCAGTGCAGCCAGCTGTCCAATCCCATTATATACATATACTCCTAGGAAAAGTACAAGAACTAGATGTTACACAGACCAACGCTCAGTCCTATCTGGTCTGACTCAGCAGTCTGTTACCCATGGCAGCAGAAAGGAGGCTCCCTTGCCTTCCTGCCTCTCTAGAACGGAGACAATGCACTGCCACTAGCAGCCTCAAAGGCACTTGGGTTGGTCTTTGCTCCTGCAGCTGACTACCTAAGATAAAGCAGGCCAGGAAGGCAATTTTCCAGCTATAAATGTTATCAGTGAGGCCAAAGAATGCTCAGGGAGACTGACAATCTTTTTTTAAACTCTCTCTTCATTGTAGATGGACATAATATCTTTATTTATTTATTTATTTTTATGTGGTGCTAAGATCAAACCCAGTGCCTCACACATGCTAGGCTACCACTGAGCTACAACCCCAACCCCCTGGAAGTCTTTTTTTTTTTTTTTTTTTTTGCTGACTTAGACCTTGCACAAGGTTCTTTTTTTTCTTTTTTAAATATACAGTTATAAGAATCAGTAGGAGAAGAAAATTTAAGATTTTTTTAAAAGAGTAGAAGCCAGGCATGGTGACAAACACCTGTATTCCCAGTAAGTTCGGAGACTAAAGCAGGAGGATCCCAGGTCCAAGCTCTGCCTAAAGAATTTAGCAAAACTCTGTCTTGGAAAAAGGACTGGGTCAATCCCAAGTAGCAAAAATAAAAAATAAAAAGAGCAGAAAGCAAGATGAGAATAGAGAGTAGAGCAAACAACAGGAAGCAGGCAAACAGAAAAGTATAGGAAGTAAGTAAAATCGGCTATTTCATGAGCAACTCAACAAGACCAACCCTGTCTTAAGTGATGTCTTCCTTGGAGGATGCTTCCCATTCACTCTGCCTTGAAATGAGAGGGAGTTAATTGTGGATGGTCATCCCCTCAAACAAGCATCCTCTGAACATCTTCCTCCTGGGAGGCAGTCTGCTAGCTAACCAGGATGCACAAGGCTGAACATTTCCAGGCTAACAGCAAGGATTCCTGCAGTAACAATGGAGCAGCCTCTAAACTGCGAGTAGGTTAAAAATATGAACATAGTTCTGAGTTTCAACTCCCCTGGGAGGTCACTCTGACACCTAAGCAACTTCTTAACTGCTTGGGCCTCACTCCTGCTCTGGCCAGTTTTCACTAGCAGCTTCCCACAGCCCTGTCCTGAGAAAGCCACCCACCTGATGCATATGGGGTTACCTTCAGTTTTCTCTCTTTCTCCAGTAAGACAGTATTGATGATGATGAGCTCAATGCAGATAAAGCTGAGCATGAGGAAGAGTGGGAACTCACTCTGAAGGACCATGAAGAACCCGTCCCGAATATGGGGCCCATGTGGGAACCTCTGCAAGAGCACATTGAGACTCTCAAACATGTCAACTGATGCACTGTGAGCATGGTAATGCATGATGGCTTTGTCCACAGCATGCTGTATGCCCAGGAAGCCTTCTTTGTAGTATCCTACAAGAAAATGAGATATCAAGCATAAGAAATTAAGAAAGACTGAAGATGTGAAACAACTGATGACTCAGACAGATCATGGCTAGCCATTCAGAGACAGACAGACGTTGGCAAGAAGGCATCCCTATAGCCTTCATGCTACCATTCAGAGTAAAGAGAGGAGTTACCATGGAGCCCCCTAGACTGAGATGATGACCTGTCTGATTAGAATGGAGTAGAGGAACCATGAGCTGATAAAACAAGGAATGTCACACCTGAGAACTTCCCAAGGGATGGAGGGGGGTGTACATCATCTTCCTTTGTACTCAAGCTCTGGGGAATCGGGTTCCTGTTCTGCAGTTTTGATAATCCAGCAAGTACAGGATAGTTAAAGCACTTAAAAGACATAGACTGTCTCACCTATTGTGATCTGTTTCTTAGTTGTCACTACTGACTGCACAGTCCAAGGATTATGTCTCTGAATTTTACTGCCCTCAAAAACTGTCCTTTACCACAAGAAACCCTTATTTCAATCTAGTGTAGTGTACCAGGGTCGTCTTTCAGGAAAAATAGGTTGAAAGGTAAATCTCCAAGGGATAATGACCCTACCTCCAAGTAAGGGCAACTAGCCTTCCATATGGGCAGAGCCAATGTGGGGTATGTTAGCCCTATAGTGGAAGTGACTACTGTCCTCCTATTTTCTAGACATAGGCAGACCTAGATCTGTCAGGATGAAAAAGGGAGGGTCACACACTAGTAATAAAGTCTGGAAATAGCTTTGCATTCTTAGTTATATGTAGAAATATATTCACTGCAGAACTGCTGAGTCTTTTCTAGAATCACATGAAACTATAAGTACTTGGATTTGGGTTCTCACATGGTGGGCATGCAAGCCCAAGACTTCAAGCCAATTTTGTGGTCATTGTAAAATGAGGTGTAGATTAGCTACTAATTTTTTTGCCCCCTCCTCCTCCCATCAACTAATTGTTTAAGAACAGTTATTTGCCTGAAAGGTGTTTTAAGAACAGTTATTTGCCTGAATCTCTCACCAAGAGGGAAACCAAAAAATCTAAAGTGAATTAGAGACCATGAGTCTTTCACAAGAGAACTGGATCCTGGGTCCTCTGACAGGAACTGGATGCTTACTGTGAAGGACAGAGGCTGAATGTATCTCAGTGACTGAAAGCAGAGCTGCAATGGTGCAGGTAGGTTCAGGCAAACTAGGTGTCACGTAGGAGTGTCTGCTCTGTCAGACACGGTTAGATCCCCTTCCACAGCAGAGAGCAGGCTCTCCTTTCCCCTTACCAGAGGATTGCCAGAGCAAAAAGTCAGCATGAATTCCCACAGACAGAGGACTAAAGCACCCGGGGTTCATGGCCCGGATTTAGAACCACACACCATCCCTTGGGACAAATAGGAGCTCCTGGAAACAAACACCCACACTTTGGTTTTAATGTTCTGTCAGCTTACCCTGAGCAAGACAGGGAGGGGAAAGGAGCCTTTCCCAGGCTAAGGTTCCTGGGAATGACCATGGTCGGCCAAGACCATGTGGCCTAGAAGAGGAAACTGTATTCTTGCTCCAGTAGTCAGGGTAGGGAAGGAGAGCAGAATAAGAATCAAGGAATAAGTCAGCGTGAATAAAATCAAAGTGAAGCATCAATCAATGCAGAGGCCAGGTAGAGGTCAGAGATTCTGGAAGAGTTGGGAAGTATCCTCCAGAGCAGGAACAGAATCTTTAGAGCTGCACAGGTAGGCATGCAGCCTTGCAACAGTAAAGAAAAGTTCTGTTCTGTTCCTCCTTTATTAAATTGAATGGAAAAGATGAAACACAAAGGGTGTATTTAGCGGAAAGAGGCATGCTTGACATGGATGAATAGAACACGTATGTTGAACAGGATATGTGTTAAAAAGAACAGCCTAAGGGTGTAACTCAGTGGTAGAGTTGGCTAGCACTTATAAGGCCCAGGGTTTGAGCCCCAACACCACAAAAAAAAAAGGGAGGAAGGAAGAAGGAAGGAAGGAAGGAAGGAAGG
>JAJEJO010001870.1:364661-381097 GCA_020662805.1 Glaucomys volans
AAAAAAACCTAAGAAAGAAAGAAAGAATGAACAAATGAACGAACAAGCAAGAGTGGCACTTACAGGTGAGAAGTAAAGCTTATGTTTGTAAAGCTGGGATCACTTCTTCCCCACAATGATGTACATGTCACCCCTACATTGACTACTTACTGGTAATACCAGTTATGGCCCCACTCTGTCCCTGATGTCCTCTGCTCAAGACAGACAGACAAAGCCCACAGGTGCTCAGCAGGCTACTCAGAAGCTGCAGGGACCAGATGGCTCTACCCCAGTACCTCAAGTAAGTGTTGGTGTCTATTAAGTTCCTCACTTGGACTGAGTTCTGGTCCCTCATCACACCACTGCAAGAAGGCTAATGTGACACACAGGACATGTGAATGTTGGATTCTCCATCCTTGGGGATCCATTTCCTGGCAGTAGCCTCTGGAGCTACCATTGCATCAAGATACACTCCCATGGGGCTGGGGCTGGGGCTCAGTGGTAGAGTGCTTGTCTGGCGTGTGTGAAGCACTGGGTTCTGTCCTCAGCACCACATAAATAAATAAAAAATCAAGGTATTGTGTCCATCTACAACTAAAAAAAAATTTTTTAAAAAAGGATAAATTCCCATATAACGCTCTGGGAGCTTTAACATCTTTAAAAAGGCCACCCAAATGGTAGTCTGCACAGAGTGATAGCAAATATTTTTTTAAACAGAAAACTGATATATACAGAAAATGAGGAAAGGGACTCACACTCATTGTCCATGTAAAATGCTTCCATCTTCCTTCAAACAATATAATTGCATGCATAGCTTTCATGTAAGCATGTTATATGTATATGTCTTAACACATGTAAGCAAGTTACTGAATGCCACATTTTCAAATGCAAACTCCTTCCACTACCTCTGAAGTGTTAAGCCTATTAGTAAGTGTTCAGGCAGCAAAACAACAACAAAAATAGCCTCACACACCGGGCGTGGTGGCGCACGCCTGTAATCCAAGCGACTTGGGAGGCTGAGTCAGGAGGATCGCGAGTTCAAAGCCAGCCTCAGCAACTTAGCGAGGCCCTAAACAACTCAGTGAGACCCTGTCTCTAAATAAAATGTAAAATAGGGCTGGGGATGTGGCTCAGTGGCCAAGTGCCCCCGGGTTCAATCCCTGGTTCAAAAAAAAAAAAAAATAGCCTCACAAATATGTGCCATAGGACAAGAGTGACTGTGCTCATGGTAGCTCACACAAGCTTCTGGGTTTCCTCACCAGGGATTCCACCATCAGTAAATGCAAATTCCCGGGGTTCTTGGCTTAGGTTAGGAGGATAAAGAAAGGATGTGCACCAGCCTTCCAAGTCCTCTTTAAAAAACATATGCTTCATTGATCCAAAGTTCCTCTGAATATAACTGAAGCGCAAGTTATATTTAACCTACAAAGTATAAAGAGAAAATAAATTTGGTCACAAGATCTTGAAATTCAACAGTGGCAAAACAAAGTGAAGCTGGGCGTGACACTGGCTGTGACTGGAGGAAAGGCCCACACTGGTAGATGTCATTCCTGGGACCGACCCCACAGCATTCTCTCATGCAGATCTTCCCTGCATTCTATGCAAATTATCCCTGGGACCAACCTGGGGAAAAGATAACAGGGTATTGAATACTCTGGAGCCAGGTCACTGGACCTAATTCAAAATCCCCTGTAGAAGAAACAGGCTAACCTGAGCAAGTTTATTTGTGCTTCAGTTTCCTCATCAGTAAAATGGAGATGCTATTATCAGTCCCAATCTTATAGACTACTGGAGGCTTACATGAAACGGTGTCTGCAATGTGCCTGGAATTAATAAGTGCTGACAAAGTATTCCTAGTTATTTTACTAACCCCACACAAGTTCTAACAATTAATCATCAGATAGAACAAATAGCACAAAAGATATACCTGAGTAATCTTCCCATTCTAAAACATTAAAGATTCAAATGTTTAACACACAGTTTTTTTCCTTAAACACACACAAAGACCTACCATACCTGAAGTGAGATTAGTAATAATGACAAAATAACTAATCTTCCAGGAAGATTCCTGTTTCAGGCTCTAAGTGCTTTACAGACATAAACCTATTTCATTCTCACAACATCCCTGTTTGTTAGGCACTAATTATAACCCCACTATGCCAGTAAGGACACTGAGGCCCTAAAATGTTAGTAACATTCCCCAGGTTGCACCACTGATAAGGTACAGAGTTGGCATTGAGCTTTATGTAGCCTGGCTGGAGCCCACTTCCATAACTGAGCAGTTGAACACATGTCATCCAGCACTGTCAGGACAGAAGTTTGCTCAGAATAAACTCTCTCTTGGGCTGGGCTGTGGTTCAGTGTCAAAGCACTTGCCTAGCATGTGTGAGGTGCTGGGTTCGATCCTCAGCACCACACAAAAATATATAAAATAAAGGTATTGTGTCCACCTACAACTAAAAGACATTTTTAAAAAACAATAAACTCTCTTTTAAAGAATCTAAAAGCCAGAAGAGACCTCAAAGACCAGATGGTAAGATGTGAAACACAGAAGCATTCTCTCCACTCTGGAAATAAGATGGCAAAGCTACCACAGAGGAAAGCAGAGGAGCAAATAAGCTTGATTAACCCAGGCTCCAGGTAGAGTCACAAAAGAAGTTTGTTACAGAAAAGATTTTCTTACCGCAAGTGGCAAAGGTTCCTTGCTGTCATTGAAGTTATGGTCAAAAACAATTCCTACCAATATGTAGAAAGCTTTGGGATCATTAATTATGTAACTTTCAAATGAAGATACTGAAGAAAAGCCTAGAACTATAAGAGAGAAAAATCCAATTAGTGAGCAGCTGGGTGTGCAGGGAAATGCTACCTACTCCCCCCTCTATCTAAGAAGATGTAAGATGTCAGTATACTTCTCTGTTCAAAAACTCATTTTGCAAATAGGAGCAAAGAAATAAAAAGACAAGTGAGGAAGACAAGAGACATAAATCTGATTAATCAGGTCAGAACTTGAACTGGGAAGTCTGCAATCCCAGGAACAGCCAACAACTGTCCTGGGACCTCACGCTAAGGAAGGGAGAGAGAGAATTAAGTCCTGTGAGTAACTGGAGACCCGGGTCAAGCCTGATGTTTGTTGTTGTTGTTGTTAAAAGAATTTTTATTCTTGTAGGAACTTTAAGTTCCATTTCATCTTTCAAGTCTTGTTTATAACCTGAATTTTACATGTTGGTTATTTTTTCTTTTCTAGAAATGTTTGCCCCCTCCCCAGTTCAATCTGCTAGCTGACTATAGTGACCTACAAATATGTTCTTTTATTTTTTGAACCAAGTAAAATTGTGATTTTGTAATTTGAGACTAATAATTCCATTATCTGAAATCTTCTAGTTCTATTTTTGCTCTCTCTGGCTAATACTGTTTGTCACCCTTGGTGTGATTTCCTGGAGCATTTGCTCACTGATCTTAAAACATCTGTGGGACTGGGGGTGCAGCAGGGGAGTGTCTTCTTTGACATACAGAATGAAGGTTTGTCCTCCAGAGAAAACTTACATTCATCTCTGTCTTGAGTTCCATTTCACAGTGAGAGGGGTTTTCATTTTTCTTTTCTTCACATTAATTCCTTTTTCCCCCTATTCTTTTCTCTCCCAACTGCCTTCTTCTTTGAATTTGAGCTAAAGTCTCACGGTTGGGCTGTCTTTCTGCACTGAGTTCCAAGGCAACTTTCCTGCTGATCCTCAGGAGTGGGACATGCTTACTTCTACTTTACCTTAGGGATGTAGGTCTTTTGGGGCCTAGCTTTATGGGGAGATAGTCTCCTATTTGTCACTCCACCTTGAATGAGTCTTAACTTTTTCTTCTTTCCTCTCTGGACTTACAAGGTGATGAAAACTAGTTCAATTTTCCCTAGGATGATGCATGTTTCATCAAAGGCATTTTAGGGCCTCTACTGATCTCTTCTTTCTTTCATGTAGATATTTTTATGTAGGAAATTATCTAACAAGTTGGAAATACATTCACAATACGGTGATAAAAGGCAGACGATAAAATTGTTCATACAATAGGATGCTATTTTTATGTATTTACATGGATAGAAAAAGGGTAAGAAGGGTGTTGACCAAGATATTATACAAGGAGTAAACTTATTCAAATTTATTTATTTCAAATATGGAGAGAGAGAGATAGGCACAGTTGTTCTTTTGTTTCCATAGCCTTATTTAGGTTATCTATCTATCTATCTATCTATCTATCTATCTATCTATCTATTTTTGCTCTATTGCCCAGGGGGGCCTTGAACTCAAGTGATTCTCCCACCTCAGCCTTCCAGTAGCTAGGACCGTAAGTATGTGCCACCACACCTGGCTTACGTTTCTTTTTAAACACACACACACACACACACACACACACACACACACATACACAGCTAAATTGTGAAAATTATCAGATACATACGAAGGTATCCAAAACACAAGTGCTCAGTTTAATAAACAGTTATAAAATGAACACCCAAGTAATCACCCCCTTGGTTCAAAAGATAAAATACTTTTGCCCTAGATATTTTTGTCTAGATAGTTGCTATTTAGTTCTTTAATGCTTTCAAAAACATATTTCCAGTTTTTATCCAGCATTTACTTTTCAACTGGAGGGTTGATCCAAATGAGCTAGTCCACCATATTACCAAATAGAATGGCAATAACCTCTTTCTCAGAAATTTCCAGGAAAAATCTCATGCTTCCTTGACTCTCACTAAGCATGCCTCCTTGACAGATCATCCATGCAAGGGACTGCAAAGTGCAGATTGGTACATGATCTATCGCAAGCCCAGAGTGTAGTCATGAAAAACATGGGCTGAGAGTGGGAGAGGGGTCAGAGCCTCAGAGAGAAACAGGCTGCAGGAGGAAAACCAAAACTGATGTCCACCACACAATGGAAAGGATCATCAAACCATTATCTGTCATTGGCGTGAAGGATTTTCTTAGGAGATGGAATGAAAAGGAAAACTTATTTTTATCCTTTGTCTTTTATATTATGTAAAATTTCCAGTACAAAGAGTTCCTGTTACTCTAAGTTTCAAGGTACTGAAGATTTTTTAAAATACCATAAAAATAAATCCCAATTTGTAAAAGAATTCTGGGAAGTAGGACTTAGGATTGGGAACCTTACCATACCATTTCATGCATCACGTCTGTGATAGGGAGAATAGTGAGAAAGGAAGGTAGTCGTTCAGGAGACATGAAGTGAGTAAAACAGACGGAGGCAGAGATATCAGGAAAGCAGAAACACAAGACAGCGCCATCCCAGGATGCAAAGAAGAGGATTTCAAGAAAGAAGTATTTGGACACAGTCCTGTTGAATAGCAAGGACACAGAGAATGGGGCCTGGACAGGAAGTCCCAGATTTGTCAATTAGCAAGACCCTGATGACATTTTCTTAGCAGATACCAGCGTAGTACTGAGTGCAAAACAGATAATAATAGGTTACTGAGTGGGAAGTAACAAAATAGAAATAATTTCCAAGACATATATCAGAGGAAAAATAAATTGCCTGAAGAAGGATCTTAAAGGGGAGAGAAAACAGGAAATGTTTCCTTCTGAAGTGGAAGTGACAGACTTATCTGAAAGTCAGGGGGAAACACTTTTCTGGAGGGAGAAGGTACTGACTGAGAAAGGCCCAAAAGAGGCAGGAGAGCTTCTGACTACTTTAATTCCAGAATGTATCTTGAATTCATCTATGTATCTCCATCTCCCTAGTTCAACTATTGGATCTTTTAAATCAAAGTACATCATATAACTTTCAAAATTAAAATTTTAAAATTTAAATATCTTTTAAAATGAACAACATAAGTTTTCTTAAAACCCCTCAGATGGCTGCCTTTTGCATGCACAACACGCCTGCAAGACTTAGAATTAGTGGCTCCTACCAACTTCTTAAACCTCTGGAGGAAAGCCAGTCTCTCCACATGCTCCAGCTGGTTTGCTGACCTTGGGATCTTCAATACTTCACTACTTGCTTCCTCAGGATCTTGCTGCTTGCTGCTCCCTTAACTGAATAGCCCCTTCCTCCTGAAACCTCTTGCCTTTCCACTGCAAATCATTTGCGTCTTACCTCGTGCACCTCCCGAGAGAAGATTTCTATTTTTTCAAAATTTCACAATCTCATCTTCGTAAGGGAACTAAATTAGAATTTTAGCATACTAGGAAAACAAAGCACAACGATGGTTCCCAACAGTGGTTCCCACACATTTTAATAATGAGGGCCTTTAAAAGAATGTCCTCCTGAGTGGCACTAGAGCTGAGAGGAGCAATCTTCCTTCTCTTTATAGCCTATGTATTATTAGAATATTTTTACACTCAGCACAGCAAGAAAATAAATAAGCAGACTATTTTGCAATAGCGCATATATATACACATATATAACTATATAAGTATATATAAAAACTATATATACATATATATATATATATAAAACTATTACAGTAATTTTGAAAAAATCATCCTGTGGTCCACATTTGGAACAATTGTATCTACCTAACTGCATTAAGTTAATCAACATTTATTAGGTACCTACTATAGTTACTAGGCACTGTAATAGGTATGGTGGTGAACAAAACTGACAGGGTCCTTCATCTTTGCAGGGGTGAAGTCTAGTAGGAAAGGAAGGCAACACAGAAAGCAAGTGAATATGAGATTAAACATTCATGCAAATGCTAAGAAAATGTCAAACACAATTCTGTGAAGGGGAATAAGGCAGAGGTGAGAAACCAAAACCTGCTCATCTACCTTCCTAAGCATTGTTTCAGCTGAAACCTGAAGGTAATAGTAGCTCCCAGGAAGGGCTGGAGTGAAATAAAAGGGTCATGATAGTTAGAAACACTTAACCTTTAGACTACCCTTAAAGCCTTGTGATATCTGTCTGCAGTATGTTTTTTGAAGTAATAAAAATGTGTCATGGACAGTTTTCCTCCAACTACCACCTGTGCAGGCACTTCAGGATCTGGAGACCTCAGATTTGGAATTACTTCTGTAAGCAGAACTCTCAGAAAGCAGTTTCACACTATGTAAGAATACCCTCCCTATCCTTACCCCACCTTATGTCTAACCTTCAAACTCAACGTCAAAGGTATCTGCCACCATTTCAGTGAGAGCCTTCAAAGTCTCACTTTTGGAAGGGATATAAACTAGTTGAAATTTATTTTTCACAGGAAACTCATTGAAGAAGTCTGGCAGTGAACTGACATCAATTGCACTGTAATTAGTAGAAGCTCTTTTTTTTGGCACACTATTAAAACGAAGATACAATACAATTGCAGAAAATAGTAATGGCATCAAGATTTCAAGCACTGTTTGAAGAGTCCTTCGCTTCTAAAATGAAAACAAAAGTTACAAGTTAACTCAAAATCACTGGGTAAGTCTCTATTGAGGAGAATGTACTTCCATTAAAAATCCTTTCATACCTGTAATCCCAGTGTCTCAGGAGGCTGAGGCAGGAGAATCTCAAGTTCAAAGCCAGCCTCGGTAAATTAGTAAGGCCCTAAGCAACTCAGCGAGACCCTGTCTCTAAGTAAAACATTAAAAAGGGCTGCAGATGTGGCCCCTGGGTTCAAAAAAGAAAGGCTTCAATAAGAAAGTGATTTTTGAATAAGATCCAAAAGAAAAAAATCCTTTCATTTCTTCTGGTCTCCCTGTACACAATGGGGCGAGGGGACAGCAGAGAATGAGAGTTTAATAGAAGCATCGCTAGCTCCTTTTCTACAACACCCCTGGCTGGAAATCAGTGATAATGATGTCATCTTTAATAATGAGGCTTAACAGAATCACTATGAAAACATGACTCACTGCAGAATACTGCTCCTTTACAAAGCTCTTCATGTTTCTTTAACCCATTATTAGCAACAATTAACATAAACATTCAGTCACTCCCAGGGCCCTGCATCCCACCATGAATAATCATACCCACCTTTAAGATGTAATTCTTCCAGAGAAGAAGTTTTAATTTCTTGAACACTGTCATTTTTCCAGCTGAAGGGAAGGCTCACCACTAGTCAGGAAACAAATGTGAGAAACGTTATGTGTATGGCAAGCATGCTAAGATGTACTCTTACACCCTCAAACAGCCTTCTTGTGGGCTTTCAGAGCATCATGCTGGCTGCTTTTCCTCCTACCTTTCCAGCTGCTCCTTGTCAGTCTTTTTGACTGATTCGTCCCCCTCCCCCTAGCCCTGACAGGGCTCAGCCTGTGGACTCTTCTCAGTAACCCTCCTTAGGTGACCTAACTCGGCCCAGGGTTAGGATCCAACTTCATGCTAATGACTTCTACATTTGTACATCCAGCCTGCACCTTGCCTTACACTCTGTTTCCAATTTTCCAGTTGCCTGCTTGACATCCCCACGTGTTTCATCTCAAAACTGACCTGGCCAGACTGGGCTATTCATATTCTTCCTAAAATAGATCATCCCACAGTCTCCCTCACTTAAATTCATTGCAGTTCTATTCTTTGAGTTACACAGGTTTATTCTTGGCTTTCCTCTCCCTTTCTGAGCCCAATCCTAGTCGTCAGCAAATCTGCCTCTACCTTTGAAACGCTCCCAGAATTCAACCCCTTCACCACCTCTGCTCCTTATCATCCCTTGCCTGGATTTCTGCAGTAGCCTCTGCTCCTCTGCTCAAAACCCTTCAATGGCCCCAATTTCTCTCCAAAGAAAAGCCCTGCCTTACAATGGCCTAAGAAGTTCTGGGAGACAGAGTTCCTGCTAGTGTTCTCACTTCATCTACTCTCTCCTACTTCCCCTCCCTTCCTCCTTCCCCAGCCCAGATGCTGTTCCTGAACACCCAAACACACTTCTGCTGCCACATTTGGATTTCCTCCGCCAGGTACCAATACACACTTCTCCCCTGTGCTGGCATGGCCAGCTCTTCTATTTCTTTTGGATCTTATTCAAAAATCACTTTCTTATTGAAGCCTTTCTTGACTATCCAAAATGAAATGTCAGCATCTCTAAACATTTCATACCAACTTCTCATGTTTATTCTTCTTAGCACCTTTAAACTATTTAATATATTTATGTACTTATTTAATCTTGTTTCCCTACTAGAATGCATGTTCCACAAAGATAGGGATTTTTTGTCTATTTTACCACAGAATCCCCTGACATAAAAGCAGAGCCAGCACATAGTAGGTGTTCAGTAAATATTGAATTAAATAACTAACTGATTAATTAACTAAGGGGTACATAGTCTTGCAGGTTGTGGCTGGAATAGGAATGAGTGTGAAGAGAGAAAAATACTTCTGGAGCAGAAGGTCCCTTCCCTTTTCAGTCTTTTTGTTTCCCAAGTACAATATATACTTTGAATTTTAGAAACCATTACTATAATAAAAATGAAATTTGCTTTTCCAGAAAACATCTTTCCAGTGAGGAGAGAAAAATATATACACCTTCCCTCAAGTGGAAGCACCCTTGCCTTCACACATTTGCAATTAAAGCAGCAGAGCCATGTACATATGGGGAAAGACCCACAAAGACCTTGTTCTTGGCTGGATGGCATCCTTTGTCTATGTTACACTTTCAACAATCCTGTTTTCTTAAAGACAGAAAACTGTCTCTTTCTCATAAACATGAGAATTTTAGAAGTAGGAGCTTCAGGAATAAAGGCAGAGTGTACTCACAGGCAATGGTGGCAACTGGCCCCTCCACTGAATTGTCTGAAACAACTGTCTGTGGCGTCCACCAGGGTCTGGTTCCAGGACACCCCCTCCCTCCACAGATACCACCTATGTGGAAGCTCAAGTCCCTCACATAAAACAGCACTGCATTTGCATATAACCTACGCATATCCTCCCATGCTTTAGATCATCTCTAGGTTGCTTATCATGCAAAAAATACAATATAAATCCTATGTGAGTGGCTAGCATACTGCATCATTTAAGAAATGATGACAAGAAAAAGATCGTGTACATGCTCAATAGAGACACAACCTCCACTGGTCTAACTACGTAGTCCACATCTACAGCTAATTGAACCCACGGACCTGGAACCCAAGGATTCTGAGGACCAACTCTATGTGCCACTTATAAGAGACTCACTTGAGACTCCAAACACATGTAGGTTGAAAGTGAAGGATGGAAAAAGCTTTTCCATGCAAATATAACTAAAAAAGAGCAGGCTGACTATAATAATACTTGACAAAGTAGATTTTAAACAAAAAATAACACAGGAGAAAAAAGACATTTTATACTGAGAAAAAGGCCAAATCTTTAATAAGATATGATTAATAATGATATCCTATCATTTATAGCAAAATAGATGGAACTAGAGGATATTAAGTGAAATAAGCTGGACATAGAAAGACAAATGCTGCATCTTCTCTCTCTCATGTGTGGATGCTGAAAGAGTTGATCTGAATGTAGAATAGTGGTTACTGGAGGCTGGGGAGGGGGGCATAAAGTAAGATCAGATAACATTTAGCAAGTGTGACACAGGTAGGTAGGAGTGATAAGATCTACAATTCTACAGCACAATGGGATGGCTGTAGCTCGTGCATAATAATCTATCATATATGTTATAAATAACTAGAAGAGAGGAGCTTGAAGTCTCCAAACACAAAGTAATGGCAAGGAGATGGAAATGTTTATTACTCTTACTTGATCAGTACATGTTGAATATAGGCACTTCGGTATCACACTGTACCTCATAAATGTGTGGTTATTGTCTGCTCATAAAAAAATCTAGTTGGGTGTGGTTATACATGCCTTTAATCCCAGCTACTCAAGAGGCCGATGCAGGCAGACTGCAAATTTGAGGCCAGCCTTGGCAACATAAGGAGACCCTGTATCAAAATAAAATTCAATACAAAGGTACAGTTCAGTGGTAGAGTCCTTGTGTAGTATGTGAGAGACCCTGAATTCAATCCTCACACAAATACACAAAAAAGTTTACAGAAATGGAAAAGTTAACCTAATTTGATCATTACACATCTATACAAATATCAAGTTATTACACTGTACCCCATAACTATGTACAATTACTTATTAAATTTTAGAAATAAGCATGACATGAGACTGAGGTTGTGGCTCAATGGTAGAGTGCTTGCCTGGCATGTGTGAGGCACTGGGTTCGATTCTCAGCACCACATATAAATACATGAATAAAATAAAGGTCTATCAACATCTAAAAACATTTTTTTAAAAAATAAGCATGACCATAAAAGAAGATAAATATATATATACCAAACAACAGAGCCCCCAAAATACTTGAAGCAGATATTGATAGAATTGAATGGAGAAATGGCAATTCTAAAATAACAGTTGGAGATCTTGAAAAAAGCACTGCAAAATGTTTTTTCTCTTTTTGAAGTACTAGGGATCAAACCCAGGACCTTGCACATGCTAGATGAGCACCCTACCATCGAGCTCACTCCCAGCCCTCAATAATGCAAATTTAATAATGGATGGAACTAGACAGAAAATACAATACAATGTCTCTAATAAATGAAACACATCCAAACTATAGCACATATTAAAAGGATCATTCATCATGACCAAGTGGGATTTATCCCAGGAATGCAAGGATGGTTCAATATAAGAAAATCCATCAATGAGTTTCACAAAATCATGCTATGTATGTGAATTCCACCTTTATGGATATCTTTAGATCACCAATTAAAAATAAATAAATGAGGGCTGGTGTTATAGCTCAGTGGAAGAGCACTTGCCTAGCATGTGTGAAGCACTGGGTTCGATTCTCAGCACCACATATAAACAAAATAGAGTCCATCAACAACTTAAAAATATTTAAATAAATGGAAGGCATACCAGTTGAGCAGAGGGAGAGAACTAGGGGGAGAGAGGTAGGGAAGCAAAGGGGGGGCACTGGGGACTGAAACTGAGTAAATTAAATTCCATGCATGTATGATTATGTCAAAATGAACCCAATTTTTATTATGCATTAATAAAAGCAAAAAAAGTACTTGACAAGTACATGACTTACAATGTGCATACCAATGGAAGGCATTGTTACTTGAAAAAGAAAATCAATCAATGTAATATATCACATTAATAGAACAACAACAAAAATTCCTATGTGATCATATCAAAAGATGCAGAAAAGGCAGTTGACAAAATTCAATATCTTTTGGTGATAAAAAAAATCTGAGTAAGTTAAAAATAGAAGATAATTCCCTAATACAAATAAGGCATTTAAGATTAAACCACAGTTAATATTACAATAAATAGGAAAAGACTGAAAACTAACTAGAGGAATTTGGCAAACTAAATAAAATAAAAGGCATCTGAATTGAAAAGGAAAAAATAAATCCATCTCCATGTACAGATCATATGACTTTACATATAGAAAATCCAAAACTACACATGCATACATACAGGTATGCACAAATACACTAAACTACTAGAGCTAATAAACAAATTTAGCAGTTTCAAGGGACAGGCTCAACACAAAAAAAAACCAGTTGTATTTCTATACATTAGCAATTAACAATCTGAACAGAAAATTAACAATTTTTACAATAGAATCCAAAAGAAAAAATACCTAAGAATAAAATTAGCCAAAGAGACAAAAGATTTGTACAATGAAAACTATAAAATTTGCTGAAAGAAACTAAAGAAGACCTAAATAAATCACAGGAGTTAAATACTGTCTAAATGGCAATACTTCTTGAAGAAATCTACAGATTCAATGTAAATCTTACCAAAATTCTAACAATTTTTTTGAATAAATGTAAAACTTCATCCTCAAATTCATATGGAACTTTAAGGACAGCAAATACAATATTTAAAAAGTGGGAGGATCCATGATTCCTGATTTCAAAACTTACAATAAAGTTGATAATCAAAACTCGCTAAGTAGACAGTTATATGTATAAAAATGGAACTAGATACCTATTTTTCACCCTGCACAAAAAGTCAAATCAAAATGAATCAGACTAGGAATTAAACCAGAAAAATCTTGCAACTGCTAGAAGAAAACAGAGAGTCAACACTCCATCATATTTGTGCTGGCACTGACTTCCTTAACAAGACCTCTGAAGCACAAGAAATAAAGCCAAGAATCAATAAGTGAAATGTCATCAAATTGAAAAGCTTCAGTAAGTGGGTTGCTATCAAATTAAAAATCAATGTGGAATGCCATCATATTAAAAAGCTTCTGCACAGCAAAGGAAATGATTAAGAGCAGAGAGAGCCTACAGAATGGGAGAAAATCTTTGCCAGCTACTCCTCTAATAGGTAATTAATATCCAGAATATATAATATATGTTAATACTCAGAATATACGAAGAACTCAAAAAACACCAAAAAAAATAGTCAATAAATGGGCAAAAGAACTAAACTGACACTCCTCCAAAGAAAAAACACAAACGGCCAACAAACATAGGAAAAATGTTCAACATCTCTAGCAATCAGGGAAGTGCAAATCAAAACTACACTAAGATTCCACCTTGCTCTAGTCAGAAAGGCAATGATCAAAAATACAAACAATAATGCTGGTGAGAATATGGGGGGAAAGGTACGCTTATACATTGTTGGTGGGACTAGTGCAGACTAGTACAATCACTCTGCTCTGGAAAGCAGTATGGAGATTCCTCAAAAAACTAGGAATGGAACCACCATATGAAACAGTTACCCCATTCCTTGGTATCTTCCCAAAAGAACGAAAATCAGCATATTCTAGCAATACAGCCACCTCGATGTTTTTGGCAGCATAATTCATAATAGATAAATTATGAAATCAATGCAGATGCCTGTCAACAGATGAAAAGATTAAGCAACCTATGGTATATATACACAATGGAATTATACTCAGCCAGAAAGAATGAAATTATGGCATTTGCTGATAAATGAATGGAAATGGAGAACAACATGCTAACTGAAATTAGCCAGACTCAAAAACTCAAAGGTCGAATGTTTCTCGCATGTGGAAGCTAGAGTGAAATAAAGGAGGAGGACAGGATGGGATATCATAAAGATATAGGGAAGGGCCTGGGGTTGTAGCTCAGTGATAAGGCCTAACATGGGTGAGGACCTGGGTTTGATTCTCAGCACCATATATAAACAAATAAACAAAATAAAGGTTAAATTCTTAAAAAAAAAAAAAAGGAAAGAAAGATATAGTGAAGATCAGCAATGTAGGAGGAGGAAATCAAGAGGCAGAGTGGAGGGATGAAAAGGGGAGGCAATGTGGAATGAGTGATTAAAATATCATATTTTGTGCTATTATGTGCATATATAAATATACCACAGAGAATTTCACCTTTACATATAAGCAAAAAGAACCAATCAAAAATAAATAAATTGATGAGTGAAAGGAAGTGTAGCAGAATAGAGGAAGGAGAAGGGGGGAGGAGAGGAAGGACAAGAGGAAAAAGTGGGGAATTGTGAACTGAAATTCCATGACTGTGTGACTTTGTCAGGATGAACCATAATACTCTAACTAAAAATTAAATTTAAAAAACTGGCATAAAAATGGACGTATCAACCAAGAAAAACAGTATTGAGTGTCCAGAAATAAACCCAAATATCTATGGTCAATTATTTTTGACAAGGTACTGTCTTTTTTTTTTTTTTTTTGGAACCAGGGATTGAACTCGGGGACACTCGACCACTGAGCCACATCCCAGCCCTATTTTGTATTTTATTTAGAGACAGGGTCTCACTGAGTTGCTTAGGGCCTCGCTAAGTTGCTGAGGCTGGCTTTGAACTTGTGATCCTCCTGCCTCAGCCTCCCAAGCTGCTTGGATTACAGGCGTGCGCCACTGCCCCTGGCAAGGTACTGTCTTAATCTGAACTATTATAACAAAATACTATAAACTGGGGAGCTCATAAGCAACAGAAATTTCTCAGTTTGGAAGGCTGGGAAAGATCAAGGTACTAGCAGATTTAGTGTCTGGTGAGGGCCCACTTCTTAGACCACTGTCTTTTTGCTACAAACTCACATGGTAGAAGGAGGCAAAGGATCTCTCTCAGATGGCTTTTATAAAAAGAGCAGTAATTGTGCTAGATGTGATGCCTGAAGCAGGAGGACCATAAGCTCAAGATTAGCCTGGGCAATTTAGCAACATCCTGTATCAAAATAAAATTTTTTTTAAAAGGCTGAGTTCAGGGATAGAGGGCTTGCCTAGCATGTGTGAGGCTCTGAGTTCAATCCCAGTGCTGGGGGGAGAAAAGAGCAGTGTAATGGCCAATCTGAATTATCAATTTGATTGGATTAAGTTAAGAGATGCCAATGATTAATAGGCTTCTGGTGTGTCAATGAGGGCGTGTCTAGGAATGACTGGAATGTTGGATAGTGAACTGCAGACCCTCCCTAAGCGTGGGCAGCACTGCCCAACAGGATGGTGGCTTGGATGAAGTAAAAGATGGAAGAACAAGGAAGCAGATGCAGATGCAAGCTCCACTCTTCTTCAATGGGCTCTTTTTTTTTTTTTTTTTTTTTTTTTTTGCGGTGCTGGGGATTGAACCCAGGGCTTTGTGCTTGCAAGGCAGGCACTCCACCAACTGAGCTAGATCCCCAGCCCTTGAATGGGTTCTTGACTGCTGCCTCAATTATCTGAGGATACCAGACTCTTGCTTCTTCACTCTTCCAAAGCAGACTCTGCCAGAGATCTCCAGGTAGTTGTCAGAAGCCTTGGTCTTGGACTCGGGTAGCACTGTGGATCCTTCTTGTTCTGGCGCTTCCGCCTCTTGGACTGCACTGGTTCTTCCAGCTCTCTAGCCTGCAGACAGACATGTGAACTCTCCAGCTTCTGGTCATATAAGCCAATCGAATAAATCCCCTTTTAATAATCATACTTCCTGTTGATTCTGTTTTTCTAGAGAACCCTAATACAAGCAGTAATTCCACTAATGAGAGTTCTGCCTCCATGACCTAATCACTTTCCAAAGGCCCTGACTCCTAATTCCATCACCTTGTAGATTAGAATTTTAAGGATGAATTTTGTGAGGGCACAGACATTCAGACACAGCAGGTGCCAAGACTATTTAATGGGAAAATAATAGTCTCTTAAACAAAGAGTGCTGAGCTAGCTAGCTAACTAGATGCAAAAGTATGAAGTTGGGCCAACCACAGTGGTGCTCACCTACAGTCCCAGCTATTTGGGATGCTAAGGCAGGGGGATTATTTTAATCCAGGATTTTGAGGCCAGCCTGGGTAATAGAGCAAAACCCTGGCTCAAGAAAGAAACAAATTGCCAGGCACAGCGACACATGCCTGTAACCCAAGTATTGGGGTGGCTAAGGCAGAAGGATCACGAGTTCAAAGCCTGTCTCAGCAACTTAGCGAGGCCCCAATCAACTTAGTGAGATCCTGTCTCAAAATAAAGAATGAAAAAGGCTGGGGATGTTTCTCAGTGGTTAAGCAACCCTGGGTTCAATTTCTGGTACCAAAAACAAACAAACAAAAAAACAGGGCTGGGAAAGTAGGTAAGTGGTGGAACACCTGTTCATGCTTAAGGCCCAGG
>JAJEJO010001870.1:381497-404446 GCA_020662805.1 Glaucomys volans
TTTTTTTTTTTTTTTTTTTTTGCGGTGCTGGGGATTGAACCCAGGGCTTTGTGCTTGCAAGGCAGGCACTCCACCAACTGAGCTAGATCCCCAGCCCTTGAATGGGTTCTTGACTGCTGCCTCAATTATCTGAGGATACCAGACTCTTGCTTCTTCACTCTTCCAAAGCAGACTCTGCCAGAGATCTCCAGGTAGTTGTCAGAAGCCTTGGTCTTGGACTCGGGTAGCACTGTGGATCCTTCTTGTTCTGGCGCTTCCGCCTCTTGGACTGCACTGGTTCTTCCAGCTCTCTAGCCTGCAGACAGACATGTGAACTCTCCAGCTTCTGGTCATATAAGCCAATCGAATAAATCCCCTTTTAATAATCATACTTCCTGTTGATTCTGTTTTTCTAGAGAACCATAATACAAGCAGTAATTCCACTAATGAGAGTTCTGCCTCCATGACCTAATCACTTTCCAAAGGCCCTGACTCCTAATTCCATCACCTTGTAGATTAGAATTTTGTGAGGGCACAGACATTCAGACACAGCAGGTGCCAAGACTATTTAATGGGAAAATAATAGTCTCTTAAACAAAGAGTGCTGAGCTAGCTAGCTAACTAGATGCAAAAGTATGAAGTTGGGCCAACCACAGTGGTGCTCACCTACAGTCCCAGCTATTTGGGATGCTAAGGCAGGGGGATTATTTTAATCCAGGATTTTGAGGCCAGCCTGGGTAATAGAGCAAAACCCTGGCTCAAGAAAGAAACAAATTGCCAGGCACAGCGACACATGCCTGTAACCCAAGTATTGGGGTGGCTAAGGCAGAAGGATCATGAGTTCAAAGCCTGTCTCAGCAACTTAGCGAGGCCCCAATCAACTTAGTGAGATCCTGTCTCAAAATAAAGAATGAAAAAGGCTGGGGATGTTTCTCAGTGGTTAAGCAACCCTGGGTTCAATTTCTGGTACCAAAAACAAACAAACAAAAAAACAGGGCTGGGAAAGTAGGTAAGTGGTGGAACACCTGTTCATGCTTAAGGCCCAGGGTTTGCTCCCCAGCAACACACACACACACACACACACACAGAGAGAGAGAGAGAGAGAGAGAAAGAGAAATGAAAGAAAAAAAAAGAATAAAATTGGACTTTACCTCACTCCATGTATAAAAATTCACTTATTGGCCTAAATATAAGACCTAAAAAACCTAGGGATGAATCTTTATGACCTTGGATTTGGCAATGGATTCTTGGACTTGGCATCAAAAGCACAAACAGGAAAATAAAAAGTAGATAATGTGGACTTCATCAAATAAAACCTTGGTGCATCAAAGGACATTATCAAAAACAGCTAGGCACAGTGGTGCATGCCTATAATCTCAGCAATTTGAGAGGCAAAGATGGGAGGATGGCAAGTTCAGGCCAGCCTCAGTAACTTGCAAGACCCTCAGTAACTTAGCTAGACCTTGTCTCAAAATAAAAAAATAAAAAGAACTAGTGATGTAGCTCAGTGGTAGACTACCTTGAGTTCAATCACTAGTATAAAAGATTTTTAAATTATATCTTTGATAAGAGGTTAATATCTAGAATGTATAAAGAACTATTATAATTCACTAACAAAAAGACAATTTTCATTTATTATTATTAGTGGTGCTGGGGATTGAAACCAGGACTTTGCACACGCTGGGCAAGCACTCTGCTAATGAACTACACCCCCAGCCGAAGAGCCCAATTTTTAAATAGTCAAAGGACACAAATAGACATTCTCCAAAGAAGATGTACCAATGGCAATGGCCAACGGGCACATGAAAAGAAGTTCAGTATCATTGGTCATTAGAAAAATGCAAATCAATCAGTAAAATACGCTTTACCCCACCAGGATAGCTTTAATTAAAACAATGGAAAATAAGTGTTGACAAGGATGTAGAACGATTTAAACCCATGTACATTTGGTAGGAATGTAAATGGTACAGATACTATAGAAACAGTCTAGCATTTTCTCAAAAACTTAAACAGAATACCACAAGACCTAACCCCACTTAAGTATATACTTAAGAGAAATGAAGCTGGGCGTGGTGGCACACGCCTGTAATCCAAGCAACTTGGGGGGCTGAGTCAGGAGGATCGAGAGTTCAAAGCCAGCCTCAGCAACTTAGCGAGGCCCTAAGCAACTCAGTGAGACCCTGTCTCTAAATAAAATACAAAATAGGGCTGGGGATGTGGCTCAGTGGCCAAGTGTCCCTGAGTTCAATCCCTGGTTCCAAATAAAAAAAAAAAAAGAAAATATTATTTCCACACAGACACTTGGACACACATGTTTATAGCAGCATTATCTAAAATAGCAAATGGTGGAAAAACACAAATGTACATTAATGAATGAACAGATAAAGTATGGCGTACACATACAATGGAATATTATTCTGTCATGAAAAGGAATGGGGTACTGATACATTCTATAACATGGGTAAAGCTTAAAACATTATACTAAAAGCTGGGCATGGTGGTCCATGCCTGTAATCCCAGCAATTTGGGAAGCTGAGGCAGGAAGACTGCAAGTTCAAAGCCAGCCTCAGCGACTCAGTAAGACCCCATCTTAAAATTACAAAAATAAAAATGGCCAGGGATATGATTCAGTGGTAAAGCACCTGAGTTAAATCCCAGTAACAAACACATTATGTTAATGAAAGAAGCCAGAACAAATGGTCACATGCCAAATGATTCTTTTTATAGGAAATATCTAGGATAGGTGAATCCACAGAGATGGAAGCAGATCAGAGGTTACCAAGGGTTGGAGGGAGAACAAGAAGGAATGATTGCTTAATGTTTGAGTGTTTTGTGACAGGATAAAAAATTTTAAAACTAGAGCTAGTGGTTGCAAGACACTGTGACTACATTAATACTTTTACCCACCAGGCATGGTGGTGCACACCTGTAATCCCAGCACTTGGGAGGCTGAGGCAGGAGGATCGCGAGTTCAAAGCCAGCCTCAGCAACTTAGCGAGGCCCTAAGCAACTCAGTGAGACCCTGTCTCTAAATAAAATACAGAATAGGGCTGGGGATGTGGCTCAGTGGTGGAGTGCCCCTGGGTTCAATCCCCAGTACCAAAAAAAAAGAAAAGAAAAAAAACTTTTAATTGTAGATGGATACAGCACCCTTATTTTTTATGTGGTGCTGAGGATTTGGAACCCAGTGCCTCACATGTGCTAGGCAAGCATTCTGCCACCAAGCTACAACTCCAGCCCTGAATTGTTCACTTTTAAAACCAAGCCTGCCAACACCTTGATCTTGGACTTATAGCCTCCAGAAGTATGAGAAATTTAATGTCTGTTGTTTAAACTATCCAGTCTGTGGTATTTTGTTATTACAGCCTAAGCAAACACCATAGATTTGCTCTCGGTTTCCTCATTCTCCTTGGATAAGCCTCCAGGTATTGTTCCAAGGGCAAGAGGCCAAGCCACACCACACAAATACATTTAAAGCTTCTCTTCATACAACACCTGCTAACCATGCCACTGGCCATAGCAAATCACACAGGTATTGTCAATTAAACAGGAGATAAAACTAACTACTCTAGTGGGAAGCACTGCAAAGCTCACCACAGATCCAATCCAAAACAATGAGGCTTTAGCTCAATGACAGTTCTAATGACAGCAAAGAAAGGCAGTACCTCCCAAACAAAAGCTAAATACAATCAAATGTTACATGTTTTTAAAAAAAATATCTTGGTGGAGATTCCGCAAAGGAAAGGATAATTGTCATGGTATATGTGACTATTGCTAGTCACACCTTTTCTCACTGGGAGGAAAAAGTTTCTGTAATGTGTTTTATTAACTCTAAATTTCTTCGAAATATAGACATTGTTTTATGGCAGAAGGCTTAAATAAGAAAAAGGAAACGAGTGGATGACAGGTAAGGAAATAAAACTTCTAAAATAAATACAGTTGTACCCCTGTATCCAAAGGTGATTGGTTCCAGGAACCCCTTTTAGACATACAAATCCACAGATGTTCAAATCCCTTACATAAAATGGTATCAGTTTCACAATAGCACCATAATACACTCAGGGGTAAACGTAGTGTGACATACATAAGACCTATATGAAAAAAACTGGAAACACAAAATCAGGCTTGGTTAAATAGAGAGAAATACCATGTCCTTTTATAGAGTCAATAATGTTAATGTAGTAATTCTCCTAATCTACAAATTTTACAGTATCTCAATAAAAACTTCGATGGAATTTTAAAAACACTGTGAAGTTCATATAAAAGATAAAGCTGTAAGACTAGTCAAGAAAATTCTGAAAGGTATAGATGTTGATCAGAGACTATCCAAATACTAAAATGTTGTTAAATAACATTATTGATTAAAACAATTTTATGCTAGTATAGTAAAAGCCCAATAAAAATTTAAAAAGAAGGTTGGGGTGTAGCTCAGGTGGTTGAGTTTCTACCTACCGTGTGTGAAGCTCTGGTTTCAATCTTCAGCACTGCAAAAAAAGATTTAAAAACTAAAAAGATTTTTAAAAAAAGAATTCAATATAGACCAAAGTACAAATAGAAATTTAGTATATGATAAAAGTAGCATTTCACATAGGTGCAAGAAGCATTATTAGTAAACAGTTTTGATACCTATTTGCTCAACAACCTAGGTTAAATAGACCATCTCTTTGAAAGCTGCAAACTACCAAAATTCACTTAAGAAGAAATGGATAATCTAAAGTTCTATATCTACTAAAGAAACTCCATTTGTAATTAAAATCCTTCTGAGGAAAAAAATTTTGACCCAAATGTTTCATTGGTGAATTCTAGCAAACATTTAGAGAAACAAATATTAATTCTATACATACATTTCCAGAAAATAGAAAAGGAGGAACTACTTCACCACTCATTTCATGAGATAAGCCTCACCTCCATACCAAAACCATATAAAAACACCATGAGGGCTGGGGTTGTGGCTCAGTGGTAGAGTGCTCGCCTAGCACACGTGAGGCCCTGGGTTCAATCCTCAGCACCAAACTAAATAACAGATATTGTGTCCATCTACAACTAAAAATATTTTTTAAAAATTATAGAGATGGAGAACCAAATCAGTCCTTGCTGAGGAAGGTGGGGAGCATCAGCTACAAAACAAGCATTAGAAGGAAATCTTGGGGATGATGTCTGAATTTGGTTGTGATGGCAGTCACACAACTTTCTAAATTTGTCAAAATTCATGGAATTGTAACCAGAATGAGTGAAGTTTACTATACAGAACTAGAAATGTCACTCATTTTTTAAAACATTAAGATAATTGACTAGCTTACTCCAGCAAAATAAACTCTAGATACATAAAGGTTTAAACACACTACATTTAATTATAAAAGTGCTGTAAGAAAAACTAGGTATTTTATATCCTTAGAATGAGGATAGTTTTTTGTTGTTTTGCAAGCATGACCTATAACCTGGGAACTATCAAGAAAACAGACTTATGAACCTGGTAACACGAACAGTAACAATTTTCCTTGAAAAAAATGTTAAAAGCCAGAAAACAATCTGCAGAGAAAACACCTGCAGCATGTTTGCTGAAGCACCTCTTCCTTTGAGCCTGGACCCTACCTTCCACCAAGACATACTTCATGGAGAATTTCCCAAACACTGGAGAGAGGTGCCAATATCAAATGTCCAGCCTATGTATCTGAAAACTGCAGAACTATACACGTATAGGCAAATCTATCCATTTACATAAAAACATAGAAAAAATTTAAGTATATTTACCAAGCCAATGACCATGGAGAAGGGATCAGGAAAGGGATGATGGTCAGTTTGACTTTTTGCTTTAATTTTTCAACAATGATGTATTCATATAACATTTAAAATTTAAGTTAATTTTAGAATATATAAATGACCTACACAAATCATCCCTCCAAATTTTCAAAATGGTTAAAAGCTGTGCAAAATGTTTTTAAGCAAGAGACTTTCTTTAGACAAATATAGTAATGCTATATTACAATATAATCTTTGAATCCCCTGAGGCATTTAATGTGTTATGCCCATTTTCTGCAACTCACAGTTTATATTATTTTTATTTGCTGTATCTTCCCTTCTAACTATATATTGTTGGGGGCTCAATTCTATTAAAGTATAGATAAGCATTTTATTCACATTTTTATTTCAAACTTCATCTTGCATATAGTAAACATACAGTAAAAAACATATTGAATTAAGCAGATCTGCTTTGTGAGACCCAGAGAAACATTTTTCTTCAACACTCCCACCCTCATCTTCTCTCTAGGGGAAATTCTGAGCCAGCTCTGTTCCTAGTTCTCGTTGTGCAGAACTGGGATCAGATTTAGAAAGGGCTGAAAATGAGTTGCAAGTTCTAACCAATTAACGTCGCAAATCGCAAGCACTGGTTTTTGAAAAGACTGAGCGAGGAAGAAGAGGAGGTCTGGCTGGCGGGCTGTCTTCCCGCGGGGAGTAGAGAAAGGGGCAGCCGCCCTGGCTTCCCGGCGGCGGGGAAGGCTGAGAGGTCCGAGCGCAGCGGCGCTCCGCGGCCGACCCTCGCCCCGGTGCCCCGCGTGCTCTCGGCGGCCACACGCACGCCGCGCCTCGCTCGGGGAGCACTGGCCTGCTGGGCATGTCGCCAGCACTGCACGCGGTTCCCGTCCGACCCTGACGGAAAGAAAGGCCCCACCACAAATCCCTCCGGCTTTCGGGATAGGGAATTGAGGGCCCAGAAAGGCAGAACGCCAGGACCACGCTGGCCAGGGCCCCTCTGCAGGCGCTCGGCCGCGGCCCTTCCTCCGGAGCCCACCTTGGGGGCCAGCCAGGCCCAACCCCGCGGTGACGCCCGCCGCGCCGCTCGGCCCCTCCCGAGCACCGGGTCCGGGATGGCAGGTGGGCGTCGGCTCCGTTACCGCCGGCGCGTCCCTCTCGGTGGCGCGCCTCACTCGCCGCGAGCGTCCCCCCGGACCCGCCCGCCTCGACTGTTGGCCCCGCGCCACCGTCCACGCTCCGGCTCCGCCCGCACCCGGCCCTCCCGGCCGCGGAGACCCCAGCCCGCCCCGACCCCGGGACCCTCCCGGCCGCGGAGACCCCCCTCGACACTCGGTGACGGGAGGGGCCGGAGGAAACACAGGAAGGGGAACTGTTGAAACGGCCGATGTGATTACTTCAACCGCGTGTGAACGCAGGACGCGAGAGCGTTTCCGCTCGGGTCCACCGCCCTCCGCGTCCTGGCCGAGCCCGGCACTCAGGAGTCCCGTCGCACGCCCCCTGATGGACACTGCGCAGTCTCAGGCGGTGGTCTGAGGCGAGCTGCGTATCCGCAGGGGCGGTCCACTGCGCACGCGCGAAACAGCGCGCCCCCTGCCGGACGTGAGCGCCCTGTCTGGGGCACTGCGCAGGCGCGCGATTCGGAGCGCTGAGGCGGCGGGGGCGGGCCGGGCACCTGCAGGGTTGGCCCCTTGCGCACGCGCGAGCTAGCGCGCCCCCTGCAGGAGCCTGAGCGGTTCGGTGCGTTGGTCAGCAGTAGCAGGTCACAGGCGCCCCCTCCCCGCAGGGCAGCCTCGCGGCTGTCACCTCGGCTGCCGCTGCTCCTGCGAGGCTGGAGCGGAACCGCGAGGCCGAGGGAGGGGACCCTGCGAAAGGGCCGCGTGCCGGCCGCCGCCGCCCCGGCGCTGAGGGTCGGTGAGTGCTGCCGGGACCCGCCGCTCGCGCGCTGGCTCGCAGCTACTGGGGCTTTCCGCCCGCGCCCCACCCTCGCCCGGCCTCGCCCCAGCCCTGGCCTGCCGCGCCCAATCGCCCGCGCGAGGTCCTGCAGGTGCGCCTCCCGGGCGCCCGCCGCTCTGGGTGTGTCCCAGCCCCGCGAGCTGCTCAAGGCTCGGCGAACGGAAACGAGCTCGGGCAGCGGGGCCGCTGCAGGATCCTGCGGGCGGCGGGCCCAGCAGGTGGACCGACAGCCGCCGCCCTCTCGGCGCCGGCGCCACCAGCTGCGGCGGAGGATGCCAGCCTCACGCTCCCCGCCGGGTCCCTCTGCGGGTTGGGGCACCTCCGACGTCGGAGTCTGCCCTACTCCACCTCCCCCTGCCCGCGAGTCTCACGCGGGCCCAGGGGTCCCCGTCACGGGTGGGAGTTGGAGACGCCCGGGTGTGTGGGATAGGACAGGGGAGGGAGCCAGCGGTGCAGGCCACCGTGTCTGTCTGCGCGTGCTGTGCTTCCAGCAGCGGTAAGCCCGCGAGGGTGCAGGTGCGCCTCGCCGCGTTCATTAATGCCCCTCCTCTTCTCTCCAACGAGGCTTGTCTTGGAGGGTATTTATGTCTTCTCATTTGCCTTCTGGTCTGGGAGCTCCTTGAAGCATGGATGGATCTTGCTGGTGTTTGCGTTCCTGGCACCTAACAGTTGTGGAAATGCTCCTGAAATTAGTGACCGAGGCACCCAGGCAGCGTTTAAGGGGTTGAGGTCCTGAACTCTGTTCTCCTGAGCAACCATATCGTTTAATTAAAGGTTTTGTGCTACCTTTGGTAAACTTGAAACGACTAGGTCAGTTTTAGAAAGACTGCCTCATAAGAGAAAGTGGAAAATCGGTAAAAATGGATGCCATGGGGATCTCCTCCATTCACACTTTCTAAAAAACTGTTTAGAGAGGTTTTGTTTTGTTTTAATTGAGCCATTACTGCAGCTGACCAACAGGATGGCATCTTTCCTTCTCGAAGGTGATCTTTCACCGTTCTGACCAGACAACATTTTGGAGCCCTAGAGGATAGCTCCAAACAGTTTTTTTTAAAGACTAGCCTTTCTCAGCACATGGCCAGGTAGCCTCACGGGAACCTGTTTTGACTTGGTCTCAACTGGAAGGCCTAGGTCAGAGTCCTGGATTAGTAGTTTCTCCTTCAGCCCTTTTGTCGGCGGCAGCAGAAAGCTCCTCTGCTATGAGTCTGTCTAGGGGCAACATTCTGGGGACTGCCCGTCACTGCTGCAGCAAGCAAAGCTCTATGTTCGCTGCTTTGGGGGGCCTTAGAGTGAAATTAAAGAGGTGATTTATTCACAAGTAACTGTGGCATAAGGCAGAGCAAGATAAATGCCACATAACACACCCAGAAAAGGTGTCACAGGTGTATGGAGGTGGAAGAAAGGTGACTTCAACAAAAGCAGTTCTGAACCCAGGCTGCACATTACAATCACCCAAGGAAACTTTCTCAGCCCAGAATCTCTGGTGGGTGGGCCTCAGACATTGGTCTGTCTGAAAGTGCCCGGGAAGATTCCGTTGTGAAGCCAAAATGAAGAACCCCTTCACTAGGCTTATCAGAGACTGCTTCACAGAGCGCCTGGGGCTAGAAGTGAGCTGGAGAATGATAGATAGGCTTCAGAACCAGACGAGCTGGGTGATATTCCAAGCAGGCAGAGGCACTGTGGGGAGAGAAAGGCCTCCTGGCCCATCACTGCAGGCAGTGCCCATTCTCCTGAATGGCTCAAGCAACAGGCAGATGGGCACCTTTGCTGGAGCCATGTAATGAGCTCCTTGTTGCCTTGCTAGTTACAGAAGATCCATGGTTACCTCTCTCTGGGGATTCTTGTTACCTCATTACCTCTTGTCCTCCACCTGGGAAGTCAGGCCAGCTGGATTGGGAATGGGCACAAGGGTGATTAAGACAGGCAGCAATGCAGATTTGTGAAACTGTCCTGAGAACCCACTTTTGGTCACATATTTGGCTTAAAATCTTTGCTGACCCCTATTAGGAGACCCTAAGGAGAGTGCTGCCTCCCTCCCTGGACAGAGTAAGGGGCTGTGAGTGTGCACCCCAGTGGCCTAGGCCTACAGAGCAAACCACCCAGTGTCAGACGCAGCTTCTGGGACTCGAAAACAATGGCTGTAGCTTATAGATTTGTGCCTCCTTCATCCTCAGGAGGGCCAGTGTGTAGACAAGTTGTTCTCAGGTGTTTTTCTTGCATAGTGCTCTGTGTAAAAGGGTTTGAATGTGCAACCCTGTGTACATCATTTATTATAAATGATGGCCATATCTGTCTGACATATCATAGACATAGAAATATACAAAAATATGAACCTCTATTTATTTAGTACCAGGATTGAACCCAGGGGTGCTTAACCTATGAGCCACATCCTCAACCCTTTTTATTTTTTGAGACACAGTGCACAAAGTTGCTTAGGGCCTCACTAAGTTGAACTTGTGATTCTCCTGCCTCAGCCTCCCAAGCCACTGCGCTGCCAAAAATATGGATGAGAGCTGAAATAAACATGATTAAATTTTCCCCAACATATATTTTTAAATATATACATTTTAGTTGTAGGTGGACACGATACCTTTATTTCATTTTTATGTGATGCTGAGGATGAAACCCATGGCCTCACGCATGCTAGGCAAGTGCTCTACCGCTAAGCCACAACCCCAGCCCTCTCCACCATATTAATGGCACAAACACTATCATATAAACATGCTTTTAAACATGAAGCCATGTGATCAAGTCCACATTCATAGACTCTTGGTTAAGACTAAGTCCTAGCATTTGAAAGCCTAGTTCTGAGTTCTGGTTTGATTCAGGTCCCAGTTCTGGTGACATTTACAGGTAAACATGGTACATAGACTGTACTTCTGGGTCAGAGTACTTGTTTTATTTTTTTAGCTGTAGATAGACACAATACCTTTTTATTTATTTTTATGTGGTGCTGAGGATTGAACCCAGTGCCTCACACATGCTAGGCAAGTGCTCTACCACTGAGCCCCGACCCCAGCCCAGAGTATTTGCTTTTCAGTTCCATTCTTCAAACATGCGAAGGCCCTTGATGAATTTAGGCTGGTGTTTGTTCAGGGGCTCTCAGGGAAGGTGGAGATTCTGGTTTCTGGGGGTTCCTATTGTGTTTATGTAGATGGAACTCTTCTAGCATCTTTGTCACATGAACACATAATGATGAAAACGCCCTGTTTTAGTGTATTAGTCAGCTGCCCATTACTGTAACAGGTATCACAGAGAGAACAATTGATAAGGAGGAAAGGCTTATTTTGGCTCACAATTTTAGAGCTTTCATACTATAAATGATTGGCCCCATTGTGTGACAAGGAAGACATGACAGAAACGCTGTTCACCTGATGGCCAGGAAGCAAAAGAGAGCAAGAGGAGGGGGCTGGGTCCCACTCTCTCCTTCAAGGCACGCCCCAGTGGCCTGAAGACCTCTTAGAGGTTCCGCCTCCCAATAATACCAGCCCTGGGGACTTAGCCTTTAGCACATGGGCCTCTGGGGGCCACTCGAGATCCAAGTCCTAAGATGTCTGCGGACGTCTACATTCATGAGTACTCTGTTCTTGGCACAGATTATGTTGAACAGCCATAACCCTGACAGATTGTCACCTTTTCCTTGAAGGGACAGATTTGAATGTGTTTGTTTAAAAGAAAAAAGCCAGATGACACACTGCTGCAGTCATCTGCTACTTTTAAAAAGGTCTCCAGATTTCACAAAAGAATATCCATACCTCCTTTAATCTTTGACTCTTTGAAGAATTAAATCTTATGCTGGCCAGCAAACCACTTTGTCACAAAAGATGTTCATGGTCACATTGCAGATCACTAAAGTATTGTAAAGCTTTGGCTATTTAAGTGCCTTTGTTTGGTTTTTTGTTTGTTTTAATTAACCACAACCATGACGTCTTGAAGCATGTACGCTGCAACATCCTGAGACACTCAGGAACTCGCCGTGAGGGCCTGCATCGCCCCACATCACAGGCTCCTCTTCTGCCAGGATGAGCACCAGGGCCCATCCACATGTTAGATATGAGCATAGCCAGTTTCCCTCATTTTGAGAAAAAAAAAATGCAAGTAGAATTTGTGAGCATTCCTTCACCATCAGGCATTGTCTCACCCCATCTGGAGACCACTGGTAGGGTTCGCAGGTGGGACCAGGCCCCCCAAATGTGCCTGCTCTTTTCAGCACCCCCCCTCTTCTTTTAAACAATACTTACTGGTGTTTGAGCATTTGATCTGTAGGATCCATTGAAAATCCATTAGAATCCATTAGAAAATTTCAAATATCTTCACCACCCCCCCAGATGATCATGAACTAGGCAAAAGACTGGACAGAATCACAGACCCCCTGCCACATCACATCACATGGGAACCAGCTCCAGCCCCTTCTCGGGGCAGCACCCGAGGCCTTGGTGATGCGAAGCTGGGTCTGCTTCCCTTTTGGCTCGATCCCTGCTACTGACCTTTGACTTCTCCATGATCCTGGAGTCCCCCAACCCCCACCCTACCTGATGAGCAACTCAGGACTGGTCCCTTGGCCCCTCGGCCTTACTCTCACCCACACAGAAGTAATTGTCTCCTCCAGAACCTGTGGTGCTCTTCAAGCTTCATTTACAGCAGTTATAAGACAGAAGCCTTTGTAGACTGAACACCTTGAATTGAGAGCACTGTCATTCTCACTAGCAAATTCTTAGCCCTTTTACAAGTGCCCATTGCACAGTAAGCCCCTGCCAGATGCCCCTGTTTGTCTCGTGTACCCTGAAGGCCATAAGCTCCACCGGCAGACTTTCATTAAGTACCTTTCAGGCTTTCTTCAGTGTGCATACACACAGACCTTTTTTAAATTTTTTTTAGTTGTAGATGAACACAATACCTTTATTTTTTTATATGCTGCTGAGGATTGAATCCAGTGCTTCTCATGTGCTAGGTGCGCACTCTACCACTGAGCTACAACTCCAGCCCCATACGCAGACCTTTGATCCGGGCTGGCTGACTGTTGCAGATTCCCTAGATTGGTAGTGAAACGCTTTCCTGGAAGCATTTTAAGCAGGGCAAGGTAGGACTGCTCCCTGGAGGAAAAGCACCACGGGTGGCCAGTGCCACCCACAGGGGCACCTCTGTGTGGCACACTTGTGGTAAGGTGAGCAGAGCCATGGTGTTCATCTCTCTTTGGGAGCCTTGGGAGTCTGAACCTGGCTTAGGGAGGCCCTCTCCTTCCCTTGAAGCCTGTACAACCGACTGCCAGAGAGGGAAGTGTATCAGAGCTGGGGATACAGAAGAACATAGGGTGTGATGGGTCCAGGCCTGCCCTGGGACACCACCCACTCCCTGGCCTGGACCCCTGCCCCCCACCATGCTCCATACATGCAGACTGAAAACTTCTTTTAAATAGACACTTAGAAAGTGGATAGCAGTGCTGGAGGTAGCCCAGTGGTAGAGCACTTGCCTGGCATGTACAGGCCTTGGGTTTGGTCCCCAGCACAACAAAAAAGGAAAAACAGCAGCAGCAGAAAAGACAGAAATTGGATGGCAACTTCAAGCCCATAATGAAAAAAAAAAAAAAAAAAAAAAGCAAATGAGCAAGTGGAAGTGTCTGGGATTCCTCCAGCTTGCTGGCGAGCAGAAGCACCCCCTGGTGCTCAGACACAGCCTGACCAGAAGCTCTTAAACAACAGTTCTGAGAAAGACCATTTTGAGAGGAATCCTATCTGTCACCAAGAGTTCTCAGAAATTAGCAGTCCACGGTATGCACTCTATACTCATTCAATTGCTGACCTATAAAACAAACACTGAAATACTCAATGACTTGTGTAATGGTTAATATTTTAACAGTAGGCAAACAAGCTTTTTAATGGGGAGCAGGAGTTCTGCCTTGCCCTTCCTAACCACGTCCCCAGGAGGATCAAAGCGAACCCTCGGTAGAGGGGGTTCTTGGCAAGCTGTTGGTGGGCAAGGTAGTGGCTTTGCCAGTGACCAGCCCTGCATCTGCCTTGGCGTGGCTTGTGGGGCTTTGTGAACCCTGGATCTCAGCTGTCACCACCTCTGGGACTCTGTGCTGCCAGGGGGTCAAGTGCTGTAGGAGCTTTGACTTCCTTCCCCAGGCACCCTGGCTTTCGTAACCACGGAGCTCTCCAGGCTTTGTGATTCCGGGATCTCCTCCTCTCCATTCCTGTGCTTAGCCGGAACAGATGCAGGCATGATGCTGAGACTGCACATAAGCCCCGGCACCAAGCAATGAGTGGGGTGCTGGGGCGCAGGGGCAGATTGTGGTGGGGCTGAAGGGATGATTTTTCCCTCTCTCCAGGTGACATTTTGGGAGTGATACAGTGTTAGAAGGGTGCTCACTGCCTTAGGGGTCACTGAATGGAGAAGTATAGTGGCTTAGAGCACAGACTAGGGGGTTAAAACAGGCCAAAGAGCGTGGCCTGGCCCAGTGGCCTCCCGGCAGCGTGACATTGGGCTGAGTACTTCCTCCTGGCTTAGTCATCTGCCAAGGGTGGTACCAGGGGCCAGAGCTGCATTAGGAGGCCATCAGAGGATAGTGGGCATAAAAGTATAGGAAATAGAAACTGATGTCCTCAAGCACCACAGAGAACCAAGGCCTTTGTGCTCCAGGCCGCTGGGTCTTTGCTATCAGAGCTGTTCTGGTTGAAGTAACACACTAGCAATCCATTCTGCTCGTTTACTCTCTAACGTGGTAAGAGGCATTTTATGATTATTCTCCAAATTATGCTCAAGTACCCTCCATCTCCCCGAAGGTGCCTGAGAGTCATGCCTGTGAGCCCTGGGTCCCTCCTGATGTCCCGCGAGGTCTCAGCACTCCCACACCCCAGAGCCGCCCCGCTGCAACCCAGAGGCTTGCTGGCCCCGCCCCAGAGCCCTCTGTGCCACGCTGCCCCTGCCCAGCCAGTTCTCCTGCAGCCCTGAGGACGACCTGCGGCCAGCCTCGAGGAGACAGGTCAGTTTCTGGTGCTGCCTCTGTGTGGTCTGAGTAGGAGGGTGGATGGTGAGTCCCTCACTGCCCTGGGCCTGCAGGGGAACTGTAAGCATGGGGACATTTCCTTTCTTGGCCAGACTTTTCCAGAAAAGGAAGCAATCTACTTCTCTGTCCAGAAGTCTTCTTTAACTATGGCCCTTTTATATTCCTGCCTTGGTAGAGGGAGGATGTTTACCTCAGCCAGATGGCTGCCCATCTGGATGGGCCTTGACTGGAGCGCACTGTCCCCTTTTCACCTAAGCTGCTTCTCAAAGCCTTCCATAGATCACAGGCTTCAGTGTGTGCACTTGTGTCACTGGGACTTTATTAATCATCTGACTTTAAGACAGCTCCTCCACTTCTGGGATTGTATGTATTTATATATTCATTTTTGGTGCTGAGGATGGAGCCCAGGGCCCGGCACATGCTAGGTGAGTTTTCTACCACTGAGCTACAACTCCGGCTCATTAATTGTAAAAGGGTTTGGATAATTTGTTAAGTTGCCACTTAGTAGCACTTCATACGACTTTAGCTTTCTTCACATTACCCCTGTGGTTAATTGAAAGTCGTGGTTTAAATTAATTTGTAAATAACTTCTTGACTACCCTTGAGAGTATAAACTCTGAATAGTATGAGACAGATATCAAAAGCAATATCTTCTTTAAAAAGGCAAAACTTTTAGTATAAAAAGGAGCTTGCCGGGCATGGTGGCGCACGCCTGTAATCCAAGTGACTTGGGAGGCTGAGGCAGGAGGATCACGAGTTCAAAGCCAGCCTCAGCAACTTAGTGAGGCCCTAAGCAACTCAGTGAGACCTGTCTCTAAATACAATACAAAATAGGGCTGGGGATGTGGCTCAGTGGCCGAGTGTCCCTGAGTTCAATCCCTGGTTCAAAAAAAAAGGAGCCTTAATGGAAATGATTTCCAACTGAATGAGGCCCAAAGTAAAACAGGTCATTTTAAGAAACAAATAACCCCTCACCTTGTGCCCTGCAGTCTCCAGGGGATCTTGCTGGTAACAGTGTTAGGTTGTGTTCACTAATGAATGGTTTACTAATTGTCTTTGTACACTGCTGTCTTAACCCAACTGATGGATGGTGTGTGGTTAGTGTTAGCCAAGAACTTGGCACTAATTTGCTGAACTAGAACTTGAGCCCTCATCCACTAAGAGTCACCGGAGGTTTTTCTCCACTTGGGGGGCCCTGAACTGAGAAGTGCCCCTCTCTTCTTGCCTGCAGCTCCCAGTACTGGAGGAGGGCATCTCCCTTCCCTCCCTGGCTGGGTCTGTACACCTCCTCGCCCTTGACTTTCGCACGGCAGCCCTAGCAAGGTCGTGTGCCGCTACCTGAGCTCATTCAGAGCACCTGCTTCTCTAGCAGGTTCACATCTAATGAACTTTGGGCTTAGCATCTGTTTTTTGTATTTGAAACTCAGTGAAATAAGTTATCTAAACTAAGGGGTGTCTTTGTAAACCTCAGCCCTGGTTTCTGCTCACTGGTGAAGTTTTGTTTTGGTTGTGGTGCTGGGATGGAGCCCCGGGCGTCAGGCGTCGTGCATGCTGGGCAGGAGCTCTAACACAGGGCTGCACCCCAGCCTTCACTTGTGTTTGATAATCTCTGGTGGACTTTTTCCACGGTTCTCTGTGCTGGGTTTGAACACTGTCTTCATATGTAACATGGGATGGATTTTCTTGTTGCATTTTCTTTGCACAAGTGGTGGAGACGAAATGGCTGGTGTGTGTCATGAGGCTCAGAATTTGATACTTGCAATAACAACAGGGAAACCCGTTGGATTCAAGGCAAGAGAGGAAGATGGAACATCCGCATATTAACTACTCATGTCCCATCACCCCTCATATGGGATGCCTGTAAAGGCTCAAGCCGAGCCATTTTTAGGTGTCCTATACAATTGGATAGGTTTTTACAGGTGTCCTAGATAGAGGGCCATGGGACATGATGGGTCAGCCACATGACCATCTGGGTAGCATTGAGCAGAGGATGGCTAGACTCGCAGTTGCAAGTACATTACATAGAGCATGTGCTGTGGAGAAATGGGCGGGTCTCCCGGGAGACGCAGGCCCTTAGACACTCACGCAGCAGTGTGTAGAGTGCCGAGGTGGCTAAGGCCACACACCTTTCTCTCTGGGTGTGTTTGGGGTTGCAAGTAGCACAAAAGACGGCGGGAGACGTGGTGGCAGAGGGCTCCTCCCCAGACACCCATGATTTGTGTTTCCATTGCACACCAAGCATTTCGTCTTTGGTTGGTGGCTAGTGCCGGACGTCCCTGTGGCTAGAGGATGGCGGTGCTGCGGCAGCTGGCGCTCCTGCTCTGGAAGAACTACACCTTGCAGGTGAGTCCCGACCTGGAGGGAAAGTGGCCCTGACATCCAGCTGATGCAGGGGCCCTGGGGGTGCCCTCCAGGGAGGAACACAGGCCATCAACGCAGTGGTCCTTTCTCTTCTAGAAACGGAAGGTTCTAGTGACAATCCTGGAACTCTTTCTGCCCTTACTGTTTTCTGGGATCCTGATTTGGCTTCGTTTGAAGATCCAGTCAGAAAATGTGCCCAATGCCACGGTCTACCCTGGCCAGTCCATCCAGGAGCTGCCGCTGTTTTTCACGTTTCCTCCACCAGGGGACACCTGGGAGCTCGCCTACATCCCTTCCCACAGTGAGGCCGCCAAGACGGTCACTGAGACTGTGAGAAGGTCACTAGTGATCAACATGAGAGGTGAGACCACGGGAGGCACCAAGAACATGGGCAGGGGGTCCCACGATGTTTCGCCTCAAGCTCTGGATCAGCCCCAGCACCGGGGAGAGACCCCCGTTAGGAGCCACAGCCTGAGTGGCTCAGCATCTCCTCTCATTGGCCATGTCCCACATTGAACTCCTGGCTCCCCTGCGTCCATTTCTCATTATACAATGGGACTCAGAACCAAGAGGCCTGTAGCCACCCCTGGTGGTAGCTGGGGCAGCGGGTGGATGCAGCCCAGCAAAGCCCTCTAATCACGAGGGCAGAGTGCAGTCTAAGTGCAGGGCACGCCGTACCTTTTCTGGCGTGTGGTTTTGGAGGCAGCTGCAACGAAGGTCACTGGAGACCCGTTGAGGGCAACACCTGGGGTGTGCGGGCAGCTTTTCTAGGGCTTTCCCTTGAGCATGGGGCTGTTGCCCCTTTCCCCTGCTCCTGTTGGCATGAGCTTCCCGTGGCTTGCTGGGCTCTGCAAGAGGGTGTTCCTTGGCTCCCACCAAACAAATACAGTAAGGTGCTTCCTGTCAAGTGTTGGGGTGATGGAGAGATCATTTCAGAACCAGTGAGTTATTCCACTAACACTCTTACTGCCACAATGCTAATGAGCAAAAGAAGCTGCCCCTCACTGTGGACCCAGCCCAGGGTTGTGACAGTTTTTTCAGACTTGGCCTTGCTGCCAGCCCAGGGTCTGGTCCTGCTCCAAAACCACGGCAGGAGAACCTACCACCCAGACCCAGTGACTAAGGGTTCCACCCACCTACTGTGACCTGTCTCTCTGCCAAGACAAAGCTATGGAGTCTCAGGGAAGGTTTGCAGAGCCCTAGAGACTCTTGTCAGTTTGCCATCTCTTATCTGCAATGGCCTGACACTCCCGGGCTTCTGGGGCAGAGGGGATGGTTGGGCAACCTTGGGGCTCCTTGCTCTGTCCACAGTGCGCGGCTTTCCCTCCGAGAAGGACTTTGAGGACTACATTCGGTACGACAACCGCTCCTCCGACGTGCTGGCTGCCGTGGTGTTCCAGCTGGCCTCCAACCACAGCAAGGAGCCCCTGCCACTGGCGGTGAGGCCACAGGCCCCAGTGCCCCCTTACCACTAACTCCACCTTCAAGTGACCTGCTTGTCTTGGGCCTCTGCCTGCCTGGGAGCAAACATTAGACTCTGAGTCAAGTGCCACCACCCAGTCCCCACCGGCTTTTTTTTTTTTTTCAAATATTTTTTTGGATGTCGATAAACTTTATTTTATTCATTTATTTATATGCGGTGCTGAGAATCAAACCCAGTGCTTCACACATGCTAGGCAAGCGCTCTACCACTGAGCTACAAGCTCAGTTCCCCCACTGACTTTTATGCCTAGCACTGCACAGCAGTTCTGAAAGGGTACCCACCCATAGGCAGTTACTTCGGGACCTCTTGTTCTCCCATTTTATGAAATGCATTACAGATCTCCAGGGCTGTAGGATAGAGGCAAGCAGGATAGGAGGAAAGTAGCCGCTGTTAAATGTTGTCTAGAAAAAAAATGGAAGCTGTTTGCTTTCCTGAAGGCATTAAGACTGGGAAGCCTCTTGCACCATATTTGTGGCCCCCCACTGATCCCACATTGGTGGCCATCAATGACATGTCTGTCAATATGGCAGTCATGTTGCTAGGTGTCAAGAGTAGAGTGACTAAGAACACCCGGAGGTGCCCTGCAGGGTTCTCAGCCCCTGCTGGCCAGGACCACTCCCTCCCTTGAGCCTCTGACATCGGGCCACTGAGACATTTTCAGGGCTGGTGGCACCAGCCCTGGTGATAAGAGGCCCAGGAACTCGCCCTCATTGGCCTAAGGCATCTGCTCCTTTCTCTGAATCCCTGAGGACAGTTGGTGTTCTTTGTTTCCACAGGTGAAATATCACCTACGCTTCAGCTACACACGAAGGAATTACATGTGGACCCAAACAGGCAACTTCTTCCTGAAAGAGACAGAGGGCTGGCACACCACTTCCCTTTTTCCACTTTTCCCAAACCCAGGACCAAGGGAACCTGCATCCCCTGATGGTGGGGAACCTGGTGAGAAGCACTTTTTTTAGGGGCCACATTACCAACCCTGAGCTGCTAACTATAGTGACAGTGCCATCGGAGCAAACCTACCTTGCACCTCTTGACGGAAATAATCCTAAAGAACATTTATCTTCTTTTTTGTAAGAGAAGGAAGTAAACACCCAGTAAAACTGGCTTCTGAAAGGCTGGAATCACTGTGGGAGGAGCCAGGCTCCCTCCTGCATCCCAGAGGACACGTGCCCTTGAATGAAACATCCGTCTCTCAGTTTTTAAGAAGCTGCAGTTTGCTCTGGCTCTGTTAGGCTTGGTTTTATGGACCCTTCCCTCCCTGGCCTTCTCTGCAGTCTAGGTTTTTGAAGGTCTCCAGTCCTTGTGTAATTGGTCCATGGCTTCACTGCATCAGTCACTTGGATCCAGGCTGCTCTGACTCCCTCCCAGTGCCTGTTGTGGCCGGCACCATGTGGCTTTGGCCGGCAGCTGAGAATGTTTGCCTCCACTGAAGCATGGGCATGTTTTGGAACCCAGCCAGGGAGAACTAAGGAGTGACGGGGACCCGGGGCCTAGGGTTAGATGTAGCCCTCAGGCCAAGACTATGTGTTCTGGGTGGAGATCCAGAGGTTCTGAAGAACAGTCATCCACAGGTTGGCAGGAGCCAGAACTCACTGGAGGTTTCTCAGGAAGCTCAAGAGCATACCCTCTGTGGGGCGTGACTCGGGTCCTGAGTACCAGGCAGCCAGGATCTGCCCATGTGCAGTGGCATTTGGAGACCCCTGCTGCTGGTGTCGGGGCCGAGAGGAGGTTAGTGTCCAGGGCAGGATTTTAAATCCAGAAGAGAAACTAAGATGGGCGAGGCAAGGTGTGGAGTGAGGGGACCCAGAATGGGGCCTAGACATGTTACCAAGCCTGAGACTCGGGGGACTGCATCAGCCGTCATTCTCGGCATCCTGCCTCTGGATGCTGGGCCAAGGCCCAGATGCTGGGTGGAGCTCCTCAACCTCCTCCGTCCGACCTGTCAGAGACAAATTCCTAAGCTTGGAAACAATAGAAAAAGATTTTAGTCTGTACAAACTCAAAATTTACCAAAAAAGAAAAAGGCAAACAGGAGCCTGGGGAAACATCTCTGGCAGATGATAACGGGTAGATGTCCTCTGTCATGAAAGGACTCACACGTGATATTTAGAATAACACAAAGCCCCAGGAGATGGTTGACAAGGGTGTAACCATGGCATGTGGCAGGTCAGTTCAGGCTGTTTCCACCCCAGATGTCCATACCTCAGGCCCATTAATACCCCTGATGAGAGTTTATCTCCCAGAATAGTCTGAAAGGAGAAAAATCCACACACACTAAGATATTCACTGTAGCTTTGTTTAAGGTCATAAACATTTCCGCAACAGGAAAATGAATGACCATGTAGCAGATGGCTTCATGCCTCAGAATATTGAGTTTATAGGTTATGCAGGTTGTAACAGTGAGAATGTAGGTGCATGGTGCCGTCTCCCAAGAGGACAAGAGGTGTGCAAGTAGCTGGCAGGGCTTTGTGGGGAAGACGGTGTGATGTCATGAAAAACATGAATTTGAAGTCAAAGTGTCTGAGGTTCCACACTCAGCTACACCTGTCACCGGTGCTGTGACTCCCTGGGCCTCAGTGTTCCCGTCTTTCTAAAGGGATCATCACCACTGCCCTGAAGCTTTTTTGTGAACATGAAAATTAAACCCCACCCGTACTATCCTTGGCACACATCCAGTGATTAATTGAGCTTATGCTACTTAGTATTACAGCTGTAAAATCTGGGGGAGACAGAGGAACATGTACACTTGGTAACCCTGAGTTAGAGGTGCTGTGAGCATATTGCTTTTGTCTTTTGTGTGAGTACTGGGGATAGAACCAACCCCACTCACCACCGACACACCCTCAGCCCTTTGTGTTTTATTTTATTTTAATATTTTTAGTTGTAGCTGGACACATTACCTTTATTTTGTTTATTTAGTTTTTTGTGTGGTGCTGGGGACCGTACCCAGTGCCTCATGTGTGCCAGGCAAACACTCTACCCCTGAGCCACACCCCAGCCCCCCCTTTTCATTTTCTTTTGAAACACGGTCTCACTAAGTTGCTTAGGGTCTCACTGAATTGCTGAGGTTGACCTCAGACTTGGAATCCTCCAGCCTCACTGTCTCAAGTCACCAAACCCTCTCTTCTGACTCCACCTCTGCAGAGGTCTCAGCCACCTGCCCCCTGGAGTCCTGGCTGGGTGTCAGGGTTGTCGGCTTCTTTCTTTTGACTGACAGGCTGGGGTGACACTCAGAACCCAGCCCTCTCACCAGATGTGGGAAACACTCTCCTGATCTTCAGGCTTTCTTATTGTCCCTGCTTCCCTAGCCTAATTCGTGGTATGTTCTTCCCTAGTGTATGTTTTGCCTAACTTTTCTTTGTTTAGAATCTCATAAGAATCGATGGGGGTGTTCAGGGTCTCTCCAGCCACGTTCATACCAGAGCAATTTAAAAATGTGATCAAATAGGTGACTTTTAGGCATGTTGTGTTAATTGGGAAGTGGAGGTGACAGTGACCTTGCTTCTCTCCTCTGCTGTCAGCATGGGCTCATTTTCTGCCTGCTTCTATGGGGCCACAGCACAGCGCCGGCACCACTGGGGCCTGAGCAGGTGTTGGTTAAGTTGCTCTGTTGCCCCCCATGCCCCTTCTTTTGGGGGCCCTGGTGCAGCCCTGGTCCCTTCTGATCACATGGCTCCTGAGCAGGCAGTACCTGTGACACGTAGTCTCCGCCTTCCTCGCTCAGGGTACATCCGAGAGGGCTTCCTGGCAGTGCAGCACGCCGTGGACAAAGCCATCATGCACTACCATGCGAACGCCTCTGCGCACCAGCTGTTCCAGAAGCTCACGGTGGTTGCCAAGAGGTTCCCGTTCCCACCGTTCATCTCGGACCCCTTCCTCATTGCCATCCAGTACCAGCTGCCCCTGCTGCTCATGCTGAGCTTCACCTACACCTCCCTCACCATCATCCAGGCTGTGGTGCAGGAGAAGGAGAGAAGACTGAAGGTAACGCTGCGCCTGGCTTTGTCACATCCTGCCACACCGATCCTGGGGGCGGTGCTGCCCTGGCAGTATGTCCTGGGGCTCCTTCAAAAGAACTGGCCTTGTTTTGAGGGTACCCTGCTCTTGGCCAGGGCTCCTTCCATGCATTGGAACTGCGAGGGCCAGGGCATGGGGTAGATGCCCAGCGTGGCTCCAGCGTGTCTTGGCCTCTTTAGAATCAGGCTGATATACCTGGATTCTTAAAACCCTCTGAAAACCGGGTGTGTTGGTGAAGGCCAGTAATCCCAGCAACTCGGGAGGCTGAGGCAGGATGATCACAAGCTCAGGCCAGCAACTTAGCGAGACCCTGTCTCAAAATAAGAAAGAAAACGTGCTGGGATGGCCAGGCGTGGTGGCGCATGCCTTTAATCCTAGCGGCTGGGAGGCTGA
>JAJEJO010001870.1:404846-424048 GCA_020662805.1 Glaucomys volans
CCAGGCGTGGTGGCGCATGCCTTTAATCCTAGCGGCTGGGAGGCTGAGGCAGGACCATCACAAGTTCAAAACCAGTCTCAGCAAAGAGAGATACTAAGAGATACTATGAGATACTAAGCAACTCAGTGAGACCTTGTCTCTTAATAAAATACAAACTGTGACTGGGGATGTGGCTCAGTGGTCAAGTGCCCCTTAGATCAATCCCTGGTACTAAAAAAAAAAAAAAAAAAAAGTGTTCAGTGGTAGAGCACTTGCCTGGAAAGAAAAAGGACTCCTGGGGCTGGGGTTGTGGCTCAGAGGTACAGCGGTTGCCTAGCATGTGTGAGGCCCTGGGTCTGATTCTCTGTACCACATAAAAATAAATAAATGTCCATTGACAACTAGAAAAACATTTTAAAAAAAGAAAGGAAAAGAACTCCTATGAAGCATTGAAGCTTGAGTGCAGAGCACAACAGCTGAAGGCAATCTGGGGCTGCGCGGTTGGCTCCGGAGCCTCCAGCCCCAGAGGGCTGCAAGCACTTACAGAGCTGCTAGACACGGCTGAGATGCGCCAAAAGGGTAAGGCACCACCATCTCTGAAGACAGTACAGGAAGGATTGATTATAAGCTGTCTCACTCATAATTTTTATATTGCTCATGTTTCAAAGACAATATTTAGAATATATTGGGTTAAGTAGAACACAATTTAAATTAATGTTACTCATCTCTTTTGATGTTTTTAATGTAGCTACTATAAAACTTGCTTTCTGTGCTGGATGGTGCAGCTCTAGAGATTGAATCAACAGTGAGAGAAAATGTTTAAACGGGAAGCCAAACGGGAAGACGGTCAACATTGCCTGTAGATCAAGGACAGGCAGAGTCACTGGCAGGTAGTCCCAATGATGGGAAGTCACCAAGTACACAAAGTGTCACTGTGACAAGCTGGCTCGAAGGGAAGAGCCACAGCACTGACACTGCCATTACCCAGGACTTCCTGCAGTTCCTCCTCTGGGAGTGTCCGCAGTGCCAGTGGAAGACATGTAGAATGTTCTCGGGGGTTCCAAGTCCGTGGCTGTTGGAGGTTTTAAACTGCCATAGACAGGAGGCTGGGAAACCCATGAGGGGGCAGTGACCTGCTTGGGCGCCTTAAAGAACTTTTAATAAAATGGCGCAATGTTGAGGTAGCTAGGAGTGGACTACGAAATGATTCAGAGTGCACAAACACACACATTTGTTGATAAAAGAAATAAGAAAAGTGTCTCCTGATTATTGAGTCCAAGAAACGGGTTTTGAGTTTTCTGAATGTTTAAAATTATGCATAAAAGGGCTGTCGTCGTGGCTCAGTGCTACAGCACTTGCCCAGCATGTGTGAGGCCCTGGGTTCGATGCTCGGCACCACATAAAAATAAATAAATACAATAAAGGATGTGTCCATCCACAACTAAAAAAATATTTTTTTAAAAAAAAATTGTTAATAAGAAAGTGTTGGAAATCAGCAGCCTGGCCTCATGCCTGGTGTGCTAGAGTCACTTGGTCAGTCCTGGTCCCTGCCTCCTGTCCAGGGCTGTGCAGTGGAGCCATCTGCCATCATGGTCATATCCTGCATCTGCTGACCACTACATTTGCCATGAAATACTTGAAATAAATTCAATTTTTAACTTTACTTAATTTTAGTTGACAAGTTAAAGAGCCACATGTGGCCACGGCTCCCGCATTGTTCAGCACGCTCTGGATGACCAGGATTCCTGGGCAGTCTGGCCCCGGAGGAACTGGGCTTCCTCACAGCCCCTCTTGACAGCTGGAAAGGCAGGCGAGGAAGGAAGGTGTGGTCAGAGCTGACGCCCATCACTGTGCCTGCTTCCCTTCTGAAAGGAGGGGCCCTTCCCCACGGAGGTTCTGGTTCCCCACTTTCAGAGCCGCAGGGATAGATGAGGGAGTAGGTGCCTGCAGCGTCCAGAGCCAGCCTGATCTGAGGTTGGGTTTCACAGCCCAGGGTGCTGACGTCAGTGTGGTTGGTTGCTTGTAATGTCTTCCTGCCACGCTGGGAAGGGGTCTGGCTGGGCTGATGCCGGACCCCAGCACTAGCTGCCACAACCACAGCTTCTAGGGAGCAGGCTCCATGCAAGACAAGAATGCACTGCGGAAGTCTGAAATTGCTCCCCAGAACACAGGGTACCCCTGCAGGACTCTAGAGAGAGTTACCAGCTCAGTCAACATTGTTAGCGACCCACATCAGGCCCCCTCGAGGCACAGGCAGAGAAGGGATGTCCCAACAAGATGGGGCTTTGAGGGCCCAGTCAGGGAAGTAGGGACTGAGCTCTACATAAGGGAAAGCCAGGCCGTGGCCAAGAAGAGAGCAGGGGGACACACTGTGACATGGGGAAGAAGGGACAACTGATCCCATTTGGGGGCCAGGAACGGCCTTCCAGACGCAGTAGCATGTGAGACTGGAGGAAGGTAGGAGGGGCAGGCCTCCCTGTGGAGCCCCTCCCTGGGGCTGAGGCTGGGGGCTGAGAGTGGATGAGGGCATGGGGCGGGGGCCTTCTGCTTTCCAGGCCGGGGTGTGCTGCACGGTCCCTGCCTCTGGTCCCCAGCACAGGTATCCTGGCCCTTCGTCTTGGGAGGCGGACACCACACCTGTGCACAGACAGGCCGCGCGGGGCTCTGCCCACCAGCCAGGGTGCAGGTGGTGGGCAGCAGTCTGCCTCTGACCGCCCTGCTCCCCACAGGAGTACATGCGCATGATGGGGCTGAGCAGCTGGCTGCACTGGAGCGCGTGGTTCCTCATGTTCTTCCTCTTCCTCCTCATCGTGGTCTCCTTCATGACCCTGCTCTTCTGTGTCAAGGTGAGAATGGCTTTGATGGGGACAAAGACCCCTGCACTTAGGCTGGCATCGACTTGGGGACGATAGTGTCACAGCCACTGACCGCTCCCTGTCCCTGGGGGCAGGGCGGCAGCAGGGCTTCCTGCTGGCTGAGGTGAAGGCCCTCCTGTCCTCAGTAGTATCTCTCTGGCTGGGACCTCTAGGCCCCTCCTAGTCCACCTCTGCCTTTCTTGACCAACCCACCATCTGGCGCTGATGGCCTGTCCTGCAGGTGAAGAAGGACGTGGCGGTGCTCTCAAGCAGTGACCCCTCCCTGGTGCTGGCCTTCCTGCTGTGTTTCGCCATCTCCTCCATCTCTTTCAGCTTTATGGTCAGCACCTTCTTCAGTAAAGGTGAGTCCTTTTCCTCCCCTAAAGGTGGAGGACTATGAGGTGATCCAAGTCTTAGGAAACTGAGCAGGTTTGTGTGAGGTTAAGGGGTCAAAGGGCATCAAAGCGGATGACCTAGAGACTGAGTTGGCAGAAGGGAGGACACCTGAGAGGCCAGGCTGGACTGAATGTTTTAGATTGCTGAGGGACAGGCTTGGAGGAACCCAACAAAGGCCCCACAACAGAGCCTCACGGGACTCCCCCAGGAAGGATCTGGAAGGCGAGCAGGAGACTGGGCACCTGGTGTGGGCTGGGCAGGAAGGGTGAGCGAGGTTTAGGATGAAGGGGAATTGTCAGAAGGCAAGCGTGGATGCCGAGCTGAATGCTGGTAGTGGCCGAAAGCAAGGGCTCATCTGCCCGCCCATCTCACTTGAGGTCATCTCTGCTGTCCGAATGCTGCAGGGTCTGTTTATCATTTCTCTTTGCCACCTTCTGTTGGACTGAGAATTCCTTCCAGTTCTTCTCCCTCTGACAGTCTGGAAGATGTCAACTGTATTTCTCTTGTTTTGGTGATTATCCCGAGTGTCGAACTTCAACAGTTACCTTCAAAATTTCCAAAACCTTAAGTCTGCGTATCTGGGCTCCTCGCAGTTATGCCTCACCCATGCCACCCTGCGTGTGTGCTGACAGTCCCCAGGCCTCCTCCTGTGCCGTCCGCTCCCGCTCTGTCGTTGAAGAGCGTGGCAGCCGGGGACTAATCTGCATTCCCGTGTGTGTCCGTGTGCACCCCTGAGGTGTGTGCTCTGCTCCTTTGGAGTCGTTGTACATTGACGTTCCTGCCTGGGTTGTCCTTTCTGTGGGGACCAGTGAGCGGCTGATTGTTTCTGGTCGTCTGGAGGTGGTCAGCACCTTCTTCATTAAAGGTGAGTTCTTTTCCTACCCTAAAGGTGGTCTTTTGCCTTGCTCCTCAGTGATACTTGAGCTGCATATCCGATTCTCCCTGGGCAGTTTCTCCTGTACTTGGACATCGCCTCGTCACCACCTGACCCCCGTGGCTTTGACCAGTGTCTGCTGGGAGTTGGGCTGTGGTTTCCCTTTACCTTAGAGCATTTTCCATGTGGGGACCTGTCTTTCCCAGCCAGCGTCTGTCACACTGGCCTTGTCTTCCCGTCATTCTGTTCCTCTAGACCTTTCCCCAGGCCTCACACTGTCCTGCACAACTCCAAAATCTGAGTTCCTTCTGAAGTCCTGAGCATTCTCTTCTGATTCCCTGATGCCCGCGGCGCCCGTCTAGAGTGTCTCTCATCTGCTGAGACTCATTCCATGACTATTTTTATCTTTTATGAACTAACCCATTGATTCTTGCACACATGCACTTGTTCCTGCTGCTTTATGCATTTTTGTGGGGAAATTCCTCTTTTCAACAGGCGCGTTTCTTCACTTTCTCCCCAGAGTCCATGGCATTCCATTCTCTTGGCATTCTCTGCTCTGCTCACAATTCTTCCTCTGGACAGCTTTGAGGATGCTCATAATCCCCAAATTTAGGTCTGCATTTTAGGCTTCTCTCCTGAAATTCAGACTCAAACCCAGCAGCTCCCCTTCGGTGCTCGCTGTGCATCTCAACCTGATCGTGTTCAAAACCGAGCTCCTGACCTTGTCCTCACAAACTCCTCCCTCTTCCTTTGGATCAACTCATCCTCTGACCACTCAGCCTAGGGCCTGGGCATCACCCTCTTCTCCATTCTCCTGCACCCTGCTCCACATGCAGTCACCAGCAGGTCCCACCTGCTCTCTTCTTGAGGCTCCTGAGCTCCAGTCACACCTCAGCTTCCCCCTGCACACCTGCCCCAGCCTGTCCTCCTGTCTGGTTTATGGTGGTGACAGCCTCAAAAGTGGTCCCTCTGCTTCCACCCTTGACCTTGTTTAGTCGTCAGCATAGCCAAGTGGACCATGCAGGTCAGAGCTGCTGTCACTTCTGCTCAAAGTGCTCCCGTGACTGTGTCACATGGAAGAGCCAAAGCCCCTGCCATGGCCAGCCAAATCCCGCCCGGGTGGCCACGACTGTCTCTCTGCTGCTCTCTTCCCATTCACACAGTCCTGTCTCACTCCCTTCCTGGGGCTTTTGGCTCTGCCTAGGTAAGAGGCTCTCAAAGGGTGGTCTTCTAGGGATCCTTTAGGAACCCAATTAGGGGTGAGACTGCTGGGCCCCACACGGTGCCACCAAACACACCGATCATCGTGTTCTTCACCACGTGCAGCAAACAGACAATCGAGAATGCCTGTTTTACTCAAGAACATTCTTGATAGTACAGATAAAATTATTAATTTCATTAAATCTTGGCTCCTGAGTACACTTTTTAGTGTTTTGTATGACAGAATGAGATGCGCACGTGAAGTACTGGTTCTGCATGCTGAGCACGATTAACTGCAGGAGCAACAGGTACAGCTGCTTGAGTCGTCAGCTGAACTAGCCACTGTTTCACAGGATACCATTTTTGCTTGAAGGAGTGGCTGTCAGATTATAGCCATTCACACACAGATATTTAATAGGCATTTTTTTTCAAATCTGAACCTATCACTTTTAAGGAAACCACTGGTAGTTTTATCACAGATCTGATGTCTGTAAAAAATTCAAGATTTCAGGACTGGGGATATAGCTCAGTTGGTAGAGTGCCTGCCTCCCAAGCACAAGGCCCTGGGTTCAATCCCCAGCACCGCAAAAAAAAAAAAAAATTCAAGATTTCAAGCAAAAGGTAGAATTTTGCAAAGTCAAATCTAACACCACAAGCTCGACAGTTTCCCAGAACTTGAAGAGTCTTTGATGAGGCTGGTGATAGTATTAATGAATGTGATCTCTTTTGAAATTGTATAATAAAATGTGTCAGTATTTGGAAGATCTGCATAATCCAGTGAGCAATATTTTGCAAACGACTAATGCATCATGTTACAAAACCGTGCAGAAGTAAAAATCCATTCAAACTGCAAGGAAAGCCAGTGCAGTGCCCTTTGATACACGAGAGTACGTGTTCGTTGGCTGGTTTGAATGCACATGTGGTGTGGTCTCAAATAAGAATATCCACAAGTGTCTGTAACTAACATGACACCCTCGCTTTTCCAGCTGCTCATCTGCACCATGAGCCACATTTCCTTCTAACTCTGGAAACAAAACAGTGGGATGTAGAGAGCAGACACAGGAGCAACTCAGAGCAGCCATCTGTGAAGTCAGACATCGCAGAGGTTGCAGAAATATTAAACAATGCCACTCTTCTCACCAATTGTGGGAAACGTGGTTGTTTTTCATTAAAAACTGTTCATATATCATGAATTTATTATTGTCAAATTTTTAAAAACTTTAAATGTTCTCATATTAATTTCTCATAGACTAAATATGAATAACCCATAAAATAACTGTTAAGTGTCTTAAATAATTTTTAAGGAGGTTCTGTAATCCAGTGGCTGGGGAGGGTGAGGCAGAAGGATTGTAAGTTCGAGACCAGCCTTAGCAATTTAGCAAGGCCCTGAGCAACTTAGGGAGACCCTGATTCAAAAAATTAAAAAAAAAAAAGGGCAGGGGATGTGGCTTAATGGTAAAGTGCCCCTGGTTCAATCCCTGGCACCAAAAATACTACTAATAATAATTTTTAAGAGTGTGAAGGGGTCTCAAGATCACAGAGCCCGAGTGCTACGGGGTGGAGTGACGCCACGTCACCCCTGCACCCTGCCAGCCGGCCACTTGCCTGTGCTCTGCCTCGCTTGCCACACGTTCTTGAAGCCTTCCTCTTCCAGCCAGGCCTCACCACTCTGCCCAGCGTGGTCCCTGAGGAGCAGTCTGCACTTCTCTTCCCACCTGACCAGCCCTAGAATTGAGGCCTGGGTGGGGTGGGGGTTCACCCCCAGTCGGCGTGTGGCACTGACTGGGTGGCGTCTGATAGATGAAGGAGTGAAAAGTGGGAGAGGTTGGTCAGACGGGGCAAGAAGGAACTAGGGAGGTGACCTGGGGGGAGACCTGCAGGAGGGGCCAGAGACCCCAGGGAGGGTGCCGACCCAGTGGGAGGGAAGAGACTGCGAGCCTGGGCTGCAGCCCCAGCACGGGGACTTGGCTGACCCAGGCTGGCCCGGAGCGCTGCTGCAGGCCCAGCGCCAGCAGGTTTGCATGCCCCTGCTCTCCTTTCCCGCAGCCAACATGGCAGCAGCTGTGGGCGGCTTCCTCTACTTCTTCACCTACATCCCCTACTTCTTTGTGGCTCCTCGGTACAACTGGATGACACTGACCCAGAAGCTCTTTTCCTGTCTCCTGTCCAACGTTGCCATGGCGATGGGAGCCCAGCTCATAGGGAAATTCGAAGCCAAAGGTGAGTATCAACCTCAGCACCAGCTGTTCTTGCTGCCCAGGGAGCATCTTGCCAGAAGAGCCCCCAGCAGTTAGACTAAGGCCAGGCACCAAGCAGGCAGAGCAACACAGCCAGAGCCAGGCTTCAGGCAGGCAGGCCCCAGTGTGTCTGTCCTTCCTGGGGCTTCCGCATGCTGTTCTGGTTCTGCTGGCAGAAGGAAGCATCATCTACCTTTTGAAGGCTGCTGTGGTTCATGTAAGATGGTCTCCCTGGTCTGTCCCATCTACATGTTCTCTTTTAAGCCAAATGTTCTCATTTCTTCCAGCTGCATGTCTTGGTCTGTTTGTGCTGCTATCACAGAATCCATGAGACTGGCTAATTTATAAAGAAGAGAAACTTTCCAGTATTCTTTTTTTTTTTTTTGGTACTGGGGCTTGAACCCAGGGGCTCTCCACCACTGAGCCACTTCCCCAGCCCTATTTTGTATTTTATTTAGAGACAGGGTCTCACTGAGTTGCTTAGGGCCTCACTAAGCTGCTGAGGCTGGCTTTGAACTCGCGATCCTCCTGTCTCAGCCTCCCAAGTGCTGGGATTACAGGTGTGCGCCACTGCGCCTGGCGAGAAACTTTCCAGTATTCTGGAAGCTGGGAAGTCCAAAACTGAGGCACTGGAAGGTTTGGTGTCCAGTGAGGACCCAGTCTCTGCCTCTAGGATGACATCGTGAATGCTGTTCCTCACATGGCAAGAGAGCAAGAGAGTGAGGCCACTCCTGCAGAACTTTTGTGGACACATTCACTCCATGGCCCTTTGTAATCCTTAGTCATCATAGCTTCCAAAGCTCTGGAACATTCAGCGGTGATTCATCTTTAGTTAACATTTTTTTCTTCGGTTTGCAATCTCTTCTAACACTTCAGCTTTTTTTAAAATATTTTTAGTTATAGACAGGGACAATGGCTTTATTTATTTATGTGGTGCTGAGAATCGAACCCAGTGCCTCACACTTACAAGGCAAGTGCTCTACCACTGAGCCACAACCCCAGCCCCCGCACTTCAGCTTTTAAATATATATGTCCATGTTTAATAGTGTGCTGATAAAACGTAGACTTTGTACGTAAGCACACCCTTCCAGGGCTCAAATACATTTTCAAGAGGTCATTTGTGGCCAGGATTGGTGGGGCCTGCCTACAATCCCAGTTACTGGGAAGTCTGGGGCAGGAAGATTGCAAGTCTGAAGCCAGCCTGGGTGATTTAGTGAGACACTGTCTAAAAATGAAAATTTTAAAAAGACCAGAGATATAGCTCAGTGCTACTGAGCATGTGCAAGGCCTTGGGTTCAATTCCTGGTACCACTAAATAAATGACTAAGTAAATAGCCATTCCAAAGAGGAATCTCACTATATGGCACCTCTTCCCCCAGCCCTAAAGTTCTATCCTGAATTTTTCTTAAAACAGATGAGTCTCGAGCTGTTTGAAAGTGTGCATTCATCAGGACTGGAGAGTAACCATTTCTGTCTGGGGCTCTTGGGCCAACAGGAGATGGCCAGAGACTCAGGTCCCCAGTCTGTACAGACTGTAATGTGGGCTAATTGTGAACTCCACTCAACAGAGCTTCCTGTGTGCCTGAGGCCCCTCAGGGTGTTTGTGTTTTTGTTTATTTGTTTTGGTGTTAGGAATTGAACCCAAGTAGGCTTAGCCACTGAGTCACATCCCAAGTCCTTTTTTTTTTCAGGGGAGGGGACAGTGGGGTGGCATACCAGGGATTGAACCCAGGGCACTCGACCACTGAGCCACATCCCAGCCCTATTTTCTATTTTATTTAGAGACAGGGTCTCACTGAGTTGCATAACACCTTGCTGTTGCTGAGGCTGGCTTTGAACTTGTGATCCTCCTGCCTCAGCTTCCCGAGTCGCTGGGATTATAGGCGTGCACCACTATGCCTGGCCCCAGCTCTTTTAAAAAAATTTTTATTTTGAGATAAGGTCTTGCTAAGTTGCATAGGACCTGACAAAGTTGCTGACTTCCAATTTGTGATCCTCCCTCCTCAGCCTCCCTAATCACTGGGATTACAGGTGTGTGCCACCTCACCCAGCAGTTCTCTCAGTTTTAAGGCAGACTTAAATGCACCTTGGTTCACACTGGCCTTCCCCAAATCGTGTGTGTCTACACGTCCGTGCATTTTTACATGTCACCAGTTAGGCACAAGCCCCTCTCTGTTCATGAGCTTCCTTCTGGTGCTGTCACTTGCTGATTTTGTGACTTGCTGCTGTTGCCTTGAAGATTTGAGGAAAGTTATCAGATCTGTTATGAAGCCGGGATGGGAGGGGTCACAGCGAGGACACAGGCAAGCATGCCCAGCGTGCCCTCTGGGGCCCTGGAGCCCCGGGCTCTCCCAGCTTGCCCACTGTGGCCCATCTTCCTGGCTTGTCCTCCAGGCACGGGTATCCAGTGGCGAGACCTCCTGAGTCCCGTCAATGTGGATGATGACTTCTGCTTTGGGCAAGTGCTGGGGATGCTGCTGCTGGACTCTGTGCTCTATGGCCTGGTGACCTGGTATGTGGAGGCTGTCTTCCCTGGCCAGTTCGGTGTGCCCCAGCCCTGGTACTTCTTCCTCATGGTGAGTGCTGATGCCCCTGCCCTTGAGTGTCCACCTCTGTAGGGGGTGGATATGTCCCTGGCATGGGGCAGAGAACCCGGCCTGCGTGTGGTGAGCTGCAGGTCGTGAGGGCCCTTGGGATTGGTTCGGAGAGAAAGGAAGGCCAGCCCCGCCCAGGGTCTGAGCTGAGGGGGTTCCCAGCCACCCATCCAGGGACCAGCGCAGCCTCTGCTGCCCACTAGCCTCCACCTGCCTCCTGACTCATAAAGAACATTGTGTTAGGTTTTCTGCCTACAAAATATACAGCTTTTTGGGCTGGGGCTGTGGCTCAGTGGTGGAGCGCTTGCCTTGCAAGTGTGAGGCACTGGGTTCCATCCTCAGCACCGCATGTAAATAACCTTAAAAAATAAAGATACTGGGTCCATTTACAACTAAAAAAAATAATTTAAAAAGCATATACACAGGTTTTTGTAAAAATGATCACACCGAGGCACGGGTAGCACTTCCCACCGTGGAACACTGGCCGTGGTTCTTCAGGCTTGTCCTCTGCCCGTAATTGTCATGTGGCACTTTCAGAGGAGCATGTGATGTAGCTACGTTTGCTTCAGGATAGTAGGTCATATTTAAAAGTGCTCGAAACTTGCTTTTTTAACCTAACAGCACATCTTGATATCTTAAACACATACACTTGTGTCTGTTTATACACATAGCTTTAGATCTTTTTTCTTTCTTTCTTTTTTTTTTTTTTGGTACCAGGGAGTGAACACAAGGGCACTTAACCACTGAACCACATCCCCAGCCCGTTTTATGTTTTATTTAGAGACAGGGTCTTGCTAAATTGCTGAGGCTGGTTTTGAACTTGCAATCCTCCTGCCTCAGCCTTCCAAGCCGCTGGGATCACAGTCGTGGGCCACAGCACCTGGAAGCTTTAGCTCTTATGTATACATATTTACAAGGTTTGGTTATTTACGAATGCCCAGATGCTTGAACATATATATACCTTTCTACGGGTCCAGCTGTATTGACCACACAGGACCCCAGCATGTGGATCTACACCACACATTTAATCAGCTCCCCACAGTCCGTTAGTTAGGGAATGTCTTTCTTCATTCTTTGGTTCATGGCTCACCAAGCATCCACTACTGTATCCCATCAAATCTAAGGTGACACGGGTGGGTGGAAGCAGCTGTCACTTCACCTATCACCATGGAAGAGAAACGTCACCCTTAAACCCTGGCATTGTGTCGTGAGATGTAGTTGGATTTCAAAGTCACTTTAAGTGTATGAAAAGTGTGCCTTAGCACCAGTGGGTCATGGCATTTCTGGGAATGCCCTGCAGGCTGACAAGTCGCCACCCCTAAGCGCACCCTGCACGCTTTCTTGCTGGAATGAGGCTGCCCTAGAGCTGAGCACTTGAGGACTGTGGCTTAGAGCCGAGAAGCAGATGATGCCTCTAGGGCCTCTCCCACCGCTGGTCTTGTGGTTGTGAGCTCGCTGCTGACTTGACTGGGAAGCAGTCCCTTTGGGCCCGCTGGGCAGAAGCCTCCCACAGCCTCTCTTCATGCTGAACTCTGTCGTAGGAGAGCTCCTTTTCTGGCTCCCTTCTGAGTTGGCATTCACAACAAGCCTGTGAATTACCGCCTGGTCCTGGGCAGGCCAGGATCTAAGGCTCGGATCCTGAGTCAGGAGCTCCATGTCCCCGTGTCCCTTGGGAGGTTAAGACTTAGGTCCCATTGCTGCGTGTGTTTAGTGTGTCGTGGAGGTTGCTTTATTGATCACAAACAACAGGAATGGACATGAACAACGCTGACACTGTCTCCCTCCATCCCAGCCCTCCTACTGGTGTGGGAGCCCGAGGACAGTGGTCGGGAAAGAAGAAGAAGACAGCGACCCTGAGAAAGCTCTCAGAACTGAGTACTTTGAGGCGGAGCCAGAGGATCTGGTGGCAGGGATCAAGATCAAGCATCTGTCCAAGGTGCCACCTCCCTGTAGTGACAGAGCAGGGGAATGTGGGGCAGGCTAGTCAGTAGCAGGGGAACAGGGCAGGGGTCCCTCAACTGCTCCTGACCCACTCTACGGGTCACAGACTGCCCCTCCCTGTTGGAGTCAGTCCCAGCATGGGGTCAAACTCAGGGTGACTTCAGCAAACACGTAGTCCTGGCTGGGTCCTTGCCAGCATCCTGGAGTGTGCTCTGCTTCAGTGTCCAGGCTGCCGTGGCCTCTGGGCCTCCGAACAGAAGAGACCCAGAAGGACTCGCCAGGGGTGGGGCAGGAGGACTTCATTCCTCTCACACTACTGGTGCCGACCTTGGTGCCCTGAGACACCAGGGCTGCATTCCAAAGGGAGAGGGAGGCCTGAGGGCCACAGGAAGTCAGAGCAGCCCTCTGCACATCCCAGGTGTTCCAAGTGGGGAATAAGGACAAGGCAGCCGTCAGGGACCTGAACCTGAACCTGTATGAAGGGCAGATCACCGTCCTGCTGGGCCACAACGGAGCAGGGAAGACCACCGCCCTTTCCATGCTCACAGGTGAGGGGCAGCTGCTTGCCACCTGCGACCGCAGGCCCTCCCTGCAGCACCACTCCATGCCAGCGCTCCTCCCTCATGCAGCCTTCAGTCCTTCCCCAGTCACAGGGAATCCCAGCAGTCCTCAGCCCAGAGTGATGCGGGAGAGCCGTCCAGTCGCCCCGACTTCCTCTCAGCCTCTGTCCATGAATGCTTGAGTCTCCTGGGAACAGTAAAAACAAGGCTGCTTCTCAAGTCACACTGGGGTGGGCGCACCCTGCGTCATTTTATCCCAAGCCCGCCCTGAAAGGCCATCCCTGGTGCATGTGCCCAAACCTGAGGACGGGCTTTGTCATCTCTGAGCACCCAGATGCCTGGCAGAGGCGCAGGCAGTCCCTGGGCGGGGCCTTGTGAGCATGATCCACTTGGCGCTGCCCGTACCTGTGTGCTCAGGTGCACAGGTGTGTGTTTCTCATCCTTGATGAGCTTCAGTGCCCTGCAGCAGGGCCACGTCCCCATCCCTCCTCTGTCTTTCACTGCCCAGCCAGATTCAGCCCACCACAGTGGGGAGCGGCCGTTCCTCTCACAGGGGCAGGGTCCTTTGTAAACTGGAGGGAATAGGTGACGGAGGTGGAGGGGTCATCATGCCTCCTGCTGACGAGTGCCTTTTTTATGCTGAATTTGGGGGTCCTTGGCTGGCCCCAGGACTCTTCCCGCCTACCAGTGGACGTGCGTATATCAGTGGGTATGAAATTTCCCAAGACATGGTTCAGATCCGGAAGAGCCTGGGCCTGTGCCCCCAGCACGACATTCTCTTTGACAACCTGACCGTGGCAGAACATCTCTACTTCTACGCGCAGGTGAGCCTGTGGGTGACAGGGACAGGTGGCTGCTGTGTGCTCTGCTGCTGACCTGGGGCTCAAGCCTGTCTGAGCGTGCCGCTAGCCACCTGGCAAGGCGAAGTCTGTATCTAGGACCTGATCTCTAAAAACCAGACTAAGGGCTGAGGTTGTGGCTCAGCATGTGTGAGGCACTGGGTTTGATTCTCAGCGCCACATAGAAATAAATAAATAAAAATAAAGTTCATCAACAACTAAAAAACAAAAAGGAAAAAAAAAACAACAACAACAGAGTAAGGCAGTGGGCAAGCAGAGCCCTGCAACTGCAGGAGATGCAGCTCTCTAGCCAGGGAGCTTTCTGGACGGGGTTGGGTCCCCCTGCAGCACTGGCCTCATCTCTTGTCCCCTGCCACTTCAGTTGAAAGGCCTGTCTCAGCAGAAGTGCCCTGAAGAAGTCAAGCAGATGCTGCACATCCTCAATCTGGAGGACAAGCGCAACTCACGGTGCAGGTTCCTGAGTGGGGGCATGAAGCGCAAGCTGTCCATTGGCATCGCCCTCATAGCGGGCTCCAAGGTACACAGGGCACTGGGGCCCAGCTTCCACCTGACACAGTGGACAGACACAGGCAGCAGGTCCAGAGGCCTCAGGCTCTGTGACTCGAGCCAGCTCTGCCAATCCCTTGACTCCAGCCCTGGGGTCCCACAGCACAACCACTCTGGACCTGGGATGTGGCTCTCCCGTCGTCACCAGTTTGTGCCTCTGTCCCCAGGTGCTGATGCTGGACGAGCCCACCTCAGGCATGGACGCCATCTCCAGGAGGGCCATCTGGGACCTTCTTCAGCAGCAGAAGAGTGACCGCACCATCCTGCTGACCACCCACTTCATGGATGAGGCTGACCTGCTGGGGGACCGCATCGCCATCATGGCCAAGGGGGAGTTGCAGTGCTGTGGGTCATCGCTGTTCCTTAAGCAGAAATATGGTGAGCAGTGAGCAGCAGCCCAGTCTCAGTCCCAGGATGGGGTCAGCACCACTGTCGGCTGTGCCGAGAGGCACTGCCCACTGTTAGCCCAGACCAGCAGAGAGAGGCCTCCTCTAGATTTCTCTCCCTGCCCCAGTGGAGGGCCTATGAGATGGAGGGAGAGTGGGGCAGAATGCCTTGAGTGGTTGGGCTCCAGCTCATCTGCAAGCAGGACCCCCAGGGGCTGCAGCGTGTTGACTGACATCGCAGTTTCCAACAAGGGCATGGCTTGTGGCATGGCTCAGACCAGTGGGTGCTTTGCAGGGTGAGTGTGGCTCCCTTCTCAAAGTCACCTCCTGGTCCAAGATGGCACCATGCCCAGCCTCCCCCACACCAGCACACAAAAGCACCCCTCCCCTCAGTTCCCACCTCACCTCTACTGGCCTCTATGGTCAGCACATAGCCCTATGTGGCTAGTACAACCTGGAAGGAAGGCTGGAGTGGACACCTTCACCCTGGGTGGCAGTGTACCCAGCAAAGATACAGGGGTTTCCTTTCCAAGGAAGGGGTGCAGGTCTTGGGGAACCTGGAGCCATTTCTGCTTTGATAGTTTCACCTGCTGCTTCCTGCCTGGTGCCCACTCAGCTGAGCCATTGCTCTTCCTGGGCCCAGGGTCCTTGTCTCTGAGGGAGGACAATGAAGTGTGATTTCCTGCCAAGCATTGGGCAGGAGGTACATCAGGGAGCTGAGTGTGTGCAGTGTAGCCTGCAGCTCCACTCCTGCTCCAACTGAGCCTCCTCCTGTGAGCCTCGCAGTCACGTTCCAAACAAATCCACAAAACAGGTGCCCTCCGACGCCCAGATTCTTGCTCAGGGGGATTCCCTGCCTTGGCTGTACCCTCAGGAAGACTCTGGCTTCCAGCAGGTGCTCCTGGATGCACACAGCATCCCAGGTCCCCCAGCACCTCTGCCCAGCAAGGGCGTGGGAGGCAAGACCCCAGGACAGCACAGGGGAGCCCCGAGATGCTGTTCTGGCTCAGGTGCCTCTGGCTCTCGAGCCTCTTTCTCACAAGCCTGCCTGGCATGAGCCTGAGTCTACAGCAAGGCCAGGAAGAGAAGTCGGGGGACGGTCACAGATCTCACACTCAGCTCATGTGTTCCAGGTGCTGGCTACCACATGACACTGGTAAAGGAGCCACACTGCAACCCTGAAGGCATCTCCCAGCTGGTGCACCACCATGTCCCCAGTGCCACACTGGAAAGCAATGTTGGGGCCGAGCTGTCCTTTATACTTCCCAAGGAGAGCACACACAGGTGCGTATCCTAGAAAGATGAGCATCTGCACCTGCCTCACACAGGTGCAGAGCTAGGAAGAGGGCCCATGAGCCAGAGAGCTCCATGCTCAGAGTCACCCACCAACCCTCTCTGGCTCAGCCAGTGGGCATCTCCCAGCCCCTGGCCCGTGGACAGTCAGCCCATGCAGAACCTGCTTGTTGCAGGTCAGGTGCCAGGCCTCCCGGCGGAGCTGAGGAGGAAGCAGCGCTCAGTGCCGCCTACTGTTCATACCCAGCCTGTGGCTCCTCCCTCGCTGGGGGTTTGGCATGGCTGAGAACGTGCATTTGCATACAAGTCACAGTGAACCTAACTTCTCCATCTCAGAACATGAGGCTGGGCACCTGCTGTGGCACTGTCGCTGAGGGCAGAACTACCTGGCCAGAGGGAAAAGCCAGGCTCTTCTTTCACACTTGAACTCTGGAATGGGTGGATGGGTGGGTAGGTAGGTAGATTTTTTTGTCTTTGGGACATAGGTTTTATTGTACACTTAGTCACGGATGTCTTTGTTAACTTGGAAAGTGAATGATCACTTCATCAGTACAGTTTGGCAGAGAAAATTCAGGGGCAATAGGACAAAGTTCAGCAGAGGACCTTGATAACAAAATGGTTTGGAATTGTCCCTGGGGGCCGAGCCCGTAGGTTCCGAGGCTGAACAGGTCCCTTTCTTTTTTACCCTCTGGGATCTACAGCGCTAGCATGAGAGGGTTTTCTTCTGCAGCTGGACTGACCCCCATGCCACAGGGTCCCACAGAGGCCAGGGGAGGCCCACAGGAAGGCTCTGCACAGGTGGTTGGGCTGGCCAGTGGGCTGGTCAACAGAAGAGTGGACAGGGGTCCAAGGGACTCCTTGCATCAGCATGTATCACAGGTCTAGGGGCACCAGCCTAAGCCACCTACCTACACGGAGTGAAAGACTTCTCTGAATACTTTCTGCCCAGAGTGGACTCGAGGGCATGTGGCTACATGTTCTGTTTAAATGCCAGTTTTTCTGACTCACCCTCCCCAGCACCCCTGCTGCCATCTTGTGACCTGGGCAGGATTTATATCTTTTTTTTTTTAAATAGAGTATATGCACTTTTTATTAGTTGGTGATGAACCTTTGTTTATTTATTTGTATGCAGTGCTGAGAATCAAACCCAGTGCCTCATACATGCTAGGCAAGTGCTCTACCACTGAGCCTCGATCCCAGCCCAGGATTTATATCTTTTGTGTGTGGTTTTGGGGCTTGAACTCAGGGATTCATGCATGTGAGGCAAGCGCTCTTCCACATCTCCAGCCCAGGGTTTATATCTTAAAAGTGCATTTAATCATGCTCTAGGTCTGATTAAGTAATGTGAGTTGTTTGGAGCTGTGCTGGGGACGGAACCCACGGCCTCACACATGCTGGGAGGGTGCTCCACCACTGAGTTGCACACGGGTAATTTGCTTTTATAGCTGCGTGACTCAGGTTGATTTAACTGCTTCATTATCACGCACTCATGTTTTTCTCCAAAATAAATGCTAATAAACGTCCCCCTTGAAAGCACCTTGTCCAGATCTCCAGTGATTGTCTCAGGACAGCCCCCCAGTATTGAGGTAGTTATTACCAGTTTCCTTCTGGAAAGGAAGTTTGGCTCGGCTTCCTCAGCAGCGGGACAGGAGAGTGCATTCTCTGTCACGGATGCTGCACTTTTGTTTTCTTAGTGGTGCTGGGAGTGGAACCCAGGGTCCCGGGCAGGCTCGGCACATGCTCTACCACTGAGCTGCATCCCAGCCTTACGATCGCAGCTTTGAGTAGAATTTTTTTTCCAATATTTGTGTGTTGAATGAGTGAAGAAGCACATGACCAACTGATCAGCCTTTCTGGGGTTCCTACTAGCAGGAGGTGGACTGTTTCTGGGCTCAGGGGGCCTTAAGAATCGCCTTGGCTGGGTGCCCTCCTGCCCCCCACCCCATCCTATGTGGAGACAACATTTAGGATAGAATTGCCTAGGAAGACTCTGAGAAGCACCTTGTCACTCTGGGTCTTTTTCAGATTTGAAAGTCTTTTCGCTAAACTGGAAAATAAGCAGAAGGAGTTGGGCATCGCCAGCTTTGGGGCCTCTGTCACCACCATGGAGGAAGTCTTCCTTCGGTCAGTAAGCTAAGCACATGCTCCAGGTCTGGCACTGGGGGTGATTTTGCTAAAGGACCTCCATAAGGCAATTGGTTTGACTCTGCTCTGGAGCCTGGGCCCTGAGTCGAGATGTGACTGATATCAACTGAAGCAGGGAAGCTGCAGCTGATTCTGGAAGAGCTGTCTGAACTCAGAAGGCCACCCACATGGGTCAGGGGTCAGGGAAGTGTGAGGCTGCTAAGCTCTTCGGGCTCAGGTCATCCTCTGGGATGCCTGGGTCTACGCCAAGCACATGACCCTCATAACTGGGAGTGAGCAGGAGACCATTGAAGTTTATCAGACATGTGATTGATTGATTGATGATTGACAGGGTTTTGCTAAATTGCCCAGGCTGACCTTAGACTCCTGCCTCAGCCTCCCAAGTGACTGGGATCACAGGTGTGCACTCGCATGCCTAACTTACCAGACTTTCCTTGAATGCCTGTTTGCAGATATAATACTAAAAACTCAAAATAAAAATACACTTAAAGTCCATTTTCCCCCTGAGGATCCCATGGCCCAGAGGAGGCAACAGAATAAGTGACCATAAATTGAGGCTACATGAGGAATGCTCTGTGAACATCTCTACTGGGAAGTGGGGGCAGCATCAAAGGCCAGCGCAGCCTCAGGGAAGCCAGCAGGGAGAGGAGACTGGGGAAACTGCACCCAGGAGCAGACTCTCGAATCAGGGCAGGTGACGGGGAAGGGAGGGAGAGGCTGCTCACTGACCTGAGTCCAGCAGAAGACACAACAGAGCAGCTCTCCATGAGTCTGGTTGATAAAGAAACCACAGGCCAGCCTGGCACTGGCTGCACCTGGAGGTCAGTGCTGGGCGGCTCTCAGCAGCCACTTGTCTCTGTGTTTCTTTTGGGCCAGATTCACTCTGTCTCCCTTGTTCATGTTCAACACGTGACCTCACCTGGCCTCCAGCCATGTCCTTGTGCCTCAGTGCCAGGCCCCCATCCCTGACAGTGGTCTCTCTGAGCTCCTAGTCTCAGGAGAGAAACAGTCAGAGGCTCTGCCTAGCCTGCCCAGGATCCTCTGGCAGGCAGAGAGGCGAGCAGCCCACCCAGCAGCTCAGAGGGTAGGTGTGAAGGTTTCCATTCAAAGGGAACACTGAGGAGGTGGCCGCAGGTGTCTCTGGGTTGAATCTGTGATGGGAGTATGGAAAGACAAATGGACCTGGGACAGTGGATGCAGGGGAGGGGCCTTTCCTGCAGAACTGAGCCCACGGCCTAGGGGCAAGCCTGGGAGAAGGAAGCAGGTGGGCAGGTCCACGTGTAGGTTTCCAGAGGGCGCCAGAGGTAAGCACTCTTGCCAGGCAGAGTGGCGCACA
>JAJEJO010001870.1:431422-448839 GCA_020662805.1 Glaucomys volans
CTCTCAGGAATCTGGGGGCCAGAGGTTCAAGTCAAGGTCTGAGGGTGCCTTGCTCCCTCCTGAGGCTCAGGGAGGGATGCTTCCTGCCCCTGGCTCTCAGGGCTCCAGGCACTTGTTGGCCGTGACTGCGTCACTCCATCTCCGCCTCTGTCTGCGCGTGGCCTCCTCCCCCGTGTCTCTGGATCTCCAGCTCCTGCCTTTCTCTTATACGGACAGTCATCATTGGATGCAGGGCCCACCCTAAGTCCATATCTCACCTGAAGACCTTAGTTAATCATGTCTTCAAAGACCCATTTCTAAACAGGGTCGATTCTCAGGTTCAGGGGTTCGCACTTGGACCTCTCTTCACGGGGCCCTTTCTGTACCTGAGACCGTATTGTTTAATAGCAGCGGCAAGTGAGCGTCCAGCTCTGCAGAGCCCTGTACACCTCAGGCAGGCCCAGTCCCCCTACTTTGCTCCTGCTAAGTGTCACTCATAGGACCTGTGACTGTTGGTCACATGCCATCCCTTCTCTCCACCATGGGCACCTGGAGAGGGGGTGAGAAGTTGGCATCATCACAGCACAGTCCCCAGCTCGGGGAAGCCCTGTGTGAGTGGCACATCAGGGCGGCTTCTGTCCATCACAGGTGTGCAAGGGGCACCTGGCGTGGCAAAAGCCCCATGGAGTGGGAAGTGCCTAGGACTCCTGCGTGGCACTGACAAGCGTGGGCATACCCTCAGGACGAGGGACATGGAGCCTTGGTAGAGAGGGTGCAGGCATTTGTGCAGGCTAGGGGGCAGGGCCAGCGCTGGGACCCAGGAGGGAGGAGGCTGCTGTGGCCACAGCCCAGCCTGGCTCCTTGCCCCTCACAGACATTGAGTACCAGGAGAACTTCTTTGCCTGGAGTGCCCCGGGGGTCGGCAGGTTCGTGACCTCCATGGCCGCCTCGGGGTGCGCCTACCTCATCCTGCTCTTCCTCATTGAGACCAACCTGCTGTGGAGACTGAGGACTTTTGTCTGTGCCTTCCAGAAGAGGTGGACACTGGTGAGTGGCTGCTGGGCAGCTCAGGTACACTGCAGGTCCCTATCCCTCACCGGAACACACCAAACATGGCCTGCTGAGCTCACACTGGAAACAGATTAACCTGGAGTGAACTGACTTCTTTCTTTTTTCTTTTCTTTTTTTTTTTTTTTTTTTGGTACTGGGGATTGAATCCAGGGGCACTCCACCACTGAGCCACATCCCCAGCCCTATTTTGTATTTTATTTAGAGACAGGGTCTCACTGAGTTGCTTAGGGCCTTGCTAAGTTGCTGAGGCTGGCTTTGAACTCGAGATCCTCCTGACTCAGCCTCCCAAGTGCTGGGATTACAGGTGTGCACCACTGCGCCCAGTGCAAACTGACTTCTCTGAAATATTAAGCCTCTTCTAAAAAAGGAGTTATTTCCATGTATTACAATCTTCCTGGCTGCACACAGTGACCCTCATCTCCAGTCCTAGCTAATCAGGAGGCTGAAGTAGGAGAATCACTTGAGAGCAAGAGTTCAAGGCCAGCCTGGTCAACTTAGTGAGATCCATCTCAAAAAAAAACAACAAAAAACCCAACCTTCACATCCTTGAGTGAAGAGTGAAGTTCATGGCTCTTTCCATGGGTCCTTTACAGAGTCTGTTCCCTGAATGCTGACCTCAGGCCCTGAGGCCTCTGCTTCTTGTAAAGGTCTGAGTATGCACATGGGACCTGGACTAGAGTGACACGCCTTGGAGTCCTCTGTCCCTTTGCATGTCCCACACCAACCTCAGCACCTACGCTTCCTCCTGCGGGGCTGGGACTCACACACATGATCTTCATCTTGAATGATTAGGCAGAATTGCACAACCGGACAGCAGTGCTTCCTGAGGACCAGGATGTGGCAGATGAGAGGAGCCGAGTCCTGACCCCCGACCTGGATGCGCTGCTCAACACGCCTCTGACCATCAAGGAACTCTCCAAGGTAGTGTGTGGACCCTGCCCTCCACTGGCCACCACCCGGCCTGGGCTCACGGAAGCTGGCTGGGGAGGAAGGCTGGGGTCCTGCTCACTTGGGGCTCTCTGCTGGGCGCCCTGCAGGTGTACGAGCAGCGGGGCCCCCTCCTGGCTGTGGACAGGATCTCCCTCGCTGTCCAGAAGGGGGAATGCTTTGGCCTGCTGGGCTTCAACGGAGCTGGGAAAACCACAACGTTCAAGATGTTGACAGGGGAGGAGCCCATCACCTCAGGGGACGCCTTCGTTGGGGGCTACAGCATCAGCTCTGACATTGGGAAGGTGGGTACCCTGCCAGGGTGGGGTGGGAAAGGCAGGAGGGCTGCCCTGGAAGCAAGGATGGCTGGCTTCTGGCTCCCAGTGGGCACAGCACACGTCTGTGGGCAGCAGGACAAGCGGTGATGGTGCCAGAGCTGAGAAGGAGAAATGGGGCCATATTCCGGGAGCCAAGAGACTTAGACCGAACCACTGGAGCCACTGTCCAGGGAATGCGCCTGGAGTGAAGGAACAAAGGCCAGCCTGGGGCCCACCCACAGTTTCCCCAAATTGGGCTGAACCCCACGGGATGAGGATGGACACGGCAGCCCTTGTGCTCCCCGACCTCTGGAGGTGGCACAGAAGGTCCCTGTTTGTGAGCAGAGCAGGGAAAAGAAAAGGCCAAGAGCCTGTGCCTGCCAAGGGGCCACAGCTCTTCTGAGCTGGCAGCGGGCTTTGACCGCAGTGCCCCCCAGGGGTCAGAGCACAGGCAGGCCCTACAGAGGAAGGCCTCAACCTCGTCCCCAGAAGAATCCCCATATAGTATATCCAGGCCTACGAACAGTGCACAGCAAGCAACAAAGGATGTGGGCGACTAGAATCCAGACACGGGCTCCATAGGAAGAGCAAACCCACAGACTCTGGATCTCCAGTTGTCAGGCCCAGACCATAAAATAACTGTTACTGTGTTTAAAGAAATAAATGGAGCTGGGGGTGGTGGTGACGCCTGTAATCCCAGTGAGGGGGGCAGCTGGAACAGGACTGGAAGTTTGAGGCTAGCCTCCGCAATTTAGCGAGACCCTGTCTCAATTAAAATTCTCAGAATTAAATATAAAAAGGACTGGGGATGTAGCCCAGTGCTAGAGCAGCCCTGGGTTCCATCCCTAGTACCAAAAGAAAAAAGAAGGAGATGACATGGTTGGAAACCTCAGCAGGGAAGACAGACCTGGAGATTTCCATGATCTGGAAATGGAAGGTGAAAAATGATGCTAAATACATTCAACCTAGGAAAGCAGGGGGCTGGGGGGTAATAAGTGAAAAGGTGATAGCTGAGCTTTTTCCCAAACCAATAAAAAGCAGATTCCAGAACTCCAAGGAGAGTAAAGAAAAAGAAATCCAGTTCTTGGAATCAGCAGAACCTGGGCGTGCCTGCCCCAACCAGCTGCTGGGGCCGCTGGCCGACGGCACACACCCAGGTCCTGAGAGACCAGCTGCTGGGCTGTCCTGCAGAGCAGTGCCTGGCCACAGAGCTGCTGCCAGCATGCACCTTCTCTTAGAGGAAGAGGAAAGGCCCTGGCGTGTCAGAGTCTGTTAAATATCCATGAACACACACACAGGTGGTCAACGTACAGTTTTGCATGGTGACCACTTCGTAGAATCTCTGAAGCCATTCTTGCATTAGCCTGCCCCATGGCTGCCTGTCTGGACCAGGCTCTCCACTGGACCACTTGCTGGTTTTTTTTTTTTTTTTTTTTTTGGGGGGGGGGGCATACTGGGGATTGAACTCAGGGGCACATCCCCGGCCCTATTTTGTATTTTATTTAGAGATAGGGTCTCATTAAGTTGCTCAGTAAGCCTCTTGCACTTACTGAGGCTGGCTTTGAACTCATAATCCTCCGCCTCAGCCTCCCAAGCCGCTGGGATTGCAGGCGTGCGCCACCGCACCCGGCTCGCTGGCCCATTTCTGAGCTCTCTGGGAACCTCTCCAAGCCAGCCATGTCCATCCTGTGTCCCCACTGAGGCACTGCTTGGTGAGCTTCAGCTCAGTGCAGCCACCAGGGTCTGAGCAACAAATCCTTGGACCGAGCTAGAGTCTCTCTGGAAGAGACCAGAGACAGACGGGGCAGGCAGGGATTATGGAAGGTGGTTTGTGTGGAGCTTTGATGGAAGGCTTCCCTCTGACCTGTTCCCCCCCCTGGGCTGTTCTAACCCAGGTGCGGCAGCGGATGGGCTACTGTCCCCAGTTTGATGCCCTGTTGGACCACATGACTGGCCGGGAGATGCTGGTCATGTATGCACGGCTCCGAGGCATCCCTGAGCACCTCATTGGACCCTGCGTGGAGAACACACTGCGGGGCCTGCTCCTTGAGCCACATGCCAATAAGCTGGTCAAGACCTACAGGTGTGACCTGACCCCAGAGCCAGCCCCTGTGAGGAGATGACCCCTGGCCTTTCCCAGAGTGGAGCTAGGGTCTCCCTTAATGTAGATGGGGGGGGCAGCACAAGTCAGTGGCCAGGGCTCCTGCCCATGGCTCAAGGATCATGCAGGGATTTGGTAGCGTGACCCAGGTATCACCAGAAGAGAGGGCTGCCCCAATGGTTCCTGCCACCTAGAAACGAGGCCAGCCAGCAAGTGATGTCAGGTTCCCTGTCAGGCCTGCTTCGTACAGAGATGTTCCTACCCTGTGTAGGGTGTGGCCCCACCCGCTGGGCGCAGCTCTCTCTGGGACCGCCAGTTCTGTGCAGTGGGTTTTCCAGGCCCAGTCATCCCCTTCTCTCCCTGGGGCGTGCTGTGGTCACTGGGAATGGGACCTGGGCTCATGCTAATTATCAGCCTTACTTCCCATCGGGCACCCTTCCACCCCCAGTGGTGGAAACAAGCGCAAACTGAGCACTGGCATTGCCCTCATCGGAGATCCTGCGGTCATCTTCCTGGATGAGCCGTCCACTGGCATGGACCCTGTGGCCCGGCGCCTGCTCTGGGACACCGTAGCCCGGGCCCGTGAGTCTGGCAAGGCCATTGTCATCACCTCCCACAGGTAGAGCCTGGGTCTCTGTGGGTCTGTGGAGGAGCTGGAATGGGTGGCTGGGGAGGGGCCAGGTGAGCAGACCACCTGTGAGCAGCTGGCACAGATTCCCCAGGCTCTGCATGTGGCCACACTCAGCATGGGAATCAGGAGCAGCCTGATCTGGGCACTGACACCTCCTGTCTACACAAGCCTTTTACACCCAGGGTGGGCATCTGCTTCTCCCAGCCCTGTCTCAGGCCTCTCCTCCCTGTCCTCAGCATGGAGGAGTGTGAGGCCTTGTGCACCCGGCTGGCCATCATGGTGCAGGGTCAGTTCAAGTGCCTGGGAAGCCCACAGCACCTCAAGAGCAAGTTTGGCAGCGGCTACTCCCTGCGGGCCAAAGTCCGAAGTGAAGGGCAGCAGGAAGCATTGAAGGAGTTCAAGGCATTTGTGGACCTGACCTTCCCAGGTGTGTGCGATGCTGGCCGCCCACACTGGGTGGCCCCAGGCCCCCGCTGGACCTCTGTCAGTCAGTGCAGAGTCTGTGCCTCACCCCTGTCAAGTCCCACCTCCCTGACCCCGAGGATGAAGACCACAGTCCTGTGCGCCTAGCCTGTCGCCCCTGGCCCCCCAGCCTGGACCTCAGGGGAACATGGTCTCTCCTTTGTGCAGGCAGTGTCCTGGAAGATGAGCACCAAGGCATGGTCCACTACCACCTGCCTGGCAGTGACCTCAGCTGGGCAAAAGTGAGTATAGCCCCCTCCCCAGCCAGGTGCTAGCAGGAAGTTCCCTCTGAGCCTCCCAGTCTTCCATCATCCCGTGCTCTTTGCAGGGAGGAATCACTTTTTCTTTCTCCTCTCTCACTCTTACTATCTGCTAGGTTTGGGTTTTGTATGCAAAATATTCCAACTGAAAGGAATTCAGTGCGAAAAAGGAACCTGGTGCAGAGTTTTAGGGGCAGAGTTTACTCGAGGTCAAACCCTGAAATGAGAACAGAGACAGGAGGAAGCCCAGCCCCTGCTGCCCCAGTGCAGCCAGCATTGCTTCCTGGAAGCTTGACTGACTTTGTAGAACTGACTTCTCCTAGGGGCTCTGGGGTGGGGTTGAGCAATAGGACCTTGGGTTTGTGGTACTAGGGATTGAACCCAGGAGCACTTTACAGTGGTATTACATCCACAGCCCTTATTTTTTGAGACAGGGTTTCACTAAATTGCTGAAGTTGTCCTTGACCTTGCTATCCTCCTGTTTCAGCCTCCCAGGTTGCTGGGATTACCGGTGTGGGCCACTGTGTCCAGCTCCTTGCCAGCCTCTTATTGCCAGAGGACTTGCTCACCTGCTGGGGAGCCTAGGTCCTAAGCTTTCTTACCAGCCACTTTTCTGCTTCCCAAAGGTTTTTGGTATCCTGGAGAAAGCCAAGGAGAAGTATGGAGTAGATGACTACTCAGTGAGCCAGATCTCACTGGAGCAAGTCTTCCTGAGCTTCGCCCACCTGCAACCCCCCACTGCAGAGGAGGGGCGATGAGGAGCCATCTGCTGCCTCTGGGCACCAGGCAGGGACTGGACAAGCCTGTGCACAGTGGTGTACCCTCTCCGAGTTTCTCTTATCCTTTATTTTTAATCACTTTTTTCTATAACAGTATGAAAAAAATCAAGGCAGTCTGCACAGAATGGATCAAGTGTGCCAGGGCCCTCATGTGGGAATCAGCATGCAAATTCCCACTCACATTGCCAGGCCCAGAACCGGTCCTGCAGTGTGAGTAAGAGCTGTCTCAGGACTGCAGCTGACCCGGGGGGCTGAATTTCTCTACATGCTCACAGAGAGAAAGGGCTCTGTGACCTGTTCACGTTTACATATGCATCCAGCTCCCCTGGGGAGACAAAGGGAAGCCAGCAGGGATGCGCTGTGGCAAGGCCCTCCCAGCTGCTGAGGACACAGTCTTAACTCACTGTCTGCCTGCGAAGGGAAGGTGATCAGTTGTAAGTGCTGAGACCTCGGTTTCCAGTGCATCTCAGAGGCACCCTGTGGGGTTGATGCTCCTCAGGATGTGGCCACCACTCCAGGCCTACCTGACTGTAGGCCCAGCACCCTCCCGCAAGTATCTTCCAGAAGCAGCCGGCCCAGGGAGGGGCAGTGGCCAACCTGGCATACAGTTCTCCATTCCCAGCTCTTCCTGTGAGGACTTAGTGGCCACAGGACAGTCAGGGACCACTACAAGGACTGAGCAGCTTGCCTCTTGCGCATACACGAAACACATGACTGTCCAGAAAATAAAGGCTGAGGGAACATGATCACAGCCTGGGAGTGACACGTGTGATGGGGCAGGGGACACTACGGGTCTGGATCACTCGCCCACAATCCAAACATGTGTCTCTTGTACCAAGTTTCAGACAAATGTAGAAATTTGCTTTTCCCTGTAGGGAGCAAACATGGGAGGATTCGCTCCCATCAGGTGAGGGAGCAGGCCCAAGAGCACAGGGCCAGCTCAGTGTCTACAACCAGGAAAAGAGTGTGTGATTAGTGCAGGAGGTCTCTGGCTCCAGGGTCACCTGGAGGCATGAGCCATTTTCCAGAAGATTCTTCAGCATCAGTCCCTTTTATTTATGCACTATTCTTTTAGTTTTCAAAAACTTTTGATTTGTGGATTTCTTTTTTCTGATTGAACCTGGAGCAGTTTAACAACTGAGCCACACCCCCAGCCCTTTTTATATTTTTTGATTCTTATTGAGTTTTAGAAAAACTAGTTTTCATCACCTGGCTCACTCGGGACAATTTCAAATTTGTGACTTTATTAGTCTCTGAAGACTTACGAAAGCAGCAAATAGTTTCTGGCAGCGCTCCTGTCTCCTTTAAATTTCTCTGAACTATCATCACTTAGTTCCGGGCCGAACAAAGTGTTAGAGATGGCTGTAGCCTGGCGGTGGGCCTGTTCTGGCCATGCAACTTGTTGGTAGGCTTGAGGCCTCCTGGTCCACACCTGAGGCTGTGTGCCCTTGCTGGGTTTGTTGGGTTAGGGGAGAGACAGGCCAGTGAATGTGTGTGGCTGCCTGACCACTCTTCTATATCCAGGAGCCCTGCTGCAGGACACCTTAGACTGGACCCAGGGGCTGAATGTGTTGGAGATTTAGGAATCTCATTTTTCTCCTTTGAGACCATTGAGTGTGAGGAAAGGATTAGTAGGACTGAAGAAGCAGCCAAGGTAAGGCACACACATGAAAATAGCCTGCCTCAGTACACATGGAGAATGCCATCCTCCCACAAGCTGCCAGCAGGTCTTAGGTGAGGACTGTCACAACCAGAATCCTCTTAGGAGATGACCCATGGCTATGGAGGAGAACACTGCAGGGACCAGGAGGGGCAGGTACATGCACAGTTAGGAGGATCCAAAGGTGTCTGTGAGAAGCCCAGGGCTGCACCTAGCACAAAGCCTGGGTGACTATAGCAGCAACTGGTCCGGAGGGAAGGGACCCAGGAGCAGCACAATGGGTTGGTACATTGTCTCCCATACCCAGTGGGTCTTCCGGGTGGGACACTATACTGGACCCCAGTCACCAGAGGTAGAGGTAAAGTAAGGGCCAAGCCCCAGGAGCCCACCCCCTTGGCTCTTGAATTGCAGCAGTTCAAGGCAGGAGAGAGCACCACGGACTCCTGGGATGGGGTAATCTGGCCTGCCCTGCTGTCCTTCCAGTGTACTCCCCTCCAGACCACCAGGGTCCAAGCCATTGCTGCACCTGACTGTCCAGTCCTCCCCAGGGGTTCCAGCACCAGCTCTGCTGCTAACTCCAATGAAGTCCAGGAGCCAAGACTCTGCCTCTGCAGCTGTCTGTGGCCTGGTCCTGCTCCCTGGAGCTGAAAATGACTCCTCTGGCAAAGCCTGCCTGGTCCAACAGTAGGCTCAACTGACACCACCCGAACTTCAAGGGAGCCCCACGAGGGAGGATAGTACGTCCTACTGACAGGACTGAGTCTGAGCTGTCCAATGCCTTGAAAGGTTGAAAGAGGAATGGCTACCCCCAGCCCAGAGGGACCCCTCCCCAGCCACCCAGGACAGATTTGCTTTATACATCAGAAACTCCAGAACACAGATCTAAGGAAGACAGAGATGTATTTCTCAGCTGTATGAAGTCTGGGGAAGGGAGCACAAGGCTTTGTGTCACCTCCAGGATCTCAGGGGTCAAGCTCCATCCACCTGCTCCTCCACCCTGCTGGGGGCCTCCCTCCTTGAGCTCTCCTCTCCAAGTCTGGAATTGGTAGGAAGAAGGGTCTGAGGGGAGAAGAAGGCACACTCCGCTGACCTGAAGCTCTGGGGCAGATCCCTGACGTCACTTCTGCTGCGAGTCTGGCACTGCCTGCAAAATAGATATGTGGCTACACCAGGTGTGAGAAAACCCAGAGGCAGGACATGTCCTGCATTCTCATCCTAAAGACAGGCGGTTCCCAGGTGCATGCCAGCACTGTCCGCCTAAACTGATAACGTGCTACACAGGGTCCCCTCCTCACCTGATGGGCCCTCCTGGCCTGGGCTCCAGGTAGCCTGGTGGGGGGCTGAAGCTGTGGGGTCGGGCCCGGGGAGCGGGGGCCCTGCCTTCCTCCTCAACGCACGGGGCTGCCCAGGCCCCGCTCCTGGGGCCCAGCCCACACCCCACAGATGCTGGCATCCAGGGCCTCCAGGGTCTGAGAAGGTCCATGCCTCCCAGCTGCAGATGGCACCAGGTCTCTGCCGGTCACCACCACAGCTTTGCCCCAGATCCTCCAGCACAGGTCATAGCTCTACACCCAACTTTCTAGCAGTCTCCATACTGCCCTTTAAGACCAGGAGGATGACTCAGTTCTCTTCATCCTTTACTTCTCATGGTAGAAACAGGCACAGCTTCGAGTTGAAGATGAGCACAGGCCCCAGATCCTAGTGCTCAGATCTACAGGCTCTCATGGAGGGCAGCGTGCACCTGTGTGAGTACACAGATACCCACTGGAGGGCCTCAGGCCTGCAGGTCCTCCACCTCTTGAGATACAAACCCAGAGCCAGGGAGGCCTCTCACAACTACAGGCCCTTCCAGCTGGCAAAGCTCACTTAAGTCATCTGCCAAGCACCCTTTCAGACCCAGTTTGGCCACCCAGAGGGACCAGCCAACATCTCCTCTCAGCCCCAACCCTTCTCAGATAGATGCCAGACCTTGCTAACAGGACCTTCAGCACATGTCCTCTTCTGAGGTCTCCCTTGGTCAGTCACAAGTCGTTCCCCTCCCTTCCTCCCGGCTGGGCCTCACCTGCCCTCAGCAGGGCATGGTTTCAGCAGTGGACAGAGGAGTTTCCCTGACATGATTTAAAAGGGGTGTGATGCCCATTCAAAGCTGACCTGACCTCCACCACAGCCAGCTACCCTGACAAACCCCAGCACACTCTGAAGGCCAGAGCAGCACCCACATGGCTAACAGGTGACCTTCAGTCCTGGGAAGGTGAGGGAATGGGGCTCAAGATATGTCCAGATGCAAGATATGTCCCACTTTTTCCATCCTAGAGAGTAGGTCAGCTACAGATGCCCCTCCCCACCCTGGCAAACCAGGGCCAAAGACACCCTGGGTCCCTGAAGGCCCCATCTTCATGTCCCTCAGCCTCCACAGTCTCAACAAGTTGGCAGTAGGGCTGGTACAATGGATGCCAGGACTCTCAGAAGGCAGTGGAGGTGCCTAGAGTTTCATTCATCATAATTCTCCCAAACATATTTTTGTTGATACTCAAAATGGCCAAAACCAGGATGCTCAATTCTCAAAGCTCAAAAACTGATAACACACTTGATTACCAAAATCTGTAACATTCAGAAACAAATTTGATCAGAGTGCCTGAATAAATCACATTTTGATTTAGTATAAAATGCACTAATGCTTCTAAAAATGCCAAATTAAATTGCTCTGGACCAAAAGCAAAGCAGGGGACGAGCTGTCAGCCCAGCTATTTCTGTCCCAACCCTCTTCTCAACAAAGTGCAGTCCCCAAGCTGCCCCCTTCTTCCCTAGGGGTCAGTGCTACACTGGGCACAGGCTCTAGGTTTGGGTATCCCAAACTGATGGTGGGTTTCCTTGCCTCCTCGGAGAATTCCACAGACTGCCCACTTGACGACCAAAGGCTGCCTCATCTCCATTACTGACCTCTCTACGCTTGGGGAAGGTTCAGATCTCCATGGGGCTGGCCTTCTGATCCACCATGCCTCATACTGGGCCCCAGCAAATGTGACATTAATGCAGGTAAGTTAACTTATCTAAATGTCCTCACATCAAATCTAAATCTAAGAGGGGATACCCAGCCCAGACTGACTAGACCTGTCAACCCCACTCCCAGGAACCAACTGGTGCCTCAATGAAGAGGACTCCTCTCTCCTCTCCAAAGCTGTTTTGTCCCCAAATCCTGGGGCACCCCTCAGCCCAGGCTGAAGGGCAAGGACCCCAACTTGACACCTATATGCAGCGTCAGAGGGATGCACTCTGGCAGTCAGCAGCCACAGGCAGGAAAAACCACTGCAGACCAACCCCATCCCTCCATCCCTTCAGGTCACCAAGCTGCACCCTGAACTCTCCTCCTGTCCTCCTCTGTGACATGTAACCCCTCTCCAAGTTACCTTGGCTCCTTCCTCCAGGAGACCGAGTTGGCTCTGTCCTTTCCCCTGCTGCTGCAAACTTGTTCAGACAACCCCAGGGCTGAGTGTATCTCCGTTTCTTGAGCAAATAATCCCAGAACAACGACTGTTTGCCAGGCTTAAAGGGGGAAAGCGGAGCCACCGCGGGAACATTACACAGCGGCACTGCCATCTCAGCACTAGGTGTTAGGACAGTCCCCTGTCTGGGCGGGGGCCCCTGCATCCTTCTCCTTGGTCTTTGCCCGAAGGCTCGGACAATGACCCTCCAGAGGCGCTGGTATCAAGCCTGGGCACCGCACGTTGCACATCGTCCAGGCACCTAGACCCCGGTCTGTCAGTCGCCAAACTGGCTTCCCTTCCCTTCTCCAACGAGCCCGAGCACCTGTGCACCTGCGCTTCCCTCTACCTGGAGCGCCCTCCACACAGGTCCCAGCAGCAAAGTCACCTCATCAGTGACACCTCCCCTTCGGTCCTTCAAGCTCTCGGCGATGTCCGGCCGCACGGGCCGCCCGCCGCACCCACCCACCGGATTCTGCCGGCGCAGAGGCCGCGTGGATGCGGTCACCCGTACACCGCCAGAGATTTTTGACCGCACCAACCCAAACCCCGCACGGGCCGCCGCCCGGAACTGCCTCGGCTCAGGCGGACCCCGCCGCCCGCCTCAAAGCGCCGCAGTGCGGTGCGCCCCGCCTCACCCGCCGCGCAGCCAATGCCGGCGCAGGAGAGGGGTGGCCACACCACGTTAACCCCCACCGCGCCGGCCAGCGAGCCGCCCACGCGGCCCTCCCGGCGCCGGCGAGGCGCCGGCCTGTCCACTCCAGAGTGCGCGTAACCAGCCCGGGGCGGCCAAGACTTCTCCAAGGCGAAAACCCCCTGAGCGCCTTCCTCACCGCTCCCTACAAACAGCCGTGGCCCTTTAACACTTCGCCATTCGTGCCCATTGGATGGCACGTTCCTACGTCATCGCTGCGCGACGGAAAGGAGGTGCCTTCCCGCTCCTAAATCTGACGAAATAGCGGCGCCGGCCTCAGCAGCTGAGGAGAGCGGGAGGAGGTGGCCGCGGCGGGAAGATGTAAGTCTGGGGTAGAATCCGACTGCATCCAAGCGTCGGGAGTCGCCCACGAGGTCCAGAGGGGTGCATCGTAGATCCGGCCTATTCCGCAGCCCTGCGGTGCTGCAGTGGCCAGGCGGCGCGGCACAGAATGCGAGGAAAAAGAGTGTGGCCCTGGGCGGGCGGAGTGGGAGGTGTCTAGGTTGCGGCCCGGAAGTGGTTGGAGCCTCAGCGGACGCAAGGGCGGCCCCGTTTTGTCTGGTCCGGGGCGGCCCAACCAGGCCCTGGGGACCCGGGAGCGCGGCTTCCGAAGTCTGGGCCCTCTCGCCGAGCCGGAGACCCGGGCCCGCCACGCTGGGTCCTGCGAGGGGAGTGGCGAGTGAACCAACGAGGTCGGGCAGTGAGGCCGGCGTGTCGGGCCCGAGCCGACGGGGGCGGAGTTACTTTGTGGGACGTCCTGGAAGCCAGCGGCTCCTTTAGGAGTCGTTAATTCAAATGTCCGCTCCGAGAACTTTTACCGAGCCCCGTGTGCCGTTCTCGGCTCTAGGCCTTGAGGGTTCGGCCCACTGGACCGAACTCCCAAAGGAAGATACGGGAAGGTTAGGTCGATGGCGGAAGTCCGTGGAGTAGTCTTTTTCTGCCTTTGTTATTTCGCATGTGTGTCTGAAATGTGCTTTGAAGATTTGTGCTGAAACGCCGTCTGCTCGAGATTTAACTAATTGTTCTCTCCTCTCTCTGGCTGTTGGACGCGCACCTTTCCGGAGGATGGGGGAGGTAACCAAGGTCCTGAGCTGTTACCTGAACTTGTGTGAACAGAGAACCTCAACCTTTGCTTTCTAGCCCTCGCCCACACCCAGCAAAGCGTTCGCTTACGTGTGGTTAATTTTTAGGGTGCTTAAGAATAACCGGTGGTGCATGTTTCCTTAAGCACATTTGGCCAGCTGTTTGCGGGGAGGGGAGCGCTGGAATCTAAGTGTGTGATCTCTATTCTAGATCTATGCAGTCCAGTAGGGGGTAGCCATTGGCTGTGGAGGACTTGAAATGTAGCTAACGCAAACCGCAATGTTAAAGTACGTAACAGACATAGGATACTTACTATGAAAAAAGGAAAAATTTTGTTAGTAAATTTTTATATTTGTCATAAGTAATATTTTGGACTTGTTACATTAAAATATATTATTAAATTTATTTCACCTATTTGGTACATGGCTACTAGGAAATTTCAGGTTGTACTCATGGTTCACACTTTTTCTATTGGACAGTGCTGGTCTAAGTGATCCTAGGGGTACTGTTCAGGGTTCCCATTGAGCATTCCAAAATCGTGGGTAATTTTGGAGACAAGAGTTGATATGGGAAGGAACCTCCAGACGTGGAGAAATGGCTCTTCTAATTAGCTAACATTTATTGCTCCTAAACTTGGTGCCACGTCAAGATTCATGGATTAATTTGGTTAATGCCCTTGGTAATTTTTTAAGGTGGAAACTGTAATTATTGCCATATTGCTGACGAAAAAAGATTTTTAAAAAGATAGTGACTTGCCCAAGATTACCAGCACAGCCTCAAATCAAACCCAGGCATGCTGATTGCAGACTCTTAGTCACTGGTTTATGCCCATTGGTTGTCTAAGGACACTCATCTCACCAGGTGCTGCCTTCTGGATGTATATGGTATACTACCATTTTAAGGCAACACAATTTGAAAAGAGTTCACAGCCCTGAAAAGCAGTAGCAAAGGTGATATTCTGCTCTCCTCTATTCATCTGACTATTCAAAACCAGGGCCTCCCCCTTTTTTTGGAACAGAACATTTAAGAGAATTTGAAAATACCCTTGACAGGTGAAAATAGGACCCAATGGTGTGCTGTTTATGGACTTTCCAGGAAGGTGAAGCAGGAGGGGTTGAGGCTTTTGCTTACAACTCACTCATGGAAAGTTAAGTGCAGCAGTCCTTGGAAAGTATGGCATATGGAGGATCAGCAGTGTGTTTTTGAGTAACAAACAGTCTGTTACCATTATCAAGCACTTGCTGCAGTCCAGGCACTTTGCTAAACCAGTGCCAACATTCTTTTTCTTTTTTTTATAAGCACACCCAAAAGATTGAAAGAATTATAATTGTGCCCACATGACCACTGCCTAGATTCTGCAAGGCACATTTAGATCACATTTGCTTTCTTGTTTAGTTACCCATCACTTGGTTTTTCTTGCATTAATGAAGAAAATTGTGACTTGCTTAATACCTTGGTCAACACACCTGCTAACGTAGATCATTACCAAAATGCAGTATCTGCATTTGTAGTAACTGCTTTCTAATGCTTCTGTAGGACATTTTGTCCATTTACGTTTGAGTGTTAATATTTTGTTGCTGGTGCTGGTCACTTTTGAAATGGTTTTTGCCTCCAGTCATGTTATCATCCAGTGTATCCCAAAAGGAAATTAAAGAGAGAAGTTGAAAGGTCTGATCCTGTCAGTAGAACCACACTCAAGTTAGGTCTTTCTCTGCTCAGCACACTTAATGTGATGCTGTAGTATTTTGAAAGGACTAGAGCACTTGTCATCAAACTGGTGTTGTATGACCTCTAAATTAACAGTGGGGAGTGCAGCCACCACCTCCATCTTAAGAAAAAACTGAGATGACTGTTCTGCCTGAACCTCCTGTGGGGATGGAGAATCCCCCAAGAGGAAAGGAGGACTGTCCTGAATGCTCCCATTTGTGGCACTTGCTGCTTACTGTGTTCCCTTGATGCTATCTTGTGTGCTCAACTTTTTATTGCAAAGTGGATTTGTTGCCTTGCCAATTCATTCACTCTTTATTTAAATCCTTTTATCTTGTTATTAGGCTGCTCTTTGGCGTAAATTGCAATCGATTAGGGATCGTTTCTCAAACTCAAGTTAGAAGTGAGAGTTCAGATAAGTGAGGCCGCCATTGCTGCTTTGAACACCTCAAGGGGAAAATGGATTTATCAGGAGTGAAAAAGAAGAGCTTGCTAGGAGTCAAAGAAAATAATAAAAAGTCCAGCACTAGGTAATCCTTCTGTAAGATTTTTCTAGTGCTACTTTGGGGGTGCTCGTTGCTAGGGACCCGCAGAAAGGGGAAGATTGAAAATGTGCATTCACAGTGAGTGTCCTAAGCCACAGATCATTTTGCTCTGTGATCACATGGGAGCTCTAGCCCTTTTGGACCCCTTTTTGGGTTGTGCTGTTTCAGGGTTTGGTCAGAGGAACATGCAATCTCACACTCTTCCTCACCACCAGGGCTCCTTCTCCTACCAAACGCAAGGACCGTTCCGATGAGAAGTCCAAGGATCGCTCTAAAGACAAAGGGACCACCAAGGAATCAAGCGAGAAGGACCGTGGCAGGGATAAGACTCGGAAGAGGCGCAGTGCTTCCAGTGGAAGCAGCAGTACCAGGTGAGGCAGAGGCTACTGCATTAGCCAAATCCTTCCCCACTGAACCCACAATTAGAAAGCAGTCATACCCTCTAGTTGTTATAGAGACCCTAAATCATGGTTTAGGGACTGTTTTGATTATATACAGAAGACATTTGGGTTTTTTTCTTTTCTGTAAGATCTAAGGAATGAGACATTGTGTGGGGTATGTTTGTTTATCTGAATAAGTGTATCTTTTTCAGAATTACGATTGAGCAGCTCTAGCCTGGAGCTTATTTTTCAGTAGTTGAGTTGCTAAAGCTGGCCTTAAATTTGTGATCCTACTATTTCAGCCTGCTGCATCTCTGGGATTATATTATAAGCATGTACCACCTTACCTGACTAGTTTTCAGTAATTGAGAATCAGCCTGAAGCAGGGCATGGTGGCACACACTTATAATCCCAGCAGCTTGAGAGACTGAAACAGGAGGATCATGAGCGTGAGGCCAACCTTGAAAGGGCTGAGGATGAAACTCAGTTGTAAAGCACCTCTGGGTTCAATCCTCCATATAAAAAAGAAAAAGAAAAACAGCCAGGTACTGGCACACACCTGTAATCCCAGTGGCTCAGGAGGCTGAGGCAGGAGGATTGCAAGATCAAAGCCAGACTCCACAACTTGCTAAGTTGCTGTCTCTAAGTTAAAAAAAAAAATGGTCTGGGGATGTGACTCAGTGTTTAAGGGTCCTTGGGTTCAATCTCCAGGACCAAAACAGAAAAGAAAACCAGCCTGAGTCTATCCACAGCCTCCTTCCCAAGCCAGAGGTAAAGCCTTATAGGTAAAGAAGCCTTCCCAAGCCTTATAGGTAAAGAAGCCCATCCCTACATTTCCTGTCACTGCACAGTACTGTGACCTGTTAGGGCAAGGTACATTTTCCCTACTAGACACAGCAGTTTCCTCTTTGGGGGAATCTGCTGGGAAGAAATGTGATTACCCCTCATTGTCACCATGACTGTTCCATCTTGCCTTCAGGTCTCGGTCCAGTTCCACCTCCAGCTCTGGATCCAGCACCAGCACAGGCTCAAGCAGTGGCTCCAGCTCCTCCTCCGCATCCAGTCGCTCGGGAAGCTCCAGCACATCCCGCAGCTCCAGTTCCAGCAGCTCCTCCGGATCTCCTAGCCCTTCTCGTCGCAGACATGACAACAGGCGGCGCTCCCGCTCCAAGTGAGTGCCCCAAACCAGGGCTATACCTTAACTGTGGTCATTAGAAAAGTAGTTCAAAAGGACTCTTTCTAGGGTAATTGGATTTGAGACAAGGAAAACTTATATGAACCAATAGGAGACTTCCTTGTAAAAGCTGTTACACAAGTAGGTAATATCTCACAAAAGGGA
>JAJEJO010001870.1:448939-490229 GCA_020662805.1 Glaucomys volans
TGAGTTGCTTAGGGCCTTGCTAAGTTGCTGAGGCTGGCTTTGAACTCGCAATCCTCCTGACTCAACCTCCCAAGTCGCTTGGATGACAGGCATGCGCCACCACGCCCAGCTGGAATACAGTTCTTGTTGGTTGGGGGTAGGCAGTGCTGGGGACTATACCCAGGGCCTTGACATACTAGGCTAGCACTAGATCACTGAGTTAAACCCACAGCCCAAATCCAATACTTTAACTTGATAGAAATTGTTTTTGGTATCTTCTTTTCTTTCAGATCCAAACCTCCTAAAAGAGATGAAAAGGAAAGGAAAAGGCGGAGCCCTTCCCCTAAACCCACCAAAGTGCATATTGGAAGACTCACCAGGAATGTGACCAAGGTGAGATCTTGGATCTGTCAGGAGGCAGAGGCAGTGAGGTGTAGACAAACAGGTGCCTTTCAGAGGACTGGTATGGTTGTGCATGATTTGAGTAGTTCACTGTTTCTTCCCATTTAATAAATGAGTCCAAGAGACAGCCCAGAATGACAGTGGATCTTATCAGAGGGAAGGATGTTTTTATACTACTGTGGTGTGGTGAATTCTGGCTCTTATTAAATAATTGGTGATTGAGAGCATTAGTGTGACCTTTTTCTCTCTAGGATCACATCATGGAGATATTTTCCACCTATGGAAAAATTAAAATGATTGACATGCCTGTAGAAAGGATGCATCCTCATCTATCCAAAGGCTATGCATATGTGGAGTTTGAGAATCCAGATGAAGCTGAGAAGGCACTGAAACACATGGATGGAGGTTGGTGACCCTGCCACCAGCTTTGACCTCTGGTTCTGTCCTCAGAGACCTGCTACCTATAGGGACCTTTCAAGTTAATTTATAGCCAGCTGTACTTAACTCTTATTGCAGCTCTTTCAGGTTCCTATCTCTCATTCAGTGGGGGTGTGTATACCCAAAAAAACTGTTTTATGAGGATGTTTCTTTTGCAGGGGGTGGGGAATCAGCAAATATGAATATGTTGGCATTTTAAGAAATTTTTAGTCTGGTAAAAACTTGATCAAATGATGCTTTTCTTATGAAGAAAACATTGAGCTTTTGAGCCCAGTGTGGTGGCACACACCTGTAATCCCAGCAATTTGAGAGGCTGAGGCAGGAGGATCACCAGTTCAAAGCCAACCTCAGCAATTTAGCAAGGCCCTAAGCAACTTAGCAAGACCATCTCAAAATATAGGGGGTTGGGGCTGGGGATGTAGGTCAGTAGAGACCCTGGGTTCAATCCCTAGTGTGCTCCCCCCGTACTTGGCTTTTTATGTAGGAATATTTTCTTTAATTTCTGAGAATCATTTTCTATTTTGCCAACATTTTGGCATTTCTGAGGTCATTTTGCTGAGTGATGGGCTTGCTGAATTCACAGAATTTTATTCCTTTCTCAAATACTTGTATTTTTTTATTATAGTATTTATAGCTATTTGTGTTGGGCAGAGTGGTTTTTAAACTGTATGAACATTTGTGAGCAGTTTTGGGTAACCAATTTCTGTTTTGTCTTCAAGTTAGCATTTTAAGAAATATGGCATATCTGTCCAGCTTTCTACTGCTGTGATTGCAGAGCTGGGGCTGAGAACAGGCAGCCCGCAGTATTGTCTGGGCCTGCGGGCCAGGATTTGGAAGTCTGAATGCCTTAGAACCTCAGTCCCCTGGGATCTTGGGACAAACTTCATGAACATAAGGTTTTTTTGGAAGTTGCCTTTGAGCACTGACAGAGCTTGAGTATTAGGAAAATTTTTCTTGATATTTAGCCAACTTCTCTTTCATCCACTTAAGTGCCTCTTAAATGTTTTAGGAACTCAGGATAAAATAAGCGTATGTCACTCATAACAGCCCTTGACCTTGTGAGTCACACCTTTGCTTTAGAATCAACCTATCATCCTTTGTTTGACAGAGTCAGAGCACCTGCTAATCAGCTAAAAACTCAGGAGACTTGGGACATCCAGGGTGGGCATGACTGTAAAAATTCCAACTTAAGATTTGGTAGGATTTTGTATGTGTCCCCCAACTGTGCTGTACATCATCAGATGGAGCAAGTCCACAGTGTCTCCAGGAGATTGGAAGGGGTTGGCTTTTTCTGGCAGCTGGCCAAAAAATGGATTTGTCTGATAAAATCAGTGCTGTGAAATCCTTGAGCTGGTTTTGTCCTTGGGCCTGGCGGAGCTGGGTTGGGCTGGGCGGAGGCTGGTTTACGTAAGCCTCTTAAGTGTGAATATATAAGTCCTTATGCCTGAATTTTAGCCTCTGGGTACCTTGCAAGGTAGGAACTGAGAAGACAAAGACCTTTGTGCCTTTTGTGGCCCTTTGTGCCTTGTAGTCTCCCAGGGTTACTAGCTCTGCACTCAGTTTCCTTTGCATTTTCTCCGGGGCTGCCATCCTGTGCTGCCTCCCCTTACTTCTTGTGCCTGTACACATGCTGTGCAGTCATCTCTTGAGACTTGTTTCATGCTCTTCCTCACTAGAGTTCCTTCTTTCAGGTAATCTATCACATAAGTTCCGGAGGTTTTACTTCTCAGTAAATTCTTTCCTTCCCTTTGCTTGGATGTCAGTTCATCTGGATGCTTTAAGAACCTCCTGACAGGCCTGGGAGAAGGGCTTCTTTTTTTCTTTCTTTCTTTTCCCATTCATCTCTTGGTGCCTTGCTGAAGGTAGGTGCTTGTTAAGAATTTTATGACTTGGTCTTTTTTCAATAGGACAGATCGACGGCCAGGAGATCACTGCTACTGCTGTGTTGGCCCCCTGGCCTAGGCCACCTCCCCGGCGATTCAGCCCTCCCAGGAGAATGCTGCCGCCACCTCCCATGTGGCGTAGGTCACCCCCACGGATGAGAAGGCGGTAGGTCAATTTGAAGGCTCACTGTACCCATTGGGCCAGTTTGATTAACAAACTTAAGTGACTGTGGGACCCCTTATTCAGTTTTGCCCACCCTCTGCTGCTATTGAGGGAGAAGAGGGTAGAGAGCAGGTTGGTGTGGTGGGCCTTGGGAGCCTGTCAGGGAAAGGAGAAGGGCAGTTGCAGTGCATGACAGTAACAGAAGAGGTCCTGGAGTGCACCAAGACTAGGTCCTGAGTCTGGTGAGCTTCAAGGCCTTTCCAAGAAGGTTTGGATCCTAAGGCCAGGCATAGGCCCTCTCCTCTTCCCAGAGATGAAAAGGGGAGGGATTAGAAGATAGGGGGTTTGGGATCAGAGGACTAATGGAGGTAGTGCCCCTGACAGGCCACAGTTTTAAGTATCAAAAAGTAAATCCTGGAGGATTGTTCAGGAAGAAGCCAGCTTTCCCCAACAGCACTTCTTCCTGGGGCTTTTGCTTCTAATGATCTGACTTATTTTTCTCTTACTGCAGGTCGCGCTCTCCAAGACGCAGGTCCCCCATGCGCAGGCGATCCCGCTCTCCCGGCCGCCGCCGCCACAGAAGCCGCTCTAGTTCTAACTCCTCCCGATAAATAGGGCCACCAATGCTCATCTATACCTTATGTTCCACCCAACTCAGTTGTGTCACTTCTCTAGCCAAAGGAGGGTTGGTAGGAAAAGACCCCTCACTTGGGCAGGCTTCAAAGGCAGCGGTTGGGGTCTTTCCTCTGCAGCCAGAACCTGCCTGCAGAAATGCTGATGGTTCAGGGCTCTGACCATTGAGGTGCCCTGCAGTTTTCTGGCTAGAAAACTCACCCATTCCCATTCCTGAGTCTGTTTAGTGGCAGAGCCAGCAGTGACCAGCAAGCTTCCAGGTGGCAGCGTGGCCCAGCCTCTTCACAGATGACTTGGGCCAGTCTAGCAAACCTGGTTGTGCCCTTGCTGTTGCTGTGTTGTGTCTGCAGGAAAGGGGACCAAGCCACCGTTCCTGTTAGGCCTGGCCTTTCCCCCCTGCTTGAATTTTCCAGCCTCTAGGGTTGTCCCCCCACCTGTTAGTTGCTGTCAATGGTTCTGTCTTCCCATGTCCTCCCACACACCGGCGCCCCACATGGTCCCTAAGTCTCTGAAATTGGTGAGTAAGTTGAAAGCCAGCGTGCAGGGTCACTACGGAGCCCCCCGTTCTGGCTGCCATTTGTGGTGGTCTTGAAGATACCTTGACAACGTGTACATTGCTTTTTCCCCCCTCTTATTGTACAGTCAGTACTATAAATTTGTTTTGAGTTTTGTAACTTTGTAGCCTTTAGATGAGGTTGTGTTTGTACTTCGTTGTGTAGAGTAATGAACATGTATTGAATAAACCTAGGATTAGAATGCAGATGGAGTGCTGGTTTCCCTGCCTCTTCGCCCTCCAGTACCCAGAAGGTTCAGTCAATCGCGATTTCTAGTGCCCGACAAACAGACCAAAGTGACACCTTCAAAAGCGTCCAGCCAGCAGACGCCCCGAGTGTTAGGTTGCTCTGCGGGCACATGACGGAGCGGGCCGTCCTCGCCCCTCTGCGGCGGCGGGAAGTGCGGCGGGAGGGGGCAGGGGTGCTCCGCCGGGTGGGCTGTGTCCGGGAGGGAGTGGAAGTGTGTGGGATGCAGTGAGCCGGGAGGCCGTGCTCAGCCCGCGGGTAGCCGCCTCGCCCACCTCGGTGGAGTCAGCGCCCGCGCCCGCTGGGGGCCGGGAGGGGAACCTGCGGGCCGGACGCGGCCGCGGCGGGGCGGGGCCGCCGGGAGGAGGAGCCGCGGCCGGAGGCTGGGCCACGCGCGGCGCCGCGACCCCGGCCAGTCAAGATGGCGCTGGCGGCGGGAAGGCGCGTCCCTGCGCGCGCCCTGCTTTGCGCGGGTGAGTGCGGGGGGGGGGGGGGGGGCGGGGGGCTCGGGGGCTCGGGGCGGGCGGGCGCGCGCTCACCGACCGCTCGTTCGTTCGCAGGGGCCGGACTCGGGCGCACGCGGCCGACGGCCGGGGGCGGCGCGCGGCGCTTCGCGAACCACCGGGTGCTGGTGGAGCCGGACGCGGCCACAGGTAAAGGGGCGGGCGGGCCGGGGTCGCCCCTCCCCGCGACCTGCTGCGGGGCGCGGGGCGAAAGCCGCGAGCGCGCAGCCGAGCCTGCGCCGCGCCGCGAGTGCCCCGCCGAAATGCCAGCTGGCGTGCACGCTGGCGGGTCTCCAAAGCGCCCAGCTGAAGTTCGGCGGCAGCTCGTTTTCTGTGCACAGCTGACTGCACCGAGGGTTCCACTGTGGTCTTCGCCATGAGAATGAGAGCGTCGCGGTTCTGAGGTGGGGGATGTGGTCTGTTAGCTAAGGCTCTTAGTTGAGGGTGACTGGGAGTCTTAGAATATTTTTGGTTTTTTTAAAACTCGCACCTGGCACAAAACTCGGCTAATTACAACCAGGAGCTACAGGTGGGGTCACCCTACCAGCGTCAGAACACGTTGGAAAACTCCTGCAGGATGCGGGAAGCACTTTTGAAGGAGAACGGCTTTCGCGTTGAGAGGAGCCAGAGCTGGGCGCGGAGCGGAATGGCCAAGCCTCTCCGTTAGGACCGGGTGCAGCCTGCTGGGCTCTGCGGAGCCGCCTCCCCGCGTGGTTCGGGTCTCCCGCGGTTGGGGCGGCCTTAGCAGGTCAAGAGAGGCCTTGGGTTTAAGTCCAGCTGGGAGTCCACGAAGGACCATTTCTGTGGTAGATCTGAATATATCACAGAAGTGCAAAAAGGCACATTTTAAAGTATTAGAACGGATAGTAGCAGCTGCACAACATTGAGACCACTGGATTACACATTATTAAATGGTCAAGATTTTAGACTATACAAATGTATCTGTAGTAAAAAAAAAAGGTGTTGGTGAAATAACAAATTATTTAGTTTTGTTTGAATTTTTTTTAGTTTTCAATGGATTTTTTAATTTATTTTTTATATGTGGTGCTGAGAATCAAACCCAGGGCCTCACAGATGCCAGGCAAGCGCTCTACCACTGAGCCACAACTCCAGCCCCATTCCCCGCCACCTCCGGTGCTGGGGATTGAACCCAGGGCCTTGTGCTTGTGGAGCAAGCAGTCTCAAATTTTTTAAAAGCTATTTTCACTGGGTATGGTGGCCACGCCTGTAATCCAGGAGGCTGAGACAGGAGGACCGGCCTGAGCAATTTGAAAGATTTGATCTTAAAAAAAAAAAACAGTGCTGGGGAGGTAGCTCAGTGGTAAAGCACCCCTGGGTTAGATCCCCAGGAACACAAAAAATAAAACTGGAGGGGTGGGGGTACCAGATACATTTTTACTTCCAGTTCAGAGACTAAATAGAAAATTCCATAATGGAAAATGCTTCCTTTGAGCTCAGACTTTTTAACTCCATTAATCTTCAAAATAAACATTCTAAAAGATAAGCTGTGAGAGGGAGTGTGAGCTGCACAGACACAGAAAATAAATGCGTTCCTTTCAGTCTTGTGAAAGCCCTTTTGCTGGACACTCGATGCAACAGAATTCGTCCTGCTTCTTGGCCTGTTCCACCATTTCCACAACATGTATTTCAGATTGACTTTCCTCTGGAAAAAAGGAAGAAAGCAGCCAAAAGGCGAGGAGCCCCGTGTGTGGGAGGCTGAGCCAGGGCCTGGGAAGCCGCATCACTCACCAAGCTCCACTTCCCCTCTTGCAGTTCACTTGAGGGTCCCTGCTGGGACACTGACCTGGCATTCTCAAGGGCCGGGATTCAATGATCTGTATCATACCGCAGGGCTGAGCAGGCAGCCCTGGTATCTGCTTGCCTTGCTGGCATATGTAGAAAATTTAAAGGGATGCCCACCTCCAGGTGCTCCAAGATGATAAGCTCCAAATGCTTTCTCCCTCTACCACGGGAGAGCCTGCCAGCGTCAGGTCTTAGTGTGACAGAGTAGAGTTCCAGATCAGCCAGACCTGGTTCAGTTCCCACTAACAAAAAAGCCAGATGTGAAATGTACCTGCCAAGATTCCTCTTTCCTTCAGGGCAACTCCAGGCTTGGAAGAAGTAATGGGACAAACCTGCTTTAAAAATGTTTTTAAGCCAGGTGAAGTGGCACACTCCTGTAATCCCAGCAGTTTAGGAGGCTGAGGCAAGAGGATCACGAGTTTGAGGCCAGCCTCAGCAACTTAGCAAGGCCCTTAAACAACTTAGTGAGACCCTGTCTCAAAAAGGGCTGGGGATGGGGCTCAGTAGTTAAGCACCCCTGGATTCAATCCCCATACCGACCCCCCCCCCCAAAAAAAGTTTTTAAGTGCCATATAAAAGCTAATTGTGTTGAACCTGTCATTCAAGAAACATTTATCTATCACCTCTGTGCCAGGAATGTGGTCATGTGGTCACTTACCACATGGCTGAGTTCGTCCAAATCTCCTCAGCTGGTGTTCACCTTTGCCCTCTTTACCTTTGCCCTCTTTACCTTTTCCCCCAGCATTGAATATCCTGCCCAGCTTCAGAGTCCATTTCAGAAACTTCCTTCCCAACCACGTTTCCCTTTCTTTTTTGTATACCTGTGGCCTGATAATAATCACCTCTTTCTCATAAATCCAAGGTCCCAAAAGAGCCCATTTGCCACCAAGACTCAGTTTCCATTCCCAGAGAAAGTCCGTGTTGACAACCTGGAGACCGAGGCCTCACTGAGAAACGCTCCTTAAACGAGGGGTGATGTCCTGGGAGCTGAGGCCTGCCCTTAGGGCAGGAGGTGAAAGCAGACAGCTGGAGCCCTCACAGCCACATTGTCCCCTGGGTGGGGGTCGGGTCAGGCCCTTGTCCCTCCTGCTTTCCTTGCTGTTGGCAGATGAGGCCAGTGGGCCAAGCACAGGGTGAGCACCGCTGCCCTGCATTCCAATCCCGTCCCTAAGCCAGTGTGGACTGAGCCCCTCTAGTCTCCTCGCACATCTGGTTCTCAGATTTTCTGTCGTCCTCAAGGAACTGAGGCATGTTCCAGGAGGACTCGGGACTTGCAGTTAAAGGAAAGCTCGAGGAGGAATTCAGCATGTTGAAGAACAAGCCAGGCCGATACAGCACAGGCTGGTGAGAGCCACACAGATGAGCTGTGACCCACTATCCTTCCACACAAGGTCGGAGTCCTGGCCTAGTTCCCTGGGAAGTGACCTGCCTTGACCCTCGGCGTTCTGGAAGCTTGGAGTGCCACACCAACAGGCACTTGGCCCCTGCTCATAGTGCAAGTGACAGGCAGCTGGATGGCCTTAGATTAGACTTCAGGATAAATTTCCAATTTTGTGGGAAAAACTGGGTCCCTTCTAACTGGGACCTTGCCAGAGAGCTGTGTCCCATGCGAGTGGGGCTTCCCTCAATGAGGTGAAGGTCCGGAGCGGCCTGGACCCCAGCGCCCACCAGTGGGTTCACACAGGGTGCGCTCGCTCGTAGGAGCCTGAGGCATGTTGTCCTCAAAGACAAGGTGTGCCCAGGCCCAGGGCAGCTTGGCACCTGGGGGCCGGTGACTGCATTGTGTCCTGGGGCTGCAGGCACAAAGTGCCACGAGCTAAGAGGCTTAAGTGACCAGACACACATCCTCAGTTCTGGAGACCAGAGGTCCAAAGGCAGAGTGGCAGGGGGACCACACTCCTCAGGGGTCTCCCTGGGAGTCCTCGTGCCCCCGCCGCCTTCTGGTGCGGCCAGTCGGTTCCTTGGCTTGGGATGCGTGGCTGCAGGTGATGCTTCCCGTGGGCGTCTCATTCTCCTCTCACAGGGACACAGTCCTGTTGACCCGGGGCCTGATCCTAGCTTAACGACCCAGTGACACCCACAAAGACCCTGTGTCCTATGAGGTCACATGTGCAGGTAGCAGTTGAGGGGACTCCAGCGCATCTGTTTAGGGACACAGTTCAGCGCAGAGCAGCTCTGAAGGTGGGCTGTGGGGGACCAGGAGGAGCCCAGGTCCTCCTCCCTCCTTAGCTGGCCCCACCCCTGGGAGTGGCCGCAGCCCCTGGTTCTTTTGTCCTCAGCATTGCTCCTCTTTCCATTTTAAGCCACAATTCTTGAGACATTATGGGGCGGCCAACTTTGAGCAGAGCACACTGAGAGCATCTCCTTCCCATCCCGAGTTCACTTCTGACTCCCAGCCTCCACAGAGGCTTCATGAACTCTGCCCGCCGCGGAACTCTGGGCGGAAGGAAGAACCTTGCTGTCCTCTGGTTTGCAGAAGGTTGCTGAGGATTCTGGTGTCTTCCCTCAGCACACGGGGTTCAGGAGTGAGCAGTCAGCGATCTCCAACAGGAATCTGGTTCCTCTTTCTATTTTTTGTTTTAAACTGGGGATTGAACCCAGGGACGCTTAATCACTGAGCCGCATCCCCAGCCCTTTTCATTTTTTTACTTTGAGACATGGTCTTGCTGATTGCTCAGGCTGGCCTTGAACCTGTGGTCCTGCTTCAGCATCCTGAGTGCTTGGGGTTACAGGCATACATCGCTGCACCTGGCAATATTTTTATAATTTTGTTTCTGCTTGTTTCTTAAGTTTTTTTCTCGGTCCTCATAAAAGGAAAGCAGACGCTGAGTTTTAAGTATTAAGATGTTAGGACAAATGGTACACTGGCAGCAAAGGCATCGGGCAGGATGGGCAGGGCCAGCTCCTCCACACCTTGCTTTGTGGGGCTCATCCACATGCCTGGGTGAACCCCTCTCCCTGGTTTCCCCAAAGGCTTCTACTCAGGTGGCTTGGTGCTGTTCCTCTCCTGAAGGCATCACCAGCACAGCCCGAGCCGAGCCAGGGAGGCTCTGTGGGCTGGGGCTCGAGCTTGCAGAGTGCACACACTCTGGGCAAGGCTTGACCTGAAAGGCAGACGGAGGTGGACGGGGGTCCACCAGGGTGTCGTGCCCCAGAGCTGGGCCGCAGGCACTGTGGGCTCTTCCTAGGCGAGGGGCTTGATAGTCAAGTCTGCGTGAAAGCACACTTCACCCCCGAGTAGCAGGCAGGGCCCGGGTGCTCTGAACCTGCCCTCAGTGGGCTTGACTTCGCCCCAGCGCCTCCCACGCAGCTGCTTCAGTGGAAGTGGAAGTCACTTGCAGAGAAGTGCTTCACGTCCTTGCCTTTCCCGCCAAGTCCCACCTTCTTGGGGTCCCTGACCTCTGCAGCACACAGTGGTCTGAGAATGGCAGGGGTGGGGCCTGCAGTCCTGATGGTGGGGACTGTCCCTTCTCCCTGCCTCAGGACCAGAGGCATCATTCATGTTCAGTACACATTTGGTCTGTCCATGTCTGACACTGGTGTCCGGGATGTCTCTCCCTGTCCCAGGACCCGGGAGGAGAGGCTGCTCCCAGAATCTTCACCCTCAAGGGTGCTGATGACAGCATGCAGGGGACTTGAGGTCTTCCTGTGTGAGAAACCAGTGCAGCCAGATGTGGTCCCAGACACTTGGGAGGCTGAGGCAGGAGGATCACAAGTTCCAGGTCAGGCTCAGCAACTTAGCAAGGCCCTAAGCAGCTTAGACCCTGTCTCAAATTAAAAATAAAAGGAGCCGAGCGTGGTGGCGCACGCCTGGAATCCAAGCAACTTGGGAGGCTGAGTCAGGAGGATCACGAGTTCAAAGCCAGCCTCAGCAACTTAGCGAGGCCCTAAGCAACTCAGTGAGACCCTGTCTCTAAATAAAATACAAAATAGGGCTAGGGATGTGGCTCAGTGGCCAGGTGTCCCTGAGTTCAATCCCTGGTTCAAAAAAATAAATAAAATAAAATAAAATAAAATAAAATAAAATAAAATAAAATAAAAGGGATGGGGATGTGGCCTAGTGGTAAAGCACCCCTGGGTTCACTCCCCAGTACAACTCCAGCTTGGCTTGGCAGACATTCCCAGTGTGGTCCAGCAATTTCATGTGTAGGCATATATCCAAGAGAAAGGGAAACAGGCATTTTTAAAGAAAGTGTTCATCACAGCATTGATAAAACAGCCAAAAGAAGGGAGCAACTGGCCGGGCGTGGTGGCGCACGCCTGTAATCCCAGCAGCTTGGGAGGCTGAGGCAGGAGGATCACGAGTTCAAAGCCAGCCTCAGCAACTTAGTGAGGCCCTAAGCAACTCAGTGAGACCCTGTCTCTAAATAAAATACAAAATAGGGCTGGGGATGTGGCTCAGTGGTGGAGTGCTCCTGGGTTCAATCCCCAGTACCAAAAAAAAAAAGGAGCAACCCAATACCTGTCAGCTGGTGAATAACAACAATGAGCAGTCGCACACGGCAACGGTCGCACACGCCGAGGATCCCAGCTCTGGAGGCTGAGGCAGGAGGACGGAAAGTGTCAAGCCAGCCTGGCATTACGGGCTCTATGCCTGGGCTCACCTGTTTTTAAACCTCACGGGCTGGGGCTGTAGCTCGGGGTAGAGTGCTCACCTAGTACGTGTGAGGCCCTGGGTTCGATCCTCCGCACCACATAAAAATCAATACATAAAGGTATTGTGTCCACCTAGAACTAAACGTTGATAGACCTTTATTTTATTCATTTATTTTTATGTGGTGCTGAGAATCGAACCCAGTGCCTCACATGTGCTAGGCAGGCACGTTACCGCTGAGCCACAGCCCCAGCCCCTCTTCCTCTTTCTTTAAATCAGGGGTTGCTGTGATGAAGCTGAGGAACCCCCCTGTGAACAGCCTCAGCCTGGAGCTTCTGACAGAGCTTGTCATCGGCCTGGAGAAGCTGGAGAATGACAAGACCTTCCGAGGCGTCATCCTGACGTCGGTAGGTGCTTGCCCAGCGCCCATGTCCTCCCGGCCTAGGAGGATCTCAGAGGCTGGAGCCACCAGGCAGCCCCCTCACCCTACACACCCTTGACCACCTGAGGGGCTTCCCCTTCCCGGGAGCCTGGGACGCGATGACACCATGTGCCCAGGTCGTCGTCTCGGGAAGGCGGGGCAGGCTGGCAGGCCCCTGCCAGGTGCATGCGGCGGCACCGCTGGGGAGAGCGTGGCGCTCAGCAGCCGGGGCCAGAGCCTCAGGAGCGAGAGGGTCCTGCAGGGCAGGCTCGCGCGCATGCTGCCCATAAGACAGCACCCTAAGCTAACTCGGTGAGGCCCCGGGGTGCCCTGAGCCAGGCCCTGGCACAGTTCTGAGCCACATGTCCTCTCTGGCTGGTCTCGGTTGCACCCTCAGAAGACAGCATCCAGTCCTTGAGGAGAGCTCAGCATTGCACACGGGTGACCCAGGAATGGCACCCATGGAAACTGTCACTAAGGCCAGGGAGGGGCCCCTGAGAGGAGGGTGTGCAGTGGCCTTGGCAGTCCACTGAGGCCTGACCTGGCTGCACTGGGGACCTTACTGGCGGGTCATGCCCCAGCGTGGTGCCAGGACCAGGAGTCAGAGCATGGAACCACTGGGGCCACCTTTTAAAGTAGGAGGCAGACACACAAGTGTCCCCCAAAGCCAGCGTACTTTGGTACAGAGCCCAGCCAGCAACTGCTGGACTTCCTTCTAGCCCTGTGGTTGGAAAAGCTGCAGGAAGCACAAAGCCTGGCAGGCACCTGCCTTCTGAAGCCCTCAGGTTGTCCTGTGCATGGCCACTGCTGTCACAGCTCCTGAGGGCCTGGCTTGCCCTAGCAGGGGAGCCTGTCCTGCTGAGGACTGGCCTGCCGGGGTCTCTGGGCCGGCCTGAGGGGCCCCTCGTGGCCAGAGCCGCAGCGCGAGCGCCCTCTGGCTGTGGAGAGAGGTTGCTCAGTGCCGGGGCAGGACTGCTGCTCTTAGGCGGAGCAGCTGGGTGTGGCGGGACAGCCTGGGGTCCCAGTGACTGCGGCTGAGGCAGGAAGGTCATGTGCTCACAGCCAGCTTGGGGAGCTTAGTGAGGCCCTTCTCGGGACATCCTGGGAGGTCGCTCAATGGAGATGCCCCTGGGCTCCGTCCCCAGTAGGGGAGGAAACACCCCCGGGAGGTCGCCCACAACTGCAGGTGACTACTGCACAGGAAGTTCTCACCTGGATGACCCCTGAAGTAACCCCATTCCACGTGTCAGATCATAGCATGACCTTGTCTTTATTGTGCTCTAAAAATGAGAGCGTGCCCGTCACCAAATGTAGGACCTTCCAGATGAAATAGAACTGCCCCTTCCCGAGACCTGGCCTGTGCGTGAGAGTGGGCGCTGTGCCCGCAGCCTCCCTGTTCCCGAAGTCACGCTGTGCTGGAAAGGGGACCAGCATCTGTCCCTGCAAAGCCAGTGCGTGTGTGCTGTGTGTGCAGCACAAGTCCTGCCCACAGTGAGCACTCAGCTAATAATCATGGAGTGCATGTCAGTGTCCTGTGGCTGCAGTGAGGTGACATAAACGACAGGAATTTACCCTCACGGTTCCAGAGGCCAGGGGTTCAAAATTGCAGTGCCAGCAGGGCCGGTTTTCTCTGGAAGCTCCTGGGGAAAATGCTTGGCCCCCTCCTAGCTCCTGGTGGCTTCTGGCTTCCCTGACTTGCGGCAGTGTCACTCCGATCTCTCCTGTCTTCACGTGGCTTCTCCCTGTTTCTGTGTCACTGGATTCAGGACCCACCCTGATCCTGTCTGGCCTCATCATGACTTGCTAGCATCTTGAAGACCCCGTTCCTCTCCCTCTCAGATGGCCCCCATTCTCCTTTGTCTACTTTCCTAAGTAAACCTCTGCTAAAAAAGACCTGTTTCCACATGAGGCCACGTCCAAGGATATTGTCTTGTTTTGTTTTTGTCGTGCCTTGAGGTTGTGATCCCTTCTGCCTTGTCCCTGCTGCCATCTTCTGCAGCCAGCATGGGGTGTCCTGAGGGTTCCCGTACCGACTCCCACTAAAGCAGCTGATTTGGTGTATCAGTCACTAATCTTTTCATCTTGGTTTTTGGAACCAGGGATTGAACTCAGGGACACTCGGCCACTGAGCCACATCCCCAGCCCTATTTTGTATTTTATTTAGAGACAGGGTCTCACTGAGTTGCTTAGGGCCTCGCTAAGTTGCTGAGGCTGGCTTTGAACTCGCGATCCTCCTGCCTCAGCCTCCCAAGTGCTGGGATTACAGGCGTGCGCCACCGCGCCCGGCTTAATCTTCTCATCTTCATTGGGTCTTTTAAGTTGTAGAAGTAGAATGTGTTTCCTGGGTGCAGGAGCAGCTCAGCCCAGGGTACCGTGCACACACACACCTGCTGACCCGTGGGCTGCTCGTGTGCTGAGCTGCCACATGGCATTCCGTAGGTGCCTCTGTCTTCCCGCTGCACATGGCGCAGGGCAGACACCTGTCCAGCTCTGCTTCTGGGAGTTGGGCTGGGCTGGGTGTGCCCCATGACCAGTCCTCACCATGGGAGCTCCAGCCCATGGGGCACAAGCACAGGGGGGAGGGTGCCATGGCGCCAGAGGAGCCCCAGGGCTCGGTGCAGACCCTGATGCACACTTCGTCCAGCCGGCAGCTCCCTCCCACTCCTGGGTGGCTATGCTGCGACCTGGGTCACTTCCACTGGGGCTGCCTTCTAGACTATTCCACCCCAGCACTTCCTGGGCTTGCTTGATACTTTAGAGGTAAACCAAAACATGCTCCCTCCCCAGGGTCTGTCAGGAGTCCTTAGGTGCCTGAGTTCCTCTGTCCGAATGGCAGAAAGGCCTGGGAGGTGAGCCCGGGTGCCCAGACACGCAGGACCGATGTGCACGGGTATACAGACGTGTGTGTGTGGTGTGTGCACGGCCTGCAGAGAGCGGGGGCCCACACCTCTGGGGCGTGCCGGACCCCTGTTCTGTCTTCCCAGTTTGAAACTGGAAAGGGAAGAACATTCCTGGAAAGCAGAAGCTGGGTCGGGGAGACGGAGGCTGTCCTTGCAGACCGTGTTTTAGGCCCCGTGGGCGGCATCCTGCCGCCTTGGGCATCACACCCGGGCCCTCCCCTAGGACCGTCCTGGCATCTTCTCGGCTGGCCTGGACCTGACAGAGATGTGCGGGAGGAACCCCGCCCACTACGCCGTGTACTGGAAGGCTGTGCAGGAGCTGTGGCTGCGGCTCTACCCGTCCAGCCTGGTGCTGGTGGCCGCCATCAATGTGAGTACCCACCTACTGCCGCCTGGCTCTGGAGGGAGTGGCGGGACAGAGCTGCATTTTGGAAACATTGTTTGGCTGTCCTGGGGAAGAAAAGAGGCTGAGGGGACAGGGCCATCTGCAGGAACCAGTGTGCTCTGAGGGGATGGCTGAGATCACCCAGCAGGAGGGAGAGGAAGCCTGGAGGGAGGTGGTGAGGGGCACCTGAAGTAGGACATGGTGTGAATTTGGGTTCCTGGGGAAAGCAACTTGCTTTCCTAACCAGAGGTTTAGGAAGAGTGATTTTTCTAGCCTAGGGCATGGTGGCACAAGCCTGTAATCCCAGCTACTTGAGAGGCTGAAGCAGGAGGATCTCAAGTTTGAGGCCAGCTTGGGAAACTTAGTGAGACTGTTTCAAGATGAAAAGGGCTGGGGTGTAGGTGAGTACTGGAGTGCTGGACTAGCACGTGTGAGGCCCTGAGTTCAACCTCCAGTACCAAGAACAAGAAGCTAACAAGTGTCTCTCTGGCCCCTGAAAACCTGAGCCCCTGCAGAAAGCCTCGCTACTGACCCCAAAGGGACCAGTTTCTTCTCTTCATTGTGCACTTCCAAGCCAGATCGCTGACGCAGCACCCAAGATTGTTGATGCTGGGGCACCCTGTGAGCTCGTGCCCACCCCCAGACCCCTCCTGGGGTGTCCTGGGCATCCTTGGAGGGCAGTTGGGACCAGCAGCACCTCCAGAGCCCTCACTGCCTGGCCTCTCCCTGCAGGGAGCCTCCCCTGCTGGAGGTTGCCTGATGGCCCTCACCTGTGACCACCGTGTGCTGGCCGACAACCCCAAGTATGTCATTGGACTGAACGAGACCCTACTGGGCATTGTTGCCCCCTTCTGGTAAGGCTGGGACTGTGCCTGCATTCTGCTTGATCCTGGGCCAGAGACCCTCCTTGGAGCCCCAGAGTAAGCAGGCATCCGCATTCCAGGTTCAAAGACACCCTCCTGAACACCGTTGGGCACCGAGCCGCAGAGCGTGCCCTGCAGCTGGGGCTGCTCTTCTCGCCAGCAGAGGCCCTCCAGGTGGGCATGGTGGACCAGGTGGTGCCCGAAGACCAGGTGCAGAGCGCGGCACTCTCGGTGATGAGCCGGTGGATGGCCATTCCAGGTGAGGATGGGGGAGTGGTGCAGCCGCGGCCCCCAGCTGGCCCAGCCTGGTGAGACCAGCTCTGTGCTCCTGACAGCAGGCTGCTGGTGTCCTGGGGCTGCCCTGACTCGGGACCAGTCTTGCAGGAGCCTCAGAAAACTTATTCTCACAACTCTAAAGACAAAGTACAAAAATCTGGGGATTTTGTGGGCGAAGGGGAAGTCTGTTCCCTTCCTCGTGTGGCCTTCTCCCCTGTATCTCAGATCTCCCTCTCCCTTCCCTTCTCAGGGCACCTGCCATCAGATTAGGGCCTTCCCTGTATCCAGGATGATCTCTTCTTTTTCAATTTTTGATTCTGATTTTGGTTCTTGCAGTGCTGGGGTGGAGCCCAGGGTCTCACTTGTGCTAGGCCAGCCTTTACCCCAGCCCTCCCATCTCATCTCATTTATAGCTGCAAAGACTTTTTCCAAGTAAGGTCACTTTACGGGTTCTAGAGTGGTGGTAAGGACTTGGACGCAGTCTTTCTGGGGTCCCACTGCTAGTCAACCACTACGAAGACAAAGGGAAACCTGCTGGTCTTACAGGGCTGGAGCAGGGACAGCAGACTTAGTGCAGAGCCAAGCAGATGGCCACCTGGGAGGCACAGGCCTCTGCTTAGGTGGCCCTGCAGCAGGAGGGCACCCCAGGGAGCAGGAGCTGATGGCTGCAGCTATGCTCCAGTGAAATGGCAGGGACACAGAAACTTGAGGGTCTCACACGCCTGTCTTCACAAAATATCCTTTGATTTTTTTCCCTAGTATTTAAAAATGTAAAGACCATTCATATCTCCAGGAGCCCGTAGGGGGCCCTCTTCTCTTAGGAAGCCAATCCCAACATGGACAAATAAGTGGTTATTTAGTGACATGGAAAATATTCTCAATAGTAAAATTATTTGAAAATAACAGGCTAAAAAACAATTTTTACAGTATCATCCTGTGTTTTAGAGAAATCAGTGGGAACAGGTGACTCACTTCCTTCTATATTTTTTGGGGGGGTGCCAGGAATTGAACCCAGAGGCACTTAACCCCTGAGCCACATCCCTGTCCCTTTTTCTGTTTTTTGATACAGTTTCTCTTGAGTTGAGTTGCTTAGGGTCTTGCTAAGTTGCTAAGACAGGCTTTGAACTTGTGATCCTCCTGCCTCTGCCTTCGGAGCCACTGGGATCACAGGCGTGGGCCACCGCGTGCAGCTCATCAGTATTTTCTAAGTTCTCCCTGGCAGTGTCTGTGTGAACACTCGTAGAAAGGTTAGGAGTCACCCCACTGTCTCTGAAAAAGTGGGTTTTCACCAAGGATCCTGTTTTCCTCAGACCACGCTCGACAGCTGACCAAGATCATGATGCGGAAGGCCCTGGTGGACCACATGATCAAACAGCGCGAGGCCGACCTCCAGAACTTTGTCAGCTTCATCTCTAGAGACTCCATCCAGAAGTCCCTGCAGGTGTATTTAGAAAAACTCAAACAAAAAAAAGGCTAGGGCAAGGTTGCCACCCTGCCACTTGTGCCCTGTGGGGGCCACTTGTCCCAAGGGGATTTTAAACAACGCGTTTTTCCTCTCAGAAGTCCTCTCAGCTTTTGTTTTCCTCATCTTAGAAAGTCCTGTTCCTGGCAGACCCCACCCACCCAAGGCCCAGTGGGCAGAGAGGGTCTGTACTTGAGAACTGAAGGGCAGGTAGGCTGCTCAGGGTCTTGGACAAGGCCACACTGAGTGTCCCCTTTCCCAAAGGAAAACTGAATAAAGTCCTCACATTGTCCCATTCCTGGCCTTTGGCTGCCTGTGGGCTGGAGGCCTTCAAAGCAGGTCGTCTCAGACCCCAGTGACCCACAGGACCACTAGAGAACAGCTTTTGGCCGCCACCATGCTTGTGCCTTTGGATGGAGGGTCTGGACAAACTTGGGAGGCACAAGGGAAGCATGGCTTATTCTGAGGCTGTGTGGTGTTGCCGAGGTCCTGCACCTTTCGAAAGAACTGAATTCTCCAAACCCTTGAGACAAAAGATTCTCCTCCCATACAATTCAGGCTCATCCCCCAACCCTGCCAGAAGGAGATGTTTAAACACCAAAGCCTCTTCTGGCCTTGGAGCCGCTTCCCTCTGCTCCTGAGGGGACGCTCCCCCCACACAGGTCCCCGTCCTCCAGGCCCTTGCTACTCCAGGACTCTGAGGACCTACACAGGCTGTGCCCAGGCGAGCTGTGTGTTCCTTGGGTGGACCTGAGCCACAACTAACCAGCCCATCCTGAGGGGCTCCCAAAAGTTGCAGGGGGGGGCGACTGGCTGGAGCACAGGACCAGCTTCCCTGATCTCTGTAACACCGGGTGAAACGGCCTCTGCTTCAGATAAGGCTCCTGGCAGCAAGATGGGCAGAGCCCTGCTCCTAAGTCAGGGGGCCCAGATACGCTCACAGTGAAGGTTTTTGTAGTTTGCACAAAGAAAGGAAGAGGGAACTTCCCTGAGCTGACTTCCAGGCCACATGGTTTGGAGGTGGCCAGTTTCCACCAGGACATGAGGTGGGCAGGCCAGGCTGTCCCTGTTCCCTAAGAGGGCAGATACGGACCTGCCAGGCGATAGGCCCAGGGCTTGCATCCCAGAAGGACCCAGTCCTAAAAAAAGACAGAGGCCTCAGAGTCCCCAAGTGTGGTCCTGGCCCGGTGGCTTGTTTATTACCGACACCCTCTGAGGGTGCTCCTCACCAGGACCCATGAGGTAGGTGGGTTAGCCCATCTTACAGATGGACACGGAGGCTCTGAGCAGTCCTGCATGGGACTGTGCACCTGTTCATGCCCAGCTGACCCTCCCCTGCATTCTTCTGCTACCCCAAATGATCCACAGTGGGGCCGTAATTTGTGGCCCAAGTCTGCATGTAGCGTGCCCTAGCCTGGCCCCAGGGCAGTCAGTGGGACTTGAGGGTCACCTCCACAGGAAAATGGTCACTGATGGCAAGAGCCTGAAAGAAGAGGGTACAGAACTTCAGCCATCCTGCTGGGCAGCTTGTTCCTCGCCCCCCCCCCCCCGCCCGAGCCCCCTGGGCATCTACAAGTCACTGCATCTGCAGGGAGGGAGCCAGTGAGGCCTGGGTGTCCTTCCCTGCCGCTATTCCTGACGGGGGCGGGGCACAACTGGCTCCCACCTGGCGAAGGTGGTGCTGGGACACCCCCTGAAGCCCTGGGGATTCTTGCTGTGCCGGCTGTAAACAGTCTGAAGCAGGAACAGACTGGCAGCCCCTCCCAACCCTACGTGCCAGGGTCTTCTGGGCCCCAGGGGATGGGAACTGCCCCTGCCCGCACCAACCTGGGCCTGGTCCAGGCCGAACTCCTCCTGGAAATCGTGCACGGAAGCTGACTGCGGCTTCAGGCTCCTGCGCAGGTGGGCGCCGCACACCACGATGCGATCGTAGGCGCAGTCGGAGTTGCCCACCGTGGTGTCAGCGCTGTCAGGGATGAGCCACTTGAAGACCTCGCTGCTGCGCAGGCGGATGGCCGCCCAGTCCTGGGCCCGCACGTAGTTGCAGTCTGCATTGAAATCGCCCAGGAAAAGCATGTCCTGTGGGCGCCACCAAGCAGGGTCTGAGCCGCACGCTCGCAGGCCCAGACTCCCAGAGCGCCTAGGGGGACGCGGGGGCGGGGCGGAGGGCTTACATCGGCACCCCACTTGTCGATCACGTCCAGGTACACGTCGTAGAGAGCATCGATCTCTGCCACCGCCTGGTGCGGGGCGGCGTGCAGCGGAATCAGCACTAGCTCCTTGGCAGCTGCGGGAGCGGGTGCGGAGTAAGAGGCGGGGAGAACTGGGACGGGATGGGAGTAGGGGCGGGGCTAGCCTCACCAGTGCCGGGGGCCGAGAACTTGACCACGAAAGGTTCCCGGCTGAAGGCGTCCTCGGGGTCAGGGTACTGGTAAGTGTCCACGACCGACACCACGTCTTTCCTGGGAGCAGAGAACCGGCGGTCCACTGGGCCGGCCACCTCGGCCCCGCACTCCCCCTCCCTGCAGCCCGCAAGCACACCTGTAGATGAACAGGTACATTTCCTTGTACTGGTCCCGACCCAGGGGCTCGCTGCTCACAAAGCTGTACTCGTGCTTCGACACGCTGTGGAGAGACGAGCCAGGCCCCGGGTCAAGGCATGGAGCCTGTCCTTGCGACCAGGGCTCACGGCGCCGGACCCTGCCCACCGCACCTGTTGATCTGCTCCATGAGCACCGACACTGCGCTCAGGTCGGGGTCGCGCACCTCCTGTACCAGCATGACATCGTAACCAGCCAGGATCTGGGGGCGGAGCCGGCAGGTGCCAGAGTTGTGAGCCGCCAACTCAACTCGCCCACAAAGCCCAGCAGCAGCCCCGCCTCCAGCCCCCGAGCCTCACCTGCGCTATGACGCTGCCACAGGCTGGGTCGGACACTTTGCTGTCACCAAAGCTCTGGATGTTGAAGGCCCCAATGCGCAGCGCTGCTGCTCCTGTGGCCCCCAGCGCCCAGAGCATTGCCAGCAGGACCAGGGGCCCGCCCATGGCACCAGGGGGGTGGGCTGGAACAGATGGGGTGGGCCGGTAACAGCAACCCACGACCAGCTAGGGTCCAGCAGGGGTCTGTGGCCCAGTGCTGGCCTGAGCCAGAGCACATTCTACTGCACTTTCCAGGTCCCCTCGGGATGGGTTCTTAGCCTGATGACCACTCCCCACTGAATGGGGAAACTGAGGTCCCAAATCAGGATCCCATTCTCATCCAGCCCCCAGTTCAACTCAGCCTCAAAACCTACCTGGCAAGTGGATGAGAGGTGGTGTCAGAGGCTCAGGGGTCCTGGTCCAAGGAGGGATTCAGGGTCCAGGTTGAGGGCCTGTAGCTGGCCCTGGACAGACTCCTCGGGTCTTGGTTGGCAACTGGCTCTGGCCCCAGGGTACTGGCTACTATTTGAGGCCCTAGTCCAGGAAGGGGCTGGGCTACACTGGGCTCCACCCCCTCCATGAAGTGGATGCTACAACTCCCGACTCTCACTTCCTTGGAGATCCCGGGAGAGCAAGAGAGAGGATCTGCCCTGAGCCAGCTCTAGTGCCCAGGTCTGTCCCAGAACCATCCCCAAAACCCCTGACAGCCCCCGAAGGACAGCCTCAGGGCTGTAGTCGAGGGACAGCCACACCCATGGTCCAGGCTTGTTCTTGTCTCCACCTCCCCAGAAACTAGGTCACCCAGAATCTGCCTTCATGAGCCGCAAGAGGCTGGGAAAACAGGCAGAGCAATGAGAAAAAGACCAGCCCCATTCCTGACCCAGCATCTCCTGCTGCGCGGTCAACACCGTCTTCACCTCAGTGAGAAGCCGAGGCCTCTCAGCCCAACCTGAGGCTCCCGGTTCTCTCAGCCTGATTACCTGTCCACGGCAGCCCTAGGGAGGAGGCTGGAAAGCAGCACCTGTCTCCTCCCCCTGCCCCAGGCCTGGGGAAGCTGGGATCACAGCTCCAGGTGGGCAGGGCGGTGGCAGAGGCTGCCCATCAACATACCAGAGACACCCACGCGCCACCAAGGTGCCGCCAGGGCTGGCAGGAGCCCCTGGTTGCTGGCCAGGCACACAGGTCTAGAGGATGACCAGGGCAGGGGGGGGCCACCAGCAGTCCCAGCGAAGGCAGCACCTCTGCCCCAACATCACAAGCTGCAGGTTTTCAGGTTTTATTGTAAAAGCAACACAAACGACATATTTACATCCCCATCTGATCTGAGCCCCTGAAATGCTGGGCCGTCTTCTCCACCAGGCCAGGCAGTCGCGGGCACTCAGGTCCTCACCCTTGCCCCTTTCCCAGCCCGGCTGGGACCCCACAGGCCCCATGCTAGACGATGACTGTCTGCACCTCAAGCTGGCCCTCTGGTGAGGCAATGACCAGCTCGCCTGCATGCTCAAGGATCTCAATGTCCTCTGATGACACCATTGTCACAGTGGCCTGCTCAGTTCCATTTGCACCTGTACGAGCCGCAAGCACAGTACCCTCACTGATGGCTGAGGCCAGCGTCATGGCCACCTGCTCGGTCAGGCTCTCTGGGGTGGCGATGGTGATGGTGTCTGCAGCAGCTGCCTCGGGGCCCAATCCTGCCTCCTGGTCCATGGTCACATTCTGCACAATGATCTGGTGCCCAGCACTGGCCTGGTGCACGATCTGCTGCACTACCTTCATGATGTGGCTGTCCACCTGCAGGGCCACAGCTCAGCCCACGGGTGCTCCAGGGGCCAGGCTGCCCTCCCACTCCCCGCCAAGCCCCTCACCTCTGTCTGGGTGCCCTCAATGATCTCTGTGGCTTCAGTGGTCTCTGCGTCATCTGCAGTGGCCTGGGCAGAAGGTCTGAGGTCAGCCTGGGCTGCCCCAGGCCATCCCAGCCCCAGTGGCCCCCGCACGCACCTCGATGATGTACTCCTGGGTGTCCGCCACCACAGAGGAGAACTCCACCAGCACCGTGTGGGGGTCCTCCGCGAGCACGGCGGCAGCTGCGGAGGGGCTCTCCTCCGACACCAGCAACTCCTCCACTTCCAGAAGGCAGCCCCCTGCCGGCCGGGAGCTCAGTCAGGGCTGGGCCACCCCCAGCGTCACCTCCTCCCACCACCTGCCGGCCCAGACCTTTGGTGCGCAGGTGCCGGTTAAGCGTGCCATGCTCGGCAAAACCACGGCCACACTTGTAGCACTTGAAGGGCTTCTCGCCTGTGTGGTGCCGCACGTGCCGCACCAGCGAGCCCTTCTCCCGGAAGCCTCGGCTGCAGAACTGGCACACGTGTGGCTTCTCCTCCAAGTGTGTTCGGAAGTGCACCTGCTGGGCATTCTGCGAAGACCAACCTGTGCCAGCCTGACCTTGGCCACACCCACCCGGGCCTGGGCAGCCAACGGAGCAGGCTGGGGTAGGGCAGAAGACAGGGCAGGGAACAAGGGGCACATCTGGCCCCGGGGTACAGAGCAGAGGATGGGTCAGTCACCAGGATCCCGGGGCCAAAGCCCACCTTTGTCTTGTAGCGCTTGCCACACTGGGGACAAGGGAAGGGTCGCTCATCTGAGTGGACACGCCGGTGGCCACGCACGTGGGCGATGGTCTTGTAGAGCTTGCCGCAGTCCCCGCAGCGGAAGCGGCGCTCGTGCACATGCACCTCCTGGTGCTTCTTGAGCAGGTAGGCCTTGGGGAAGGCCTTGCCACACTGCGCACAGGCAAATGGCCTCGGCCCTGCGGGTCACAGCAAGGTCAGGCCAGGCCAGCCACCCACAATCCACCCGGCCACTCTCCACGGACCCACTCACCCTCCTGCCACCCACCTGCATGGCCTCTCTTGTGGGCCTCCAGGGTGGCTGCCGTTGGGAAGGTCTCACTGCACTGAGGGCATGGGTGGGTCTTGGGCAGAGTGGAAGCCTCACTGGCCACCTGCTGGGGAATCGCAGGCAGGCTCTGCCCCTGCAGGACAGAGACAGGGCACCCTGGCAGCCTCCCTCAGCCCCAGGGAAGGCGGCAAACAGACCAGTGGGCGGTCACTGCAGAGAGCAATGCTACTTTATGCCCCAGGTAGCACAAGGAAGCACCAGTGTCCCACCCCCGAAGGAGCATGCCACCAGCACAGACACCTACTGTCTGCATCGGCTCCACTTCCAGCAGTGGCAACTCCGGGGATCTATCTCCCAGGGGCTGTGGACTGGACCCGGAGGCAGCAGCTGCTTCCAGGGCGCCCTCCTCCCCAGCAACCCTCTCAAGAACGATGCCAGAATTCTGCATGGCCTGGTGCAGCAGGTTTTCACGACTGCCCTCACGAGAACACGGAAGCTCTTCAGGGCCTGGGGGCTTCGGGGAGGCAGAAGGAAAGAGGCTGACCACAGAGCCCAGCACACTGCACCCACCCTCCCACTCCACAGGGCAGACCCGTTCCCGGCCCAGGGGACCCCAGGGCCTCGTGTATATCCTAGAAGCCCCCAGTGCACTCCCAGCTGCCTTTTCTCACAGGGTGAAGCCCAGTCCTCCCACCATGCCTTGACTCCCAGGTCACTTTCCTTCACCCCCCAGTGCCGTCCCACATGCTATTTGCTAAGGAGCTTTCCTGACTCCCCTGCAACCAGACAGCTCCGAGTGGCAGACCCAAACCTCCCGCTCCTGTTGGATGGAACCAGTGCCCTAAACGCAGCCTGGCACTGAGGAGGCAGAGGCAGGTGGCCCTGCAGGGCTCCCTGAGCCAGCCCTACCTCTGGAGCCAAAGCCTTCATGCCCAGGGGCAGCTCCTGCATCTGGACATGGACTTCATGGATGACGGTGCCCTTGGCATCTGTCACCAGATGAATCACGGGCGATGTCTCCATGGATTCGCCTGTCACTGATGACGATGAAACTGTCCCCACGGGAGAGGTGCCTGACCCTTTAAGGCAGAATCAAGTGAGTCCTTGAAGAGCACCCCCACCAGGGGCACCTGGGCCAGCAGCTAAGGCCAGGAACCCAGGCAGCCTCCCCACCACGGTCACCTGCAGGCACATCCTCTTTGCCCACAACCACGTCCTTGTTCATGCTGAAGCGGATTTTCTCTGTGCATGGGGTAAGAGACTTGAGGTGACGGGTCAGTGCGCCCGATTCCCGAAAGCTCTTCCCGCACTTGGTGCACTTGTAGGGGCGCTCATCTGTGGAGAGAATGGAGTTAGCCCTGGGCAGTGATAACCTGTGGCGAGGGTAAGGTGGGCATGGAACCCCTGCCACTTTGCCAGGGAGCTGGGGACACAAGGCCGGGGTAGGGTGCCCCGGGGCCAGGCCCTAGGCTGCTCACCCGTGTGCCGGCGGTGGTGCCGGATGAGCGAGCCCTTGGTCCGAAAGGAGGCCCCGCAGAGCTTGCACTCGTGGTCCTTGCGGCTGCTGTGGGTGACCATGTGGGCCTTGAGGATGCTGCCCTGCAGGGGAGGGGCAGCGAGGCTCAGGGCACCTCCCCAGACAGAAGCAGGCAGGAGGCCTGGCCGGCCCGTGGCCCCAGGGGCTCACCGTTTTGAAGGTCTTGTGACACAGCATGCACACGTAGCGGCCTTCCTTGTTCACCAGCAGCTTGACTTGGGCCTGCTCGCCCTCCCCAGCAAGCCCGAGCCCCTGATGGCTGGGACTGCCTGGGGCCTCAGCCATCTCGTTGTTCCCTGGCTCTGCCTCAGCAGCCACAATGACCTCTTTGATGTGCCCACTGCCTAAGGAGAGGCAGGTCAGCATAAGCCTTGGGCTGCAGCACAGGCCCTGCCTGCAAGGACTCCTACAGGGGACCCTAAGTGCCCAGGAACCGCACAGGCTCTGGCATGGGAACTGCTGCTCTGGGCTAAGCCCCAGAGCCAACCCACACTGAGGAAAATCAACACGGAAGCCCCAAGGGACCAGCAGGGGGCCACTCAGCCTGAGGACAGCTTGACAGGGAGGAGACGCCCCCAGCAACTCCACAAAATTGCCTAAGGAGATCCAGCACTCCCAGAATGCCCCTAGTAGAGAGACCCACCACCGGCAGAGATGCCCTTCTCCTAAGCTAAGGAGCGGTGTGTGGGTCCTGGCAACAGGGTGCCTGGGCACAGACAGGATGGACCAGCCCAACTCCCTGCACCCATCCCACTAACTCAACCAATACCACTGAGGCAAAGAGATGTCTTTCTGGCTCACCCGCTGGGGGCTGCTGATGGACAGCAGACAGGCCCAGCTGGAGCCCTGTCCCACAAGCTGGGGATATCAGGACTGGAAGGATGTGAATACTTCCCAGATATCTGGGATAGCTCAAAGAAAGGAAGCTGGAGCTGGGCACAATGGCTGTGCCTGTGATCCCAGAAACTCAGGAGGCCAAGGCATGAGGATCAAAAGCTTGAAGCCAGCCTCCTTGGCAACTCTGTGAGACCCAGTCTCAAAATATAAAAAAATAAAAAGGGCTGGGATATAACTCAGTGGTAGGACACTCTGGGTTCAATCTCCAGCAACACACATACACCAAAAAAATAGAATAGGATAGGATAGGATAGAATAGAATAGAATAGAATAGAATAGAACAGAACAGAACAGAACAGAACAGAATAAAGGAAGCTGGGTTCCTGCACTCGTCCTGGGTACTGAGGAGAGCTCACAGTGTGCAAAGCTAGGCCATAAACACACTTCCCATTTTCTGTTTGTAAAACTGACAAGTGGGAAACACAGCTGTGAAGACGCTTCTTAGAAACCACCTCTGTCCAGCGGGCGCCTTGTTTTGACAAGTCATTCTCTCAGAACAAAACACCATGACTCAGAAACGACTAAGGGCAGCTCGTGCCCATGCCCTGGCTGACACGCTCCACGCCCCAGAGGACAGAGCCCTGATGGGCAAGGAACCAGGGGAGCCACGGCTGCACCAGCCCAAGAGGAAACCAGTTTGCGTCCAAAGCAGCAGCAGGAGGGTTAGGGCTGCCACCCCTCAGTCCTTGCTGACCACACCCGATACCCACGAGGACTGAGCCCAGCACAGCAAGTCTCCCTCACTGCCCTTCCTCTACCCAAGACCAATAGAAATGCTGGCAGCCCTTGGTCCTGCCCACCCAGGAGGCCTGCAAAGGGGGAAACTGTCAAGTGTGCAAGAGACAGGAGTGCCCAGGGAGGGACCCTTGAAGTACAAGCAGTGGTGCCATCCCAAGCAAAGGCTTAGACCCCTGGGGGCCACAGGCAGATGGACAGGGCCCGGCTGGCCAAAGGCCCAGAACCTGGACACGCTGCTGGAACGCAGGGAACTTGTTTTCCCAAATGACACCACCTACCTCAGAAACTAAACTGCACCAAGGCCAGAGCATGGCCCCACCCCCACACAACACAGGACACTCCTAAGCCTGAGTGGCAATAAGAAGTGTCTGTCTTGGGAACATCAGAAGAAAGGTGGTGTAGAGACCAGGACAGAGGTCCCAGCCTCCTCCCTGGGAAGCCAGCCTGTTCAGAGGCTCCCCTTCCCAAGCCAAAGGCTGGCCTCCCCCATACAACCTCCCTCTTCCTGCCCCAGCCAGTTCCTAGGACTTCCCAAAGCCAAGTCCTACCTGCTGCCCAAACCCACTTCCTGTCCAGCTGCCCACTCACCCACCTGCCTTGGCCCCTGTCCAGCAGGAACTCCAAGTAACAACAGTTCCCTCCCAACTTCCCACCACATCAGGCCCAGCCCGGCTGCCCTCCCCTGGCATCTGCAACCCAGCTACTCATCCCCACCTCAAAAACAGCTCCTGGCTCCCTCCACCTGTCCAGGCCTGGGCTGCCCTTTGAAAGTCCCCTGCACACTCAGTGATCCCCAATTAACGAGCACTTAACCCAATCCAGACCTCTCAACACCCCCTCTCCTACTGCAAATCAGCAAGGCATTTAAACTTAAAACACATCCTTCAAACAGGCTCAGCGTTATATGCTCATAAAAGCCCTGTGAGACCATGCTGATGAAAGCACTAGGGAAGGTCAAGGTCAGGGAGCAAGCTGTGGTCAGCTTCAGCAGCACCTCCACCACCCCAAACCTACCCTCCAAGCCAACTGCCGGTGTGGGTGGGCCATGCAGGGGTACACGCGCTGGGTGCCCCCTAGAGGCAGGAAGCAGGGGGTGGCTGAGAAGTGGGGAAGACTAGGAGGTCAGGCAGAGGCAGCCTGGGAAAACGTGGAGAAGAGAGAAGCCAGCTCTTGAAGGGGCACAAACCAGCCCGTGTGCAAGCTCCTACAGACGCAGCAAGGAATGCCCGCTCCCCTCCTGCAGAGCCGCATCTGATACACTTCCTCCTGCAGGCCCTTCCCTGGGGCTCACCCCAGGCCTCAGCCCCTCCACGGCTAGGCCTGCCCGCAGGAGCAGAGGGACACAGACAGCTATCAGACCAGGGACACCCCGGTGCCGAGGGCCGCACACAGGCAGCTGGCTTACCAACAAGGTCAGGAGCGTGGCTGATATCTGCTGCTAGGGAGGCTGCTTCCACCACGATGTGGGCCACGGTGATGGGCTCTTCCGGGCCTGCTGCTGCCGGCACCACCTATTGATGGGGGACGGGGGACAGAGGGGATGCATTTGTGGGCCCTGGAATTTCAAGGGAAAGGCCTGGGCTCCCTTGGAGTAAAAATGGGGAGAAGTGGGCTTGAGGAGCACACACCTGGTCATGTCCTACAGGATGGCTGGGGTGGGGACGCTCTGAGCCCAACTCCCAGCTGGGCCCCTACAATCCAGGGCTGGAGGGTCAGGCCCATTACTCTAAGCCCTGCGTCACCATGGCCTGGACAGGGAGCACTGAGCGTCCACAGGGAAACACTGGCACAGCAGTAGGAGCTGGGCTGTGGGCAGGAACGGAGGTGCAGCACCCATACCACAGCCCAGCCAGGGGGTCAAGGAAAAGGGCCTGGAGCTGGGGGCCTTTCGGAAGAGGGCATCCTGAGGAGGGGACAGAGGGTAAAGACAGGGTCTGATTGAGACCACCCTGTTCCAATGTCATCTGAACCACTCTCCATTGGTGGCCTGAGGCCACTGACTTCTCCCTGAGCCTCCTTTCTTGACTCTGTCCCACGAGGATGACAAGCACTGCCCCTACTGAGTAGGGGCGCTAGGAAGCTGGTAAGAACACCTGCGGCTCCGGCACACGTGGGGACCCAACAGAGTGCGCCGTGTCTATGACAAGGTGGAAGGCCACAGGCCCCTGCGTGGTTTGTGGGATTCCCAGGAATTATGCACGTAAGATAGGAGGCAAGGTCACCAAGACAAAGCCACTGTGGCACTCGGAGCTACTGCTGCGGGGTTCCCACGTGGAGGCAGGACACGGGGCTTTCCCAGGAAGCAGCACCGACAAGTGCCAGCGCTGGCCCGGCACGCTCCTCTACAAAGGCTGAGCCTTCTACACCATGAGTCCCTGGTCACACGTCAGCCCTGGTCTCCCCACGTGCTAACACACATTCCAACTGCCGTTCCTCACTGCAAACGTGCAACAGAGTTGCACAGGCACTTGCTGTGCCACCTGGTCCCTCTGTTGTGGGGACACATGTGCATGTAGATACTGAGTGCACCGTATCACTTTCTCTGTTCTGGGAGAGCCCTTACCACGTTCCCCTTTTAATGCTCGGGTCCCCTCAGCGTCAGAGAGCATCATCCTGATTCAATGACTTACGCTTCCATAACATCATAACGTGTGTGGCCTTCTTCCTTTCAACCATTGCCTCCATAAGACTGGAGACAGATCTCATAACCAAGGGGAGCAGGCAAGGCAGGAGTAGGCAGACCCAGCATTAAAACCCCAACACTTACGAGAGTTTTGATTCCCCCAAAATCTGAAACCCATGCTCCAGATAATTCCCAGGGATTCCACCTTTCCAGGTCTGGACAGGGACATGGGCGACCTTTCTCATACAGTGCATGGTTTCTTCTATGACCTTGCCTTCACCATCTATTTGTAAACAGCAGTTGTTTAGGTTCAATTTCCCACACACTCCACCTTCAGAAGCAAGCAAGGAGTCTAGGGCTAAGCAGTTTCCATAAATAGCATCATGCATCTTAGTACTTTGGTCAATAAGTTGAGGAATCTTCAATTTCATGACTCATCATCTCAGCAGCCGTAGCCTTATAATAATGTTTACACGCAGATGGGAGCACGGGCGGCAGGGCCACAATGGCGAATCATCCTTTCAGGGGCCATTCATCTGCTTTCCAGTTACAATTGCCAGGGCTTGCCACTCACTCTGGGCGTCTCAGTCTTCATATACAGGGACTCCCCATTGCTCCCCTCTGGCTAACGGAAGAAGGAAACAGGAGGGGTGAACTGTCCCCAGTACACAAGATCCGGACCAGAATTGAGGTAGTTTGGCATGGACGGCCCTTCCGCATATCCAGCACAGTCCACCTGGGGCTTGCCATTCAATTTCTATGCTATTCCAGGCCTGTGTGAGGTTAGAGAAATTTGACAGGAGTGGGGATTTGGTTCTATGTGATTTGAGGATTCCCACCACTGTTTTTTCTGGGTAGTTATATTATAGAATTTTGCACCCAGACATGTTAAAGTCCCAGCTGAAATGGAACTGTTTTCCCTTTCCGGCAAGATGCTATTTCCCAGTAATGGAGGTTTTCAGAAACTAAACACCAGTAGTTGAATGAGGAGACCATAGGGCTCACGAAGGCCTAGCTCTTCAGTCTCCTGTGGTGACTGATCCCCCATATTAGTTCCTCACACACTAGCAAGAAGAGACACTCAGAGATTGAACTCTAGTTTCTGCTAAGTTTAGGAACAGGTTTCTGGTTGTGGTGGGGGAATTCAGTCTTCATCTCTCCATGAAAGGAATGAAAAACTTAGTGGGAGGAAGACTCAAGTGGAAGTAACTTTTTTTGGGGGGAGGGGGGGTTACAGGGGATATTGAACCTAGGTGTGCTTAACCTACTAAGCCACATCCCTAGCCCTCTTTTGTATTTTATTTAGAGATAGGGTCTCACTAGTTGCTTAGGGACTAAGTTGCTGAAGCTGGCTTTGAACTCACGATCCTCCTGCCTCAGCTTCCCAAACTGCTGGGATTACAAGCGTGTACCACTGCATCCAGCTGAGTGGTGACCCTTTTGATGTGCTTGGGGCCCAGGGGTCTATGTCCCATCCATGTATTTATGTATGTATTTATTTATGTATGTATGTATTTATCCATGTATGTATTTTGTGGCCAATTTTCCATCTTGAATCCTCTGGGTCAAGAACAATTAAAATTAACAGGGTCACAGGCTCCTGGACTACAGCTGGGCATGGCATATCACCCTCTGGGACGGGTGCTACCTTACATTTACCCTGCCAGGGGACCCATGAAACAGCTCCAGGAAGGGCAGCAACCACTGTTATTAGTGCATCAGGCCGAGCTGAGGGCTGCTCACATATATTTATCATTGAGCCTGTAATCCTGTTCCCAAAATAGTCCCCCACAAACCTCTGTAGACCACCAAGACCAGTACTTACCTATGACTTCACATATGTCAAAGAGGACTGACACTTGCTGCTTAGGGTCAATAATTTGGGAGCTATTAATTATTTGACCCATACTGCCACTGTTTTGGACCTCCAGGCACTCCAGGTGGGGAGTACTGTGGGTCAAAACAAACATATTGGTCCCCTTGCAAACAGAACAGGTGGTCTTACTATGTTTACAGTCCCTGAAACTTGCTTAAGAATTGGGTATGATAACATAGGGCTGTGGCAATGCCTCACCTGGTGGAGTCATGTGAAGGCTTGGGTCGCAGGATGAAGGACATAAGTCCACAAATGAGAGCCAGGTCAGACACAGCCAATAGCAACAAAACATCCTATGAAAAGGAGGTAAAAGACTGCTAATACAGGGGCTGGGGTTGTGGCTCAGTGGTGGAGCACTTGCCTAGCATGTGTGAGGCACTGGGTTCAATCCTCAGCACTACATATAAATAAATGAATAAAATGAAGGTCTATCAATATACAAGGAAAAAATTACTAAAAATAATTTTTAAAAAGACTGCTAATAGAGGCCGGGCATGGTGGCGCACACCTGTAATCCAAGAGACTTGGGAGGCTGAGTCAGGAGGATCGTGAATTCAAAGCCAGCCTCAGCAACTTAGCGAGGCCCTAAGCAACTCAGTGAGACCCTATCTCTAAATAAAATACAAAATAGGGCTGGGGATGTGGCTCAGTGGCCGAGTGTCCCTGAGTTCAATCCCTGGTTCCAAAAAAAAAAAAAGACTGCTAATAGAGACTTTCCAATCCAGTGCCAGTTGGCCGGAGGAGGCCTCTGTTAATCCTGCTGTGAAAATTAAAGCTAAGACCACGGCAACAGAGATGGGCAAGGGGTGAAAGTGCCAAATCATTGTAGCAAGGAGGCCAATACAGGAAATAAGAATATCCACTTATCCTGGTAGGTGGTCAACTCCTCAAGCTTCTACCACTACTTCTAGGTGGGTGTGCGGATTTTCACATAGCATTCCCTGATGTCTGACCATCCAGGGGTCAGTCAGGCAACACTGTCTCTTAATCTCAATTTACATCAGCACTGAGATGGCCCTCAAATGCTCAATTCTTGTCCCATAGTCAGTTTGTCAACCTCTGATGCTATGAGGGCCATGGCCATAAGCACTTGTAGGCAGGGTGGCCAGCCTCAGGCAACAGTCAAGTTGTTTACAGAGGTACGCCCCTGGACAATGCCAAGACCCCACACATGGGTCAGGACGTCCACCCAACACCAGTACTCCCGTGCACATACAAAAAGAAAGGCTCAGACACATCTGGGAGTCCCAAGCTGAGAGCATTGGTGAGGGCCCGCTGATCTCCTGGAAGGCCCATTGCTGGGTTCCTTCCATAACAAAGGTTCACGCCCTCCCTCCTTTGTGGCCTCATAAAGAGGTTTTGCAAAGAAAGAGAAGTTGGGTATCCAGATTGTACAGAAACCTGCCGCCCTGAGGAACTCCCAAACCTGGCATCAGGTTGACGGAATCAGGATTGAGCAGATGGCCTGTTTTCTCTCCACGCTGAGTTGATATTTTCCTTGGGATAGGTGAAAACCGAGGTACTTTACTTTTTCTTACAGATTTGGGCCTTTTTCCTTAATACCTTGTAGCTAGCTTCCCACAGGAGGATGAGGAGATAAATCCACTGGTATCTGTCCAGTCAGTAGCAGGTCATCCACATACTGGAGGAGTGTATAGCCATGATTTGTCTGCTGGGAAGACTTTTAAATCAGAGGCTAACACAGTGCCAAAAATGGCTGGAGAATTTTTAAATCATTGAGGCAGTCTAGTCCATGTCAGCTGGGCTTGGTCTCCATTCTCAGGATATCTCCACTGAAAGGTGATACCGGTTGACTCAGAGGGGCCAGGGGCATACAGAAAGTGGCATCCCTGAGGTCCAGGCATATGGAGAAGGCAGCTTCGCAGGGATGAGGCCCAGGAGGGTACAGGGGCTAGGGACAGCTGAATGTAGCATAATGGTGGCCTAGTTTAGTGCTCATAGGCCCTGAACCAGCTGATAGTCATCTGTTCCTGGCTTCTGGACTGGCAGGAGAGGTATGTTCCAGGACAACTGGCAGGGTTGGAGGATTCCATACTTTATAAGTCTCTCCAGTTGCCTCTGGATCCCAATTTCTGCCTTGCAAGGAATGAAATATTATTTTGGTGGATGGGCCCAGCCCCTAGCTTTCATTCTACTACTACTGGGGTATTGTCCAGGCCAGTCTAAGAGGATTGTCTTCAGCGCACACCCCAGACACTCTGAAAGGAAGCTCAGGTCCCTGCTGTGGTCTTTCTATGAGAATGCAGAGGCACCACTCTTCTCCCTGGGGGAACAGGAGAGTCAAGATCTTCACTTCTGGCTTTCCTACAGTCAGGGCAGCTTGGCCTTGAGAGTTCAAAGTTATCTGGACCTGCACTTTTCCCAATAGGTCCTGACCCATTTAAGTCACAGGACAGCCAGGGAGGTATAGGAATTCATGAATAACTTCATGACCGCCTACATTGCAACATCAAGGCAGAAAGAAGAGGCAATGAGCTTGGCTCCCTGTGGCTCCCACAACAGTGGTTTGTCTCAGGTTGATTCACCATGGAATGTTCTGCCCCAGTATCAACCATGAAGTCCATGACCATTCAGACCACAGGCTCCTGGGGGCCTAACAAAATGGAGCCCAGTCTGCCGCAGTCTTCCTCACAGTTTACCATGGCAGCCAATCCAAAAAATCATCCTCAAGGGCTTCATACGGTCGCCATGGTGATTGACACCATCCTTGAATGACTCGGTCTCTCTCCCTTTATCCAGGGACTGGATGATAGGCCTCTGATTGTTGGGGGCACATGTTCTTCTAGTGACCTTGACAGAAAGGAGCACACTGGTTTCATCCTAATCTCACCTTTGGGTGAGCCAGTCCTTTTTTTTTTTTTTTGCAGTGCTGGGATTAAACCCAGGGCCCTGTGCTTGCAAGCAAGCACTCTACCCACTGAGCTATATCCCCAGCCCCAGGTGCTTCTTCTTGTTGGCACCTCTGGCCTCAGCTCTGTCCAACAGGACACTTCTCTGGGAGGGCCCCAACCATTCCACTAGGGTGGCAGCACACAGATCCACCTTCGTTTTCATTTTCCAGTCTACCTCACACCGGGCTTCTTGGTCTTGGCTGACAAATACTTTAGTCACAACCTGCAGTGGCTGGCATTCACTCCAGCGAAGCCCTTTAACTTCTGTAGCTTATGTCGGATGTCTCCTGGGCCGGACCAACAAAGGCTGCATTACCCTTTAGCTAACTTTCATCTGCTTTGGAGTTGAAGGGGATGTAAAAACAGAACACTTCACATAGCCTCTCACAGAAGTGACCTGGGCTCTCTTCAGGTCCCTGGAGCACCCCTGAGGTCTTGCTATGTTCATGGCCTTCCTTCCTCCTTCCTTCATACAGCCTAAAAGAGTCTCTTGATAATGCTAAAGCATCTGAAATCCCAGGTCATCAATAGGGTCCCATCAGAGGTCTTCCTCAGAGAACTGGCTGTGAGTGTAAGTGTAGGCCTTCATGCTTCCTGCTGGAGGGTGTTCCTCCAACCACTTTAACATGGCCGGGGCAATCTGTGGGTTTCTTCAGTGTTAAACAGTCATAAGTAAATGGTGACAATCACTACAAATGGCTTGTGAGTCTGAATGGACTATATTAAATCAATCATAGTCTGAAACTTCTCAGTGAAGGAGAAGGTTTTTCCAATTTAGGAAATCAGTGGAAGTAAAAGGATGACATAATAAGGTGTGTTTGACCCCCTTGCACCTGACCATCTTCACCATAGCAGATGGGTTTAAGAATGGCAGCTCTGGGGTGACTATGATCAGGGGCATTTTGGGTGGCCTCAGGGGTGTGAGCAACCTCTGGCAGGGCTCCAGCTGCTAGGTACGGGGTGTGCAGGCAGTAGTGGAGAATACAGTGGTGCATAAGGCAGGAGGCTCTCCTCTGGCTCCAGTCAGCATTTTTGAAGGAGCTGTCACCCCAGCAATCTTAAGTTTACAGTTCCTTCCAGACAGCAAGCCTTCAGCCAACGTGGCCAAGAGAGGACAATGTCTTGCCTGTCTCCTTGATGTAGGAGAATTGGTCAGGGTGGACTGAGTCCCTACAATGACCCTAAGCACCTTGATAACTAGTCCTTTAGTAACCTCATGGAAGGCCAACTGGCCCCGGACAAAGGCCAAAAGTTTTCTTGGAGTCTTCAAAATATCCCTTTTTGAAATTTTTAATCATATACTCTAGGGAGGTAAACTTACTCTGTTCGCCACCCATTTCCTCTCCATAAAAGACAATAATCACATACAAGAAAAGGGAAAGGGGTGAGAAATCACTTTGTGTGTCTCCGGTCGCTCTCCTTGTGGAGAACTTCAGGTGCCTCTTGGCATTGAAGCCCGACCCAGATCAGGCTCGCAGACCGTGTGGAGAGCCTGGCAGTGCTCTAAGCCATCTGAGGGTCACCAGGGATCCTCGGATAGGACTCCACACTTGCTTGGGGCTCAGCCCGTTTCAGTCACCACTCACTCCCATTCAAACAGTGCCTCCAATCTGCCGCCTAGTTAAAGTTGCAGTTTCATCTTCCACAATTGAGCTACTCAGATAACTCTGGGGAGTGATCAGATTCCCCTTCTGCCAGCCTCTTAGGGGCAGGTCCACCTCTTGAACCTGGGTTCTACTATCTGACGGGCAGTACTCCCTGTGCAGGTTCCTGGGCCCCACCAGGTTCCTTCGTGCTCCCAGGGTCCTTGCCCTAGCATGCCAGGAAGGGTGGTCCCCTACAGATCAATTGGCACCCTGGCGCCAGGCAAGGTCTCCTCTCCCGGGAGTCCCAGGGCTCACACCTGGCAACAAGGGAGGTGAAATCACCATCTCCAAATCCAGGATGAGCCCCCAAGAAATGCTGTGGGATTCTTGCACAGAGAGACAGGACACCTGAGCTTTCAGCAGGAAGCAGCATTTATTAGTGCCGGCACTCACCAAGTGGATTTGTACCCAAAGGCTGAGCCCTGAGGGCAGCTGGGCCTTGCCTCTGTCAGCCCCCTGTCACGTGACAGCCCCTTCGTCTTTCCTATATGGTAACACACATTCTGACTGGGCATCTATACTACAACACTGCAACAGAGCTGCACGTGCACACACAAAGTGCACACAGACTGTGGCACGATGCCAAACAGGCGTGCGTGCTTACACAGTTATTGAGCGTGCCATGTCACCTTCCCTTTGTACTGGCAGAGCCATTACCACACTACGACTCCAAGAGAAAAGGGACCTCAGTCTCCCAGCTATACAGGCTGTTGAGAAGGCTAGTATACCCCAGGACACCAGGAAGTCCCAGAGCACTGCCAGGCTCTTCGTGGCACAGCCTGAACCCTCCTTCACCCATAGCCAGATGCCTGCCCTCCGCCTAACCACATGTCAGCAGGAACCTGCTGCATAGGTCTGTCCTGGCCTTCTGCCCCCTCCTATCAGATGATCTCAGGGAGGGGGGTGTGCACAGTGGCAGTGGAGTAGGGGCTCACCTCCTGGCCCAGCAGAGCAGTTGTGGCAGGGGTGGTGGGCACAGCCTCCTGTGGGGCCCGCTGACAGGCCTTCTGAATCTTGTGCTGAACAAAATCCTCCAAGGCGGTGAATTCCACTTGGCAGCGGCCACATCTGTGCACATCATCCTCATCTGCAATGAGCATTCTGTCAGGGACTTTGGGGGACAACCAGTGTCCCATCCAGCTTCCCCTCCAGCCCCAGACCAGACTCACACAAGAATGGCATCAGAACCAGAATTCCTACCCCATCCCCCCTAGAGGCTACTGAGAACCCCAGGGTATAGCCCCCCATCCTCTGGAGGTTTACAGAAGTAAGATCCACACCAGGGAAAACAGTATTCTGTATGGGTGGCTCTGACCTCACACTGAGGTTGGAAGGATCCATTGATGCTGTCATGCCCAAGAGCTCCCTAAAGGGAAACAGGCTCTGAGGTAGAGGGACTTCCCCAAGTCAGTTTGGGGACAGCAGAGGATCAGAATGTAAGACAGTTGGGGGCTGGGGATATTGTTCAGTGGCAGAGCACTTGCCTAGCATAGTAAGGCCCTAGGTTTGATCCCCAGCACTGCAAAGAATAAAAAGACTGTTGAGGACTGAAAGTGCCCTTGGGCATCTTGGTGACCATCTCTAAGTCATTTCCACATCTGACCTGATGCGAGTGTACAGGGCACACCAGGGGCACAGTAGGCCAAGGCCCACCATGATCTGTTAAAAGGGCAGCCTTTGGAAAACACAGGAAGAGCAGGGCCCTGCCCCGTGACCACTCTTAGGTTTTGTTATTGGTTGTGGTGTTGGGAATCAAATCCAGGGACTTGCACATATTAGGCAAGTGTTCCACCACTTGGCTGCATCCCCAGCCTCTAATCACTCTTTCCTTTCTGACGTGATGCTTCATAGGTACCCATAGGCAGCATCCCTGCTTAGGTGATTATGCCAAGAGTACAGCATTACAGAGGGACTCCGCACCCCAGGGCCACCACACCTGAGTCCCTCACTGTCACTGTGACTATCCTAGCACCTGTAGGAGAGACTTCCTACTCACCAAATCTTACGGTGGGACAGGCACCTTACTGGGAAGTTCACCAAATTCTGCTAGCCCCGTGGGAAAATGAATGACTACTCCCTTACTAAAAAGGGACTTGAGGTTCAAGGTCACGCAGCTGAACCTGAAGTTCGGCCCAGATGCCCTGCTTCTGTAAGTCTTCCACTTCCCACAAAAACACACCCAGTCCCACATCAAAGTCTAACTCAGGCCTGGTGCATGAGAGGAGCCTCGTCAATGCTTGTTGAATTAATTAGAGAATAAAGGGCCAGACCATGACTACGAGACTCCCACCAGATCACCTAAAAGAGCGCAGCACCCCCAGATGGCTCAGTCACAAACCAAGCCCTGAGGTGCCTACTATCTCTAACCTCCCACCCACTCAGGAGAGTTCAACTTAGGACCAGGATATTATCCTTAGAGGAGTGTCTATGGAAGAACCCAGCCCGTTTTACTGAAACAAGGCCATGGACAGGCCCAGCTGGGCCCAGCAACCACTAGAGGGACCTCCTCTCAGGTTGGCACTGCCCCCTCTCCAAGGAGAAATGAGAAGGGGCAGGAAAAATATGTACAGACTATGAAACTGGTGTGAACAAAGCCAAGATCACGTTTACCTGAATATCACTAGCCAGTCCCTTCCCATATGATCCAATGCACTGCCTGGTGGGACAAGTTTGCAGAGTAGAAACTTAAGCTGTCTCCAAAAGTCAGTGCCTGATGAATGAATCCTGAGCACGTTCCAGTACTCTTCTCAGCTCTTTACACACACACACCATGTTAATTCTCACCATCCTCCTATGGACAGCAGAACCCAGAAACTAAAGGGGCTGAGTTGAGGAGCTACACAGTCCTGCAGTCCAATCCGGTCCTTGCTAGATGGGTGACCTGGTCACTCTCACATCCCTGAACCTCAATTTTCCTTATCCTTAAAGTGGGAATAATAACATCATCGACATCTCAGAGTTGGTTTGAGGACGGTAAAAGCTGATGCAGAGTAAGTACGCGAAACATCTAGGAGACGCCACTCCACCTTGCAGGGGAGATGAAGGCTGTCCTCCCCTGGGCTCCGCAGTCCGCCTCCCAGACCAGCGCAGAGCCCCACCCCGCGAGCCTGCAGCCCCGCCCCAGCCAGGACCCTAATGGCCCGCCAGGTGCGGTGGGAGGGGCGGAGGGGGGCAGGGCCGGCGGCGAAGCTCCGGTCCACTCGGGGGCACCCGGGCGTGAGTGCCTGCGAGCGCACACCGGAGCCTTACGAGTGGTGGGCGCCCCGCAAGGAAGCCCGTGAGGGTCGTGAGGGTTTGCGGAGCCCCGCGGGCCCGCGAGGAGGCTGGATCCGGGAAGGTCTGCGCGCCCGCAGCCCGAGCCGCCGGGCTCCACCAGCCCAGGCTGCGCCGCCCCCACCCCGGTCGCGCCGGGCCGGCCCGACCCCGTTACCTTCCTCGCTGAAGGGCGCTGAGAGGCCGAGGAAGCCGCCTGGAGCCAAAGACGCGGGTGCGACCCCGCCCTCGCCCGCTTCACGCCCGGCTTCGGCCCGGGCTTCTGCCGTATGAGCGGCCGTCACCCGCACTGCCATCGCGCCCTCCATGTCGCAACGCGCCGCAGGAAGATGGCGGATTTACGACCGTGTCGTCATAACAACGGGCCGCGCCGAGGCCGGCGTGAGGGAACGGCGAGAGGAGGGTGGGGCGAGGCCAGAGTGGGTTTGACAGACAGGCGGGAGGGGCGGGCCTTGGGTGTGGCCTGGAGTGGCGATAGGGCGGGTCTACTGGTTGAGGTGTGGCAGGTTGATGGGCGGAGAGACAGGACACGGGGCGGTCAGCCGTTTGGGCGTGGTCTGGCCCATGGGCGTTTCCCGACTCGACGAACTGAAGGCTGGGGCGGGGCTGGGAAGAAAAGGCTCTGGGACTTGAGAGCCAGAGAGGAGGAAGGCGCACCGGGTGGCGCAACCCAGCCAGGCTCCAGGGCGGACTCTATGGAAGGTCGACGCGCCCGAATCTCGAGAGGGCTGCCACCGACTTAGGGGCCCAAGGGTTCCGTGCTCCCCAAACTCGGTAGCCCACAAAGGTTAAGGCCAGTTACAGGAAGAACCCCAGTGCGGGATGGCTCATGCTCAGCTTGACAAAGCATTTTATTATATATATTCTTAATTGTGGTAAATACACATAAAATTTACCATTAGTGAGTGACATTTAATGTACTCACAATGTTGAGCTCGCTCATTACCGCTATCTAGGGTCAGAAATTTTTTTTTTCCGAAACTGGGGTTAAACCCAGGGTCTTGCTCATGCTACACCTCCAACCCTTTTAATTTTTATTTTGAGAAAAGGTTGCTAAATTATCCAGGCTAACCTCAAATTTCTGAGCCTCCTGCCTCAGCCTCTGGAGTAGCTGGGATTACAGGCATGTGCCACCACTAACGGCTAGTTCCCGAAGATTTTCATTATCCCAAAAGGAAACCTGTACCTACTGAGCAGTCATTCCCCGTTCTGCAACGCCCCCCACACCAGCTCTGGAAACCGCTAATCTACTTGGTCCTCTGATTTGCCTATTCAGGACCCATCATATAAATGGAACCCTACATTGTGTAACCTTTTAGGCCTCATTTCTTTCAGCATATTTGTGAGAGTCGTCCATTCCCTAGTCTATGTCAGTGCTTCATTACTTCATTACTTTTGGGGGGGCGGGAAGAGTACTGGGGATTGGACCCAGGGGTGCTTAACCACTAAGCCACATCCCCAGCCCTTTTTGGTATTTTATTTAGAAACATGGTCTCCCTGAGTTGCTAAGTGCCTCACTAAATTGCTGAGGCTGGCCTTGAATTCACAATTCTCCTGCCTCAGCCTCCAGAGCCCCTGGGATTACAGGCATGCACCACTGCACCTGGCTTTATTATTTTTAATTTTGAGACAGGATCTCATTAAGTTGCTGAGGTTGGCCTCCAACTTGTGACCCTCCTGTCTAAGCTTTACATCCATGAGCCACCATGCCCACCCCTCATTAACCTTTTTTTTTTTTTTTTTCTGGTACCAGGGATATTGAAACCAGAGGTGAGTTGCTTAATCACTGAACCACATTCCGAGCCCTTTTTATTTTTTATATTGAGACAAAGAGTCTCACCAAGTTGCTGAGACTGGCTTTGAACATGCAATCCTCCTAACTTGGCCTCCCAAATCACTGGGATTACAGGTGTGCGCCACCATACCCAGCAACTTTTTACAACTTCAGTATTTCATTGTATGGATACATCGTATTTTATATATTCATGCATCACATTTGAGTTTCCACCTTTATGGCTCTTATGATAGTCTTGCTCTATACATTATTGTATAAATGTACCTTTTTCTTTTTCACTTTGGCCACTTTAATTGGGCAGTCTGGTGACATTATCTACATTCATACTGTTGTGTAATCTTCAAACCACCGCCATCTTCCAAATGGAAACTCTGCCCCTATTAAACAGAACTCCCTTCCCCACCTCTCCAGCACTGGTGACTATCACTCTTCCTTCTGTCTCTGTGGGCTCAACTGCTCTAGGGACCTCATGTAAGTGGAGTCACACAAGTGAGTCCTTCCACAAGTGGCAGCCTTCACGCAGCACAGTGTCCTCCTTATAAAGTAATGTTTAATTAGCTTTTTGAAACAATGCATTTTGTTGGATTCACTCACACTCTGAAGATGAAAAAACTGAGGCACAGAACTGACGGGACACTTGTCCAGGGGCTAGATCCAGGATCCAGCCCAGGCT
>JAJEJO010001870.1:495229-566171 GCA_020662805.1 Glaucomys volans
TTGGCCCAGGACTGGTGCAGAGGGAAGCATATTGAAGGATGGGTTCTCTCATCCTCTGGATCTTGCCCAGGGGTGAGATGACCACCTGGGATTGGTGAAACCTGTTCTTGGCCATTGAGGGTGGCAGAGCAGGTTGAAGGACCTGGCTCCTGAATCACATCAAGCCACAGAATAGTGTTCTGCACTTGCACTCTGGACTTCATGCAGTGTGAGATCGTAGATATCTTTTTTTTTTTTTTTTGTTTGGTTGGTGGTCCCCATACATGCTAGGAAGTTCTCCGCCACTAAGCCACAGCCTTTTTTTTTTTTTTTTTTTGACAGATTCTCACTAAGTTGCTTAGGGCCTTGCTAAATTGTGAGGCTGACTTTGAACTTGATCATCTGGCCTCAGCCTACCAAGTTGCTGGGATTATAGGCAGGTGCCACCACATCCAGTTTACTTGTATTTTTTTTATCAGTATAAGTCTATGTAACACTACAAAGATTAAATAGTATCTGTCCTTGTACTGTCTAAAACCATCCCATGTTATACTAGTGGTAAAAGGGCCTCCCTTGCGGGAGGGGCACTGGTGCCATTCACTAGAAGGTATACACTGAGTACCTACTATGAATTGGGCACACACAATGATGGACTTCTCTCCCATCTATAGAGCCACCCCACCTCCCCACCCTAGGTCAGTTCTCCCCCATGAAGCCCACTATCACTTCCAGACTCCTCCACCACCTTGTCCACAAACAAACTCTCTGCATACTGATCATTCCATCCCTCCCACTATGCCAGCTCAGTCCCTATTACCTATAGGCGTTCGGGCATGCCCACCAGATGTTAAACCAAACACACATGGCACAGCTCAGCTTGGGGGTTGACAGAGCATTGTCCCACTGGCGTTGTTCCCCTCGTGGCTCCATGTGGCTGATTCCTTGCCTATACACAGGGATACTAACAGTCCCAGCCTCTCAGAACAGTTGTGTGATTCTGACTAGATCATGCCGATGAGAAGCAGACTTGCTGTCTGAATGCTTACTGAATGTACAAGTATAATCCAAGGTCATCAGGCAAGTGTTGGAGAAGTCTAGCTATGTCTGGACATCATCAGTGTTTCCCATTCTGGCCAGTGTACCAAACAACTGAGTGTTGCTGGGTGCTAACAGCAGAGGTTGTGATCTTTTGTCAAATGCAATTCTTCCCAGGGTCAGGTTGGCCACCAAACCAAATATGAAGACCCAGAGAAGAAGGTTTTCTTCTGAGCAGTGGGTGCTCCAGGCAGGAACACTTTGTAGGCTGTACCCTTCTGGGCTGTGGTCCCTGTCCTCCAGGGGTTCCAAGAACAGCAGAGACCAACAGGAATGGACTGTTATATAAACAAACAGGACTGCAAGGGAACCGAGTTCACTAGCTTTACCTGATGGGTTTGGTTTGGGAGGCAGGGTGGGGATGAATCTAGGAGACTTTATAGAGCACTAGGGCCCAAGAGAGAAGGAAAGGGTTGACAAACTGGAAGTTGGGGGTCTGGATGGCCTGTCACAGGGTTGGCCCTCAAGAAACGGAACCACTAACAACTGGTCATAGTGAAAATGATATTAATAAACATACACTTACCTATGACCCAAAGATTCCACTCCAAAGTATATACTTAAGAAATGAGTGCTGAGTACGGTGGCACACACCTGTAATCCCCGCAACTTGGGAGGCTGAGGCAGGAGGATTGCAAGTTTGAGATAAACCTGGGAAACTTAGCTAGTCCCTATCTCAAAAAAAAAAAAAAAAAAAGTTTTAAAAAGGATGGGGAAGGGCTCGGGTTGTGACTCAGTAGTAGGGAGCTTGCCTGCCATGGGTGAGACACTGGGTTCAATTCTCAGTATCACATATAAATAAATAAGTAAATAAATGTCCATTGACAACTAAGAAAATATTTGAAAATAAAAAATAAATAAAAATTAAAAGGGCTGGGAATATAGCTCAGTAGTAGAAAGACCCTGGGTTTAATTCCCAGTACTGCCAAAAGAGAAAGAAGAAATGAGTGATATCCACGAACGTATATGTAAGAACAAGAATATTCATAAGAACATTGCTTACGATAGCCCCAAACTAGAAACAACTCTAGTGTCCATCAGAAAATCAGACATCAGTGGATGGGGGTGGGGTATTTTCACAATGGCCCCCATGACAATTAAATACAAATTTAAAATAAACCAAGGATGAATTTCACAGGCCTTATGTTGAGCCAAAGAACCAAGACAGAGAAAGGTACGTGGGGTTTATAAAATGGGCGATCTGGATGTGGTGGCACAGACCTGTAAGCCAGTGGCTCAGGAGGCTGAAGCAGGAAAATCCCAGTCCCAGGTCAGCCTCAGCAAGATAACCAGACCCTTTCTCAAAATAAAAAATAAAGGGGCTGGGATATAGCTCAGTTGGTAGAGTGCTTGCCTCGCAAGCACAAGGCTGGGTTCAATCCCCAGCACCGCCAAAAAATAAAAAAAAAATAAAGGGCTGTACAGGGGTAGAGCACCCCTGGGCCCAACCCCCAACACCACACACACAAAGATGGTCTAAAACAGGCAAACTAGGCTGGCTCTATGAGAGACACAGAACTGTTTGGTAAAGCGGTGTCTGCTGATGACTGGATGGGGACTTTCCGGGGTGTTGGAAATAGTTTACACTGGAAATTCCAGTGAGCTGCACGTTAAGATTCACATCCTTGGCGCTGGGCTGTGGCTCAGAGGTAGGGCGCTCGCCTAGCACGAGTGCGACAGCGTTCCATCCTCAGCACCACATCTATAAATAAAATAAAGGTAGTGTGTCCATCTACAGCTTAAAAAATTTTTAAAAATTCACATCCTTTATGTTACGCTTCAATAAAAGTTAACATCTATTAACCGATAATGATGGTAATAGCGACCGGTTACGGGGGCTGCGCTCGGGCCTCCCACCAGACCGCACTCCCACCGCCTTGGAAACGCTGGTTCATGTGACCGCCGAGGCACAGGGAAAGGTCTGTGCAAAGGACAGGAGGTGGAAACGCGAGGGAAGGGACAGGGCTCACGCGCCTACGCCGTGTCCCGAGCGTGTCCGGGTACAGGACAGCAGAAGTGCAGACGTGACTCCGACCTCAGGCGGCCCCTCCCGCCGCGCTCCTGCGGAGAACCCCGCCCGCAAGACGCGAGGCAAGCCAGCCAATCAGCAGCCGACCTGGCCTGGGGTCCCTTAACCAAGGGCCTCCGTCACCTAGTCTGACCACCCGCCTCCAATGGGCGAGCTGCCCTGCGGCTGCCAATGAGTAGCGGCTTTACGTGTTGCGCCGCTCTCGAACCGCAGCGTCTCCGCAGCAAGCGCTCTACTCCGAATACCGGTTGGCGCCCTGCCAACCAATCACCCGTGAGCCCCAGGCCCTGTAGCCAATGGCCTGCCGCCTCCCCGAGTCCGGCCTCGGCGGTTGGAGCCTACCTCCCTCAGCCCGCGGAAGGCGGGGACGGATTGGCGCAGGCAGCGGCCAATGGGCCGCACGCGCGAGACGCGGGGCCAATGAGCGCGCCGGGGGCGGGGCGGAGGCCGCGGCGGGCGGCTGCAAGGAGCGGTCCGTGGCGGTGGCGGTGGCGGCGGCGGCGGCCGGTGACGGCGGCGGGCGGCCATGGCGAAGGCGGAGGCCAGCGGCGACGACGGCCGCTGCGTACGACTGAGCGCTGAGCGGGCCCAGGCGCTGCTGGCGGACGTGGACACGCTGCTGTTCGACTGCGACGGCGTGCTGTGGCGCGGCGAGACAGCCGTGCCCGGCGCGCCCGAGACCCTGAGGGCGCTGCGGGCCCGCGGCAAGCGCCTGGGCTTCATCACCAACAACAGCAGCAAGACGCGCGCGGCCTACGCCGAGAAGCTGCAGCGTCTGGGCTTCGGAGGCTCGCCGGGGCCCGGCGCGGGCCTGGAGGTCTTTGGCACGGCCTACTGCACCGCGCTCTACCTGCGCCAGCGCTTGGCCGGCGCGCCGGCCCCCAAGGCCTACGTGCTGGGCAGCCCAGCCCTGGCCGCGGAGCTGGAGGCCGTGGGCGTCGCCAGCGTGGGCGTGGGGCCCGAGCCTCTGCGGGGCGAAAGCCCTGCGGACTGGCTGGCCGCGCCGCTGGAGGCGGACGTGGGCGCTGTGGTGGTGGGCTTCGACCCGCACTTCAGCTACATGAAGCTCACGAAGGCTGTGCGCTACCTGCAGCAGCCCGGCTGCCTGCTCGTGGGCACCAACATGGACAACCGACTCCCCCTGGAGAAAGGCCACTTCATCGCGGGTCCGTGCGCCCCGGGGCGGGAGGCCGGAGCGCGGGCTGCGGCCCTTCCCCACCCTCTGACCCCGTGGCCCCTTCCCTCCTTCTGCCCCGCAGGTACTGGCTGCCTGGTTCGAGCGGTGGAGATGGCCGCCCAACGTCAGGCCGACATCATCGGAAAGCCCAGCCGCTTCATCTTCGACTGCGTGTCCCAGGAGTACGGCATCAACCCAGAACGCACCGTCATGGTGGGGGACCGTCTGGACACAGATATCCTCCTGGGCGTCACCTGTGGCTTGAAGACCATCCTGACCCTCACAGGAGTCTCCACGCTAGAGGATGTGAAGACTAATCAGGAAAGTGACTGCGTGTCTAAGAAGAAAATGGTCCCTGACTTCTATGTTGACAGCATAGCCGACCTCTTGCCCGCCCTTCAAGGTTAAAGATTTAGTGTCTTTAATCTCCAGAATAAAAAAAAAAAAATGAAAATCACTCAACCAAATTAATAGGTGGGGCCTAGGCATCCACTCAGCGAGGTGACCACAGAGTGTAATTGGAGTTAAGCAAAGGTGTTCTTAGCTTTGTAAGTAAACGTTCTGGGGGCGGTGTTGTTTACAGATGTTTATATTTTAAGATGCACTTTTAATCTTTGAGGGCATTGGGGGGATGGGTCCTGGGCCTTGGATGTGTTGGCAAGGGCAGGCGTAGCATCTGTCCAGGATTCAGGTAATTTCAGGCCCTGCTGATGGTACTGAGGCAGGTCTTGGAGTGTGTGTCATGTATTTGACAGAAAAATTTATTCAGGGATTAAGCCCCCTTGAAGGGCAGAAGGGCAGTGGGGCTGATTATTGTGACTCTTGTGAAACATTTGTACAGAACGGACCAGGCCTTCCAACCCTCACTCTGCACGGTCATGCAGCAGAGGAGCAGCTGCTGTGTTCCAGCTCCTCACCTGCAAGGCAGCCATGGAAGGGGCTGCTCCCAAATGGTGTCACCCTGTCTTTGGGGTGTGGGATATTGCCCTTGCCACCCTCTACCCTCCCCTGCTTCCTTGAAAACCACTTTGATGTCACAATTGTCTGTTCCGTTTCAGATGCCCAGGGCTGCAGCTCCTCATATGCAGCTGCCCAGTTCTGTAAACTCAGCCCAGCTAAACCTCGGCTGTCTCAAGTGTGCATTTAAACCCAGGTGACTCAAACTGAGTGCATTGTGGGATGAGGGGCCAAGTAGGCGTGAATGCCTTTGCTGCACTCTGGGCTGCTGTGCAAGGAGCTCAGAGCAGTGTTGGTACCAAAATAATTTTTTTCTACTTGTGAACAACTTTGTCAAGTGGTGGAATTGAATCTTTAAGATTAAGTATGTGGATTAATAGCTGTGCTCTGTCTCGTAGAGAAAATCCCACTGAAGACTCCATGCCCCGCAAGCAGCAGCACAGCTAAAGGCATGTGTTAGCCAAGGACTGCCTGTCGCCTGGGGCACCCTTTCGGGGGGGGAGAGGGAAGAGGTCCCCCAGAACAGGAATTCCTTTTACAAAGACTCCAGTGTCAACTCCAGTCTCTTCCTATCCTCCCGTTCCCTGGGTCTGGGTGGGGGTTAGATATCAGTGGTCCATGAAACCACCTGTCTTGGCTCTGGATTCCCTTGTTGATAGCCAGTGGAAGGACTGGCAGAGCCCACCAGCCAGCCAGGGGTTCTTGACAGGGGATCTGGCCTTTTCTGCCTGTTCCTTAGGCTTGCTGACCTTTAGCAGCCTGCTGAGCAGACTCAGCAGCATTTGCAGGGTAGAGCCTGGGAAGCTGTTCCTTTCAGCTGACTCCTTCCTGGTGCCTTGCCCTGCACGCAGTGGCTTCTCTCCCAGCCTCGTGGTCACAGTACTCCTTCACCTGTTCACCAAGTTCTCTGAGCAATAAAGGGTATTCCACCCTGCAGCTGCTCCTGGCCAGGGTGGCTGGCATTGGGAGCATGCCACAAGGCAACAAGAGGGCAACCATGCCTGTGAGGTTGGTGGTGCTGACGTTGGCTCTGCGAGGTCGGCTCAAGGTGGGTCTGGATATTGAGCAGGCCTGTCAGGGCGTTGTCACCCACACCAGGAGCACGTGGCAGGTGCGGCAGCCAGCAACTTCCCTCTTCCGCCAGCCCAGGAACCTGTGTGCACCCCATCTCTGGCCCCTTGCACTGTGTGAACCCAAATGCACATTAAACTCTCAAACCCACACTGACTGGGTCTTCCTTCCTCTCACCTTTGTAGCAACCCCAAGGTGACAGCTACCTCGCTGCAGGGGCGGGCAAGATGGGAGGTCTAAAGGAGGCCAGGCTGGGATTCCAATTCCAGAGCTGGAACACTGACCACTACAGCCCCGCCCCACTTCAGGCCTGTTACAGAACAGGTTCTGAGGATCAGGAAAAGCAGGGTACAAAACCAGAGCAGAATAGGGCCAAAGGGTGAAACTGGTGAACACACAGCCGAGCTACCAAGCATCACATGGCTGAAGAGAGACCAGGACCAAGGCAGTGAGCAAACTGAGAAGTCACCCTGGGGCACACACCTGACCTAACCATCTTGGCATGCGGGAGGCTCCAGTAGGCTGCCAGTCATCAATCCAGCCTGGAACTCGCCTGGTCCCAGGCATGCACTCTGAAGGATGCCCACAGCCCTGTGTGGTGTTGGAGGGGGCTGGGAAGCTGCTGAGGGTGCACTGGGAGGGAAAAGAGGCAGTGCCCAATGGTATAGTAGTGGTAAAGAACATTTATTGATGGCTCCCTGGGTGCCAGGTACTATGCCCACTTCCGGGAGTCTGGAGGTAACTGAAACTGGAAACTTAATCTTAAAGACACATTAACATAAATTCTGTTCAAACTAGACAATCACTTGGCTGGGCCTGGGCTGCCCTCAATGACTCAACTGGACTGGATTCCCACTGAGATCTCCAGACCTCACGTTCTTGTAGTACAGACTAGGTGTCAAGAGCCAGGTCTGATGACTGGCATCTCCAGTGGGAGAGGGGGCTGTCCTGGCCTTGACCCGGACATCAGATACTGAGCTAGGGAGGAGGCAGTGGGGTCAGGAGGGGAGGGTACAGTTGTTTGGCTCATCAGAGGCATCCTGAAGTTTCCTGGGCCAACTCTTCCAAGGGGCTGCAGACAATCAGTGCATTGTCGGCAGGGGCTGCAGCATGGAGCAAGGGAGCAGACACACAGAGAGCCCCAGGCCTGGGCCTGCTGAGGTAAGCGCCTCTGCCATTCCTGGGACAAAGACCTAGGGATGCCCTGGGCAGGAGATAGGAGTACCACCACCCACCCCACCATATCCCCTCCCTTCCCTAAGCAAATTGGCTCACTGGTCTCTAACCCAGGAGCCCCACTGACTGCAATATGCTCCCAGGTGAAGAGCAAGCCCTGCCGCTGGGGCTGGAGAGCTGCAGGCCTGCTGTTGCTGCTGCTGGCACTGGCCACTGCAGGGGCTGTGGCCGGAGGGCTTCTTGGGTTTGCTCATATCCCTTCCAAGGTGAGCCCCACCTAAGGCCCAGGGACCAGGGCAGTGGGAAGAGGGCAGGGAGGCTGCTCCTCCAGTGGAGCCAGGACCCAAAGTAGGCCTTAACGGTGGCCTTGCAGCAAAGGACCAGAGGGTGGAGAGGCCCACCTGATGCTGAAACGCTCCAGCCCAGGGCTGGCAGCCTGTGGAGCTGCTTGGCCTGCCCAGCTGAACTCCCACTTCCCATCCTCAGCCATTGCAGATGCTCCGACTGACCTTCCCAAGCCCCCAGGTTCCCTGGTCCAATCAAACCACCATCGTGGACATGGCCCAGAACGTGGCAACCATTATAGTGACCCCACCACACAGCAACCACAGCTGGGCAGTGCTGTTCGACGGGCAAAGCGTGAGTGGGTGGGGAGGGGATCAACCCACAGGTGTTGGGGATAGCCCTGCCTCACCCACCTGCCTCCCCAGGGCTGCATCTGTTACCGCCCTGCAGAGCACCGGGCCTGCTTCCTCCGCCTGATGGAGGCCCGAGATCGGGAGACCCTGCAGCTGCTGCTGAACACCTCCAGGGTGAGCACACTGCCAGGCCAGGGGCCAGACAAAGGTCCTGTGTGCGGCCCAGCTGGGGCTCTGGTTTCAGAGAAACAGAAAGCTCTATCTTCCCTTAGCTGCAGCTGCTGACAAGAGTAGAAGGTGGGGCCACGGGGTGGGGGGGGAGGGCCCCGCCCAGCCAGGAGCAGTGAAACCCCATGCCATAGCCCACCACAGCCTTTCTGCAGGCCCAAGGGCCCCTCAGCCCAGGTCATGACACCCACCATGCCCAGGAGCTGCTGGCAGTGCTTGGGAGCCACACCGTGGACCCTGCCCAGGTGGGGGCTTCAGTGCAGCACCTTTGTGCAAAGACCCCTATCTACTGGGTCCGTCAAGCGGAAGGTGAGTTGGGGCAGGCTGTGTGGAGAGCCTACGTGGCTCCCACAGGACAGTCTACAGAACTGGACACCAGCCCTTTGGAAATTCATGTGTCTCCCTCCTACCCAGGGCCCCAGAGGCAGCGGCTGATCTATCTCTGCATCGACATCTGCTTCCCAAGCAACATCTGTGTGTCTGTCTGCTTTTATTACCTCCCAGACTAAGCCCTAGGCCTGGCCCAGCCTGGCCACTGCCCCATAGGCTGCCCCTGTTCCCACAGGCTAGCAAGCTGGCTATGTCACTAGCACTTAGAGGGCAGCTGCTGGCAGGACTAATAAACTCTTCCACCTGGCCATGGTGGTGTTCTCTGGGTCCTCAGGACCTGAACAGGGGCAGGAAGGGGGGGGACAAATGTGACTTGCAGGTGGGCACTAGCTTGGGTCCCCTCAGAGGCTCTAAACCCCACAGGTCCAACTTCTCTGAAGGGAGTGCAGGCTCTCCCAGCTCAGGCATGTGCCGCCTGACTCAGTGGGCCTCCTGATGAGCAAGTGAGCAGAGAGAGCCCGCAAGACAGACCTGCCAAGAGGGAGGGGTAGCCCAGTCAGGTCCAGCTAGCCTGATGGGCAAAGGTTAGTCTCAGAGTTTCACCCTGACCTGAGTTCTATACAGGCCCATCCGGCTAGAGCCACTGCACCAGGCAGTCCCAACTGCTCAGTCGCTGCCTGTGATCCTGGCAGGTAGAGGCTAGCCCAGCACACTGTCATTGAACGCCAAACAGACGACAGCTTTCTGGTGGCCACCATACTCTCTCTTGATCTCTCCAGTCTCCACACACCAGAGCCGGGCCAGGTTGTCAGAGGAGGCTGCAAGGAGGAATTAGGAAAAGCTCAGGGCCAGGATGTCTTAAGGCAGAGGAGCAGCAGCAGCCATGAGCCACTCTGGAGGCCAAGGCAGGAGGGCAGGGCTCACCTGTAACAATGTACTGAGAGTCCCCCGAGAAGGCACAGCCCCACATCCAACCTCGAGATGACTCCCCAGGGTTGCTGCTCTTGATGCTGAGCTCTGTCATCAGGGAGAAGTTGGATGTCCTCCAAATCTTACATGTCTGGTCAGCTGAGCAGGTGGCAAGGAGCCTAGGGTGGGTTCAGAGTGTGGGATGTCATACAGCCATCCCTACCTTGAACCCCCTGCCATGCATTAGACCAGACCCATCACACCCCCAATTGTTGGCAGATCCCCTCCTGGGCTACCAGGTCCTACACGCACGTGGAATCAGGGCTGAAGCGGCACTGCAGGGCATAGCGTGTATGAGCTGGGATCTTGGTCTTAGGGATGAGCTGGGTCACTTCATCGCCAATGCCCCCTGTCAGATTCCAGACGTAACAGTTTCCCTATAGAGTAGGAAGGCAGTCACTCTAAACCCTGAGTCTCAGAGGACAACAGTGGAGGGCTAGACCTGAACCCAGGGTCCACCAACACTAGGAGACAACATACACAGGGATCTGGGCCAGGGCGTGCAGGCTGGAACCTTGAGTCCTGCCCTGGGAGTCCTGGTCTGAAACAAGGACCATGTCCAGCCAGTGAAGTGTAGGAGGTCATGCTGGCCAAGGACTCACATACACCATGGCTGCTGGCCAATGGAGATATGCAGAAAGAAAGGAGAGGAAAGTACTCAGAGAGTGCAATAGCCAAGGCTGTAAGGAGGGAAGCCTGGGGCATGGGACAAGTGACACACTGGAATCTAAGTGAAGCTAAGGGAGAAAATGAGACTGCAGAGCAAGACCCAACCACAGCATTCCACTGCCTTTGGGCAGGAGCAGGGGTGTCTTGGGGTCTGGCTGGTAAGGCTGAAGGACACTTCTGTGGCTGAAGAAGAATGGATCAGGGGACCAAGGGAAGTGAGAGAAGAGAAAGGGAAGCCACAGAGAATAACAACATCAGGAGACTCAGACCAGGAGGTGACAGGGAGAAAAGAAGGAAGTGGTCAGCCTTGAGAGATTCTGGAGGCTGAGGAACCTGGCCTGAGAGGGCTATGGCAGGCAATGAGGGGGACATCAAAAATCGTACCCAGGTTCATGGTTTTGGGGGCTGCAGGGGAGGGGCCTGAGGAACACCTGGGGATGAACCCATCTGCAGGGGTAAGGGCCGCATGCTGAGCCGCCCCTGCCTCTGCATTCGCCCCGGGACTCACGATGCTGTTGACTGCTGCCATGTAGCTGGCATCGGGGTCAATGTGTGCAGACGTGATGGAGACCTCAGGCTCAGGGATCAGCTGCTCATTGTGATCTGTTTTCAGGTCCCAGATGTGGATAGCACCGCTCTGGTCACCCACAATGAGCTCTGCCTGGGAGTGCAGGGGAGGTGAGACGTGGCAGGACCCTTACCCTCCAAAGCCCCTGGGTGCCCAGCCCCATGAGTAATCCCTCACCTGGTTGGGATGCAGGCACACACAGTTAATGGGTGCATTCACCTGGAAGATCCGCTGACACTGCAGGTTCCGAGACCTGTGGGGATGAGGTCACATGCTGTCTCTGGTGGATGCAGTTCGTACCCCACCAGATGCCCTCTCTTGTCCCCTTGCTAATGGGAGCTACCTTGTAGGGAACACTTGTGAGTTTGGTTCTTCACTCCAGGCAGTAGCCTGTCACAACTGACTGACAGCGAAATGAAAGACTGGCCCCTGTCTTCAAGGCAGGGCTAGGTCTTGGATGCAATTCCCTCCAACCTGCTTTTCTCCTTCCCTCCATAAATCACCCACACAAACACCCCTGGATCAGCCTCTACTTGGAGAGAATCTGCCCAAAGATGGTCCCTTGGCCTGGTCCCCCCTCACCATTGGGCAGAGGGCCCCTCCTGCCTAGCACCCGACACACCTGAGGTCCCAGATTCGGGCTGTGCAGTCCTCCCCGCCTGTGTACATCCAGCGGCCGTCCTCATGGAAGCCCACGGATGCTATGTTCTTATTGACTCCGTCATAGCTGATGATGGGATTGGGGTTATTGGAGTTGAGATCATACATGCGGATGTGCTGGTAACCTAGGGACACAGGCTGAACTGAAGAATGGCTATGTCCAGGTTGACCTGCTAGAGGTCAGGGGTCAGAGGTCAAGAGTCACAGGTACCTGCAGCAGCAATCATGCTGCGATCTGGGGTGATCTCCAGAGCATTCACCTGCTGAGTGTGTTAAGGAGGATGATGGGAAGAGAACCCTGAGGCTAGGGGTCTTTGAGGCCTCCACCACCCGGCTTGGGCTACTGCCTACTTCCCACCCCAGGCCATCACCCCACCTGGTTATCCAGCCGGGCACCACCCTGCCCACCACCCAGGTGCAGGATACGGAGTCTTGGTGCTGCACAGTACGAGTGCAGATGCCACTGTGGGCCTGCCAGAACCGCACAGTGTGGTCATAGCCCGCAGTAGCCAAGATGACCGGGTCACTGCCCACTGTGCCTGGGGACGTGTTCATGGCGCAGCCGCTGGGAAGAATGTATCCTGCACAGGCCGGAGAGCTGACAGACAAGGAGCAAAGGTCAGAGCATCTGGAGGGGAGAGAGAGATGAAGTATTTAAGGGACATCTGCGTACTAAACAGATGACACGTTCACTCGGAGCTTAGATATGTATTATTCCGACTTTAAAGACGGGGAAACGCTCATACAAGTTCAGGGAAGCGCGGTCAGCAAGCTAGACAAGCGAGGACGCCAAGCAGACCGCGGCCGGCAGGGGGCAGTCACGCGGGGCACCTCTGCCGCAGGGGCGGGCCGCGCACGCGCAGGCGGTGGACGGGCCAGAGAAAGCCGGGAGCTACGGCTGCGCATGCGTAGCTGGCTGAAGGCTGGACCTGATGGGAGGGGGCGCTGGCCGTCTGGACCCCCGAGCTCCTCTATGCTCCGACCGTCCTGGCTCCCTCCTGCTGGCCCGCTTCCCCCGACCGCGCCCTCCTAGCCACCCAGAAGCCGATTCCCGGCCCTCTTCCCGCGGCCTCCATACCTTACACGCCCTCTGCATTCTACCGTGGTCCAGGACGGTGAGGGGAGCAGGAGCGAGTCGATAGAGGCCGGGGCGGAGCGTAGAGATATCGATGAGTCTTCAGGGCGAGACCATGGGCCCGGTAGGGGGAGAGGACGAAACCAAAGTTCTGGGGCGGGGACTCCAAGAGAAGCTAGGCGCCGAGCGGGTTCCAGTCGCGGCCCCGACCTCAGGCTTACTCGGCACCCCGCCCCCCCGGCGCAGCTGCCCATTTTCAGGCTTGGGCCCCAGGCAGTGTCACCCCCTGCTCTACCATCCCAGGCTGGGACTGCCGGACAAATTACAGACCTTGAATTTCAGATAAGCAACCAATAAGTTTTTATTGTAAATCTATTCCAAACATTGAGTGGGATATATTTAAACCAAAAAATTACTTGCTTATACAAACTCAGATGTAACTGGGTGTTCTGTAGTTTTATTTGTTAGAACTGGCAGCCCGAGTCCAGGATCTTTCAGACCTATCCAGCCCCATTCTGAGCCTTGGTGCACCCGGCTCAGCCCAGGGACTCCTTTACAACTGCAGACCCTCATATTTGCTTTTCCATTCCAGCCTTCTGAACACAAGGACGGGGCCTCAGCCCTTGAAACAGGCTCCCTGGGGTTTCTTCCCACCACACTTGTGGGACTTAGCTGCAACCCCCTCTTCCTCCGCCCACAGAGCAGGTGGATCTGGTCCCTTGACCAATGCCAAGTCCCTGGCACATCCATCCAGGCCCTGGGTTCCAGGAACTCTCCTTTCTAATGCCTCCTCCACCTCCTCTACTTTCTATCCTCTAGTCTTTTCTTTCTTTTTTTTGGGGGGGGGGGGGTACTGGGGATTGAACCCAGGGGCACTCCACCACTGAGCCACATCCCCAGCCCTATTTTGTATTATTTTATTTAGAGACAGGGCCTCACTGAGTTGCTTAGGGCCTCGCTAAGTTGCTGAGGCTGGCTTTGAACTCACAATCCTCCTGCCTCAGCCTCCCAAGTGCTGGGATTACAGCTGTGCACCACTGCGCCTGGCTCCTCTAGTCTTGTAACAACCCCCACATTCTCTCCTTACAGCTGCTACTCTCCTTCAAAAAACTGCCCTCACCCTCTTGCTAACTCCACTTCCCTGCCTCCCCCTCATTCCTCAACTTTACCCCCAGCTCTCCAGTGTAAATTCCTCAAGGTCAGCAAGTCCAGTGGATACTTTTTCTTCCACCGTCTGACACGTTTGTACAGTGTTGACAGCATCGCGCCTGAAAATCTTCCATTTCCTTGCTTCACGCCCTGGCACGGGATCCTCTCACTGCCTTCTTGCAGAGAATGATACCCTCCAGAAATCTTTCTGCAGCACACTGTCCCTAGGGGCTCACAGTCACCAACTCCATGGCTTCAGTGCCATCCTTGCTGAGGGGTCTTTCCATCCCATCTCCAGTTCCTGGCTTCTGGAGCCTCAGCCCTCGAGACACTTTCAGCTCTCTGTTAAATGTGGCCCCTTGCCAGGTGCAGTGGCACACACCTTTAATCCCAGTGACACAGGAGGCTGAGGCAGGAAGGTCACAAATTCAAGGTCAGCCTGGGCAACCCTAACTCAAAATAAGAACGGCTGAAGATGTAGCTCAGTGGCAAAAGTGCCCCTGGATTCAATCCCCAGTACCAGTAAATAAATAAACACAGGTCTTCATAAGTCACACAGAGGACATCGCCTTCTCTGGCCTCAGCAGTCTTTGCTGTCTGCCCTCTGTGCACAGTGCCCACTCGTCTTACAGCTGGGTGCCATCCAGACACACCACCCTCCCACCTCCCTTCAACCACTGTTGTTTTTTTGTTTTTCCTCCAGTTCAGGAGATTGAACCCAGGGCCTTGTCAATGCTAGCCAAGTGCTCTACTACCGAGCAACATCCCCAGCCCTTTGTTTTATTTTATTTTGAGATAGGGTCTTGCTGAGTTGCCCAGGCTGGCCTTGAACTCGGAGTCCTCCTGCCTCAGCCTCATATGTGGCTGGGATCACAGTATGTGCCACCATACCCATTCAGCTGCTGGTTTTACCTCCTGCTGACCTCTGTCTTCTTCCCATGCTCTGTTTTGTCCCCACACCTCCATTTAACATCTTCCTCACTTCACACATCCACTTTTTTTCTTTTTTTGCTACCAGGGATTGAACCCAGAGGCACAACACTGAGCTATCTCCTCAGCCCATTTTATTTTTTATTTTGAGATGGGGTCTCGCTGAGTTGCTTAGGGCCTCGCTACATTGCTGAGGCTGGTTTGAACTTACAGGTGTGGGCCACTGTGCCCAGCCGCCATCCACGCTGCATGGCAGAGTATTCAGTCTGGCCGTACCACTCCACAGAGGCCTCAGGGCTCCCTGGTACCCTGCAGGCTCTAAGACCTGGCTCCTGCCTGCCCTGTGGCTTCCTGGTCTGTCCTCTCACAGGACACAAAACAACAGCTTCTCACTTGGCCACACCCTCACTTGCATCCCCTGCCTCTGCCTAGGAGGTTTCTCCCTCCACTCCTTTACCTGCCCACTCTTCAGCTTCGGCACCTTCACCCTTACTTTGAGGGTTTGTTCTATGTGGGACTTCCTGCTGGGTGTTTTTGTTTTAATTGGTGTGAAATTCACGTAGCAGAAGTTAACTATTTAAAGTGAACAGTCCAAGTGGGGCACAGTGGCCCACACCTGTAATGCCAGCCGCTCAGGAGGCTGAGGCAGGAGGATCGTAAGTTCAAAGTCAGCTTTAGCAAAAGCAAGGCACTAAGCAACTAAGACTCTGTCTCTAAATAAAAAACAAAATTGGGCTGAGAATGTGGCTCAGTTGTCAAGTGCCCCTGAGTTCAACCTCCAGTACCCCAAAATAAGCAAATAAATAGAAATAAAGTGAATCGTTCAGTCAGGCACGGTGATACATGCCTATAGTCCCAGCCACTCAGGAGGCTGAGGTGGCTGGAGGAGTTTGAAACCAGCCAGGGCAGCAGAGCAAGACCCTGTCTCAAAGATAAATAAAGGGAACCATTCATTGATTTAGTCTGCTGATGACACTGTGCATCCACTACTTCTGTCATCCCCAAAGGAGACCCACATCTACCAAGCAGTCGTTCCTGTCCTCCTGCCCCAACCCCAGCCCCTGGCAACCCTAATCCACTTTCTGGCTGCATGAATTTTCTGTTCTCCACATTTCAAATCAACGAAGTCATGTAACTCGTGGCCTTTCACAGCTGGTCCCTCTCATTTGGCCTGGTTTCAAGGCTCACTCATGTTGCAGTGTGTCAGGGCTTCATTCCTTTCTGGGGCTGAATGATATCCTGTCATGTGGACCGGCCAGAATTCACTGACACACATGTGGGCTCTTCCCTCCGGTTTGGCTGTTGTGGAAAGTACTGCTGTGAATGTTCACGTACAAGCACCGGTTTGCATATGTGCTTCATTTCTGTTTGTAGATTCCAAGAGTGGAATTGCTGGGTCGTGTGTTTACTCTACCTTCAGCTTTTTGAGGAACCACCAAAACTGAGATGAGTCTTTTTTTTTTTCCTTTGCAGTGTGTGTGTGTGGTGCTGGGGATTGAATCTGGGGTGCTCCACCACTGAGCTACATCCCCAGACGGTCTTGCTAAATTGCTGAGGCTGGCCTTGAACTTGCAGTCTTCCTGCATTATCCTCCTGACTTGCTGGGATTACAGGTGTGCACCACCTTACTAGCTCATGAAGAGTCTTTTAAAAGCATCATGCATCAGGTCCTCATCATGACTCTCCCAAAGGAATGCGCCCCCATTTGCAGAAAAGAGAACTGAGACACGGAAATGTCGTATTGCAGTTGGAAGCATATAGCTAGAAGACGGTGGAGCTCAGGTTTCGTCCAGATCCTGATCAAACCCCATCCTGTCCAACCCAACCCTCCCCTGACTTCACCCTTTCTGTCCAGGGAGATTGCTCCCCAGCAGCCCTTGCACCTCATATGTCCTGCTTATCTTCCTCTTGAAGGAGAAATGAGCTTCCCAGAGGCAGCCCTACAGCAGGTTGGAGACAACTTTGGGAAGTAGCAGGTGCATTCTTGGAATGGAAGGCCCAGGAAGAAGAGCTTTTGAAGTCCAGCATTGGATGGACATGTGGGGCAGTGTAAACCACAATGGAGCGTAAGAGCAGAAGGGAGAAGTGGGCTTAGGGAAAGTGTTGTCAGATGTATGTGGGGTCCCCCTGGCCCCAGGCCCTGAGTTACTGCCTTTTCTGTGGGGCTGTGGGTGGAACGGGCTGAGGGCCAGGAAGGCTACAAGTGTCCCAACCCAGGAGTAGCTGACAGGGCCCCCAATCTGTCTGAGCAGCTCCAGCATCTCTGCTGGACAGGAGTGTGGCTCGGGCATGTGGTTGTTGAGCCTCCTGAGGTCCCAGGCAGTAGCACAGCACTTTACAGAAGTGGCATCCACAAGAATGACAAGACCTGTGCAGCTGACATGCTGCATGCTTCCGGCAGCCCATGGGGAAGGCACATTGCCATTCCCCTTTATCCACGGTGAGCCAGACAATAAGGCTTTGGGGCAGGAGGGGCACCAGGGAAAACCTAAGCGGGGCAGAGGCAGGGGCTGTGGGCTGGCCTATGGTGGAGGCCAACCCCAGCTGCAGTGAAGCTGCCACCAGCTCTGCTCTAGACTGAGCTCCAGCAATTCTGCTGGCTCAGGGGCCCCTCCTCCCAGGATCCTCCTCGGAGGGCTGACTTCCTGGAGGACTGCCTGAGTCCCACACCTCTGCATCCGCATCCTCCAGCCAGAGTGGCTGCCTGCTTGGCTGCCCTCATCCTCAGGCTGGGGGACCCCAGGCAGGTCATATCTCTGTTCCCATGTGGACCTTCCCATCAGTCCTGGGCTACAGGCAGAAATGCTGACCCATTTTACAGAGGAAGCAGATGAGGAACTTGTCCAAGGTCTCTGGTTAGCATTATCTGATCTAGGGGTTCTGGACCCCACCGGGGCTCTGTCTTACCTAATAGGGGAAGACCCTGGCCCTCCTCCTGCTACATTTCACCCTGTAGGGTTAGGAGTCTCTGGGGCCTTGAGCAGTAGACCACCTGGAACCCAGGTGCTCCTTCTAGACCACACTGAGAATGTGCTGCATACTTGGGACCCTGCAATTCCCTGACGTAGAGGGCCCAGCCTACTCCCAGAATCTGTACAGCCCTCTTCCTTGGTCTGTCCTCCTGAAGGTGGGCCACACAGCAGGGGCTCAGGACTGCCTTTTGTGGTGGGTGGTGCTGAGCTGGGCCGAGGATAGGAGCGGGGCAGCTGCAAGCAGGGAGGAGTTCCTTACTCCAAAGGAATCCAAAAATTCTGGATTCAAATTTAAATTTGCCTTTCAAGTCATGAGGAAGGAGAACAGAATATATTTTATTTAACATGCTTCTAGTGCAAGTTAAAATATTTAAATATTCAGATACTCGGTGAGTGGGTTTGTTTTTGCCCCAGGCCCTGCAAATGTCAGGCATAGAGGTTTCCGTTAACAAGCCCAAAATGCAACAATAAAAGTAATTAGGATAGCTGTCTTCTAATTTTTTCTTTTTTTATTAATTTTTAAAATTTGTTCTAATTGGTTATACATAACAGTAGAATGCAGAGTCTTCTAATTTGTATGTTGTATTTTTAAAAAAAAATTTTAGTTGTAGATGGACACAATACTTTTTTTTTTTTTATTTATCTTTATGTGGTGCTGAGGATCAAACCCAGTACCTCGCACATGCTAGGCAAGTGCTCTACCTCTGAGCTACAACCCCAGCTCTTGTTGTATTTTTTTTGGAACCGGGGATTGAACCCAGGGGCACTCCACCACTGAGCCACATCCCCAGCCCTATTTTGTATTTTATTTAGAGACAGGAGGGTCTCACTGAATTGCTTAGGGCCTCGATAAGTTGCTGAGGCTGGTACTTGCAATCCTCCTGCCTCAGCCTCCCGAGTCGCTGGGATTATAGGCGTGGGCCACCACACCCGGCTTTTTGTTGTATTTTGTTTTTTGTTTCTTTGTAGTGCACAGAACACACAAAGATGAGTCACACAGAGTAGCTCCCCAGGCAGCCCAGGCAGGCAGGTTTAAGAACTTCACACTGCACACAGCAACCGTTTGCTGAGCACTTACTGAGTTCTGCATGAACAGCTGTGTGGATAGCATCATAATTAACCCTGAATTAACCTAGAAGGAAAACAGAGACTCAGGAAGACAACATGACCAGCTCAGGATCACAAATGTAGTAAGAGGAAGAACTGGGACAAGTCCAGGAACCAATATGGGTTTGAAGCCCAGACTCATGACCTTAAGACTCTGGGACCTCAGGTGGGGCATATAGCTTCTTCAAACCTCAGTTTCTTCATCTGTAAGATGGGGTCAATAAATCTAACCCCAACTATGAAGTGACCAGCACACCACCTGACCTGGCAGGTACGAAGGAATTGGTCATTATCAGAGGTGGCAGGCAGGAAGAAAGGCCTTTGCAATTAGGGGCCCCTGTGGGAGTCCAGCACACGTCAGTCACAGGCCTGCTCCTTAAACCTCATGGGAGCTATGGTCATGGGAATCCCTGGGCCCGTAGCTTCTCCTTCCTCATCCTCAGGCCACACTCCTGGGCCTGCCTGATGGTCCAAGACCACAGGGAGATGGGCATCAGGCCATGCTTCATATGTGCAACCCTCACCAAATTCTCCCAACGCCCTAGTTTGGGGTGCTGATCTGCCCTTCTCTGCAGATGAGGAAACCTGGCCTGAGTCAGGACCCAGACTCCAACTGACCTGGGTGTCTACAAGGCTGCAGGAAGGGCGAGGAGAAGGCCTGAGGCTCAGGCTGAGCTGGTCTTCAGGCAGGAGGTGAGAGGGTGAGACCTCTGGTGGTGGGGATTCCACCAGCACCTATCAAATGCTACTATCCGGCCTGACGGTCCTGCCTGGGGCTGTCCTGCGGCAGCTGTGGAGTGAGCAGGCTCGGGCCAGGGCTCAGGTTGACGCTGAGCTGGGCTGTGACCCCAGCACTGCTGGGCATGGGAGGTTGAAGCCCTTTTCGTGGTGGATAAAGTGCAGGGGATGGGAGAGCCGGGGGTGGGTCGGGGGGCTTCCTTCGGCTGTCCTAGGGGGAGGGTTGTGGCCCTGCATCGTTAGTGGAGAGGAAGGCGCCAGAGGCTGCCGGGGAAGAAGGTGTAGTCGGGGGAGGGGGTGCGGGTTCCCTGACACCGAATTCATTATTGGGAGATTCCTCTTCACAATCCCTGACACCTCCCACGGGAACCGCGGGCCAGAAACGGCTGACAGCCTCTGGCGGGCCGGCTCCGGTGCCACGGGTGCCCGGGTCCCCGCCCGCTCACTGCCTCCGAGTCCCTCCCCCTTGGGTCCCGCAGCCTCTGGAAGCCTCTCCCAGGCTCAGCCTCGCGCCGCCGTCGCGTCGGGGCTCCACAGCCAAGCCCGGCGCCGCCGACCCCAGCCCCTGACCGTCGCCGGGCCCCAGCCGTCCGCAGAAGCTGGGCCCGACCCGCGCGCCCGCACGTGGGGAGGGGGCGTCTGGGGGAAGGGCCCTGCGGGGGCGGAGCCACGGAGCCGGGCGCGCGGCCGGCGCTGGCTGACGGAGGTCAGCGGCCGCGGAAACGGACCCAGGCGTCCGGGAGGCGGCGCAGGTGCCGCGCCCCCGCCCCGCATCCGCGCCCGCCGTCGGCCACCGCCCCCGGGCCACCCCCCGTCCGTGACGCGCTGCCCGCCCCTGGGCGCCGGAGCCCGAGCCCGAGCCCGAGCCCGGGAGGGTGGCGGGCGGCGCAGGCGGCGCGGCGCGGAGAGGATGCGGCCGCAGCCGCGGGGCCGCCGCCGCCTCTGAGCCGCCGAGCGCACGGAGCGCGCTGCGTCTCTGCGGCCCGGCCGCGCCATGGGGAAGGAGCAGGAGCTGGTGCAGGCGGTGAAGGCGGAGGACGTGGGGACCGCGCAGAGGCTGCTGCAGAGGCCGCGGCCGGGGAAGGCCAGTGAGTGCGGGGGGCGGGGGGCGCGAGCGGCCGGCGAGGCCCCCACCACCCCGGCGCAGGGCGGGGAGGGGATGCCGTGGGTCCCCGGGGGCGGGGCGGGGCCAGCAGCACCCAGACCCTGGTGCGTTCACCCCCAGCGCTGGAGGAGGGGTGGCACCAAGCGCCGGCCGTCCCCTGATCCCCCAGCGGGCACCTGCGGCACCCACCTCCCTGGCCGGCCGCGGGCAGTCGCATCCCTCCCTCCCAGCCTCAGGCCCCTCCCTTCCCAGGCTGCGGGCTGAGGACTGGAGGTCTCAGCTGGGGCCTTCAAAGGGCGAGGCTGTTGCCCCCACACACTCACACACCGTGGAGAGAGGGAGGGGGCCATTGCAGCGAGGGGCGACCTGAGAGCTGACAATCCGTCAGACTTCTCTCCCCACCCCATGTTTAATAACAGGCTTTGAAGGTGGGGGGCAGGACCACGCTGGGGGTGTGGCTGCCCAGGCATGGCCTGTGGGGGACCATTTATTGATGAAGAGCAGAGGCCCAAGGTCGCCTAGCCCGGGGCAGTCTGGGCTCCAGGCAGGAGCCGCCTGGGAGACAAGGGCTGTAAGCCCACTGCTCAGGCCCGGACCAACAGACCCTGGTCCTCCCTGACTTCCTTGCTGCAAAATGGGGCCTTGGGGGAATGGGGACACCACTGTCCATCCTAGCTTGTGCTGTGGGGACCTCAGGGAAGGGTTGGGAGCTTGGAGCACTGATCCCAGCACTCATCCCGGCTCATCTCAGAGCCTCCCTGGGGGCCGCAGGAGATGGATAGATGGGCGTGTGGACCAGCTGCGTGTGCGGCTGCGCATGTATGACCGTGTCAGTGTGTCAGGGCACCTGTGCCGGCTCGGCTAGGACTCTGCAGGTTGGCATGTGGGATCTGGGTGTCCTCCATGTAAGCTAGGGAGGCCCCTCCTCTTTCTCCAGAGGGATGCTGAGATTTGGGACTGCCTGGAGACTGCAGGAACACTTCCCCAACCGCCCTGCCTGTTCAACTCCTGGCCACTTTGTGCAGTCAAAGCCAAGGGCACCCGTGCCTTGCAGGCACCAGGCTGGCCGTGCTTCTGTCCTCCAGGCCTGGGAGGCTCTGCTTATTGGGTTGATTTCAAGGCCTCAGAGCTGAGAAAGGAGGGCTTCTAGGGAGAGGCAGAGACTGAAGGCAAGGTATAGGTTTCCACCTAGTGGCCATGTGTCCCTAGGTGCAGACAACTGGCTGTCTGGGCCTCACTCTCCTCATCTGTAGGATGGGATTCTGTGTTCCCCACCTGAGAACAGTGAGAGGGCAATGAAGCCCAGGCACTTGGTAAACGATGATGGCTTCCCTGGACATCAGGAAGTGCATGCCATTCTGCCATCCCGGGGAGGTGAGGGGCTTTGCCTCCAATGGCTCTCTACCGCTGCCTCAGGCTAGTCTGGTCTCTGGGGCAGGAGAGACACCTGCCCTGGCCCCGTATCTGTACTCTCTGACTCACAGGGGCGGGTGTAATAAATCAGACAGAGAAATCCCTCCATGAATTAGCACAGTCGTCATGGCAACGCTGGCCTGCTTTGGAGTAAGATGTATTTTGATTCAGCAAAGTACAGCTGGAGTTTAGGCCACTGGGTGGGGGACATCCAGCACTGTTCTCAAGCCCCCCTCAAAGAACCCAGAGGTGTTCCCACCATCCTTGTGTCCTTGATCCCTTTTCCTTCTTCCGCCCCACAGTGCTATCCCCCTAGGCTCTGTCAGCCCCCCACCCTGCCTTGAAGGGACACACTTAGCAGTTGTCCTTGAGGGGAAGAAGAGACTGCTCTGAAGGGAAAATGCTGGGCCATGGCTGCCCTTCTGTTGTCAGGGAGGGGCCCTCTCCTGGCCTCGCCCAGCCCCCCTTCCCCAGGCAGGCCTGAGGATTCCCTGGAGGAATCCCCTGAACTCTCTGGGCCTCTGCCCGCCTCCCTCTCACCTTGGCCCACTAAGAGTCCCTTCCAGCCTGGAGTGTGGATCTGACCCCAAAGGTGGGAGTGGTCTCAGGAGAGCAATTAGAGGGCTAGGGTCATGAGAAATGGGGTCCCAAGATAAAGGGCAGGTTGGGGAACAAGGTTTTTGCACTATTATTGATGTAGAATACATAGGAGTTTGTAACTTCAGGGAAAGGGGCTCCCGGGACATTCAACTGGGCCCCCCGACTGCCCCACCCCACCTTCCCAGCCCCTTTCAGCCATGCTCTGCTTCTGCTTCATTCAGAGAACCTGTCTCTGTGTGTGACAGCCTTCCCAGCCCTGGGCCCTCTTCAGTTCTGGGAGCTTCCTGGGTACCTAGTGTCCCCTGCAGACATTATGGGGTTTCCCCAGACCTCAGCCTGCTCTCTATCCAGTTTCAGCTCTTTTCCTCCCGATGAGAGCACAGGTAGATCACCTTAGTAAGGTGATCCTCCTCTGGCAGGGGTGGTCTTTTTCCTAATGGAGACTCCTCCTCACTAGTGCCCATGTCACTTTCTGGACCTTGGCCTCCAAGCCCCTTTGAAATGTCAGCCCCTGCAGTTGTGGCCAGGTAGGGGGAGGACGAGGTGGTGGGTTCCACCCTCATCCACAGCTGCCTGGAGGCCCCACATAGGAGGGAAGAGAGGGCCTGGCTTGGAAGTCTTGGGATGTGCTAAAAGCTGGCTGCTCTGGAGTGCAGAAGAGTAGTGGGCAGAGTGTCCTAAGCATCACCCTGGGCAGACATCCTCACTCCCCTCAGCTCATGGCAGGTGATTGTGGCAGGTCTAGCCACATGGTTTATAGGGCCCTACACAAAATGAAAATGCAGGGCCCCTTACCCAAAAGTTAAACTTCATCTGGGCATGGTTGCACACTCTTGTAATCCTAGGTAGTCGAGAGGCTGAGGCAGGAGGATTGTAAGTTGGAGTCCAGCAATTTTATCTTAAAATAAAAAATAGAAATGGCTGGGGATAAGCTGGGTGCAGTGGCCACACCTGTGATCCCAGCGACTCAGGAGGCTGAGGCAGGAGGATTGCAAGTTCAAAGCCAGCCTTGGCAACTTAGTGAGGTCCTAAGCAACTCAGCAAGACCCTGTCTCTAATAAAATGTAAAAAGAGGCTGGGGGTGTGACTTGGTGGTTAAGCACCCCTGGGTTCAATCCCTGGTACCACAAAAAAAAAAAAAAGAAAAAAGAAAAATGTCTGGGGATGTAGGCCAGTGGTGGAACACCCTGGGTCCAATCCCCAGTACTGAAAAAAAAGAAATCAAATTTCAGACTTGGGTCCCTTCTGAGCAACTGCACAGTCTCGTGCCCATGAAGCTGGCCCTGGTGATGGACCGTGTGTGGAACAGGATATTCGTTCAGTGACCAACTAAGCACCTGGTACTGGCAGGTGCTGTTTCAGCCCAGAGGGTACAGCGCTAGCGCAGTCTCGAGAACGCTTGTCCTCTGGGAGCGCAGAGTTCAATGGTAGAGAGGGATGGTGCGTCCACGGGGAGATGCGTCAAGGGGGCAGCGGACATGGGAAGGGACAGCAGCGCCCTTGGAGTGCCCTGCAGGGTGGGAAGGAGCACCATGTGGACCAGGGGGAGAGCAGTCCACCAGAGACTTCGTGTGTGCAAAGTCCCCGAGGCCCCATGGCAGGGCAGCCTGTGTGTGGGAGGAACATCAAGGAGGGCGGAGAGGCCAGCAGAGCAGGGAACCATGTCCTGCAGCACCATTGTCTGACTTCAGCCTCCACCCTGTGAGATGGGCGCTGGAGGGTCTCCTGGGCTCTGACTGGTGGGTTCAGAGGACAGACCAAGTGGCACAGGGAGAGTAGGGATGCTGATGGGAGGCGAGGGTAGGGGTCGTGGGAGAGATGCCCCTGGTGACTGCAGCTGGGAGAAGCTGAGCAGTGTAGGATCCGAGTGTGCTCTGAGTGACTCTTGAGGTGGCACTGAGGTAGACAGGATTTACCTGAGGATACCCCACAACTGCACAAGAAAGACCCCAGTTGGACTCCAAGGCTGTGGCCTCGGCCACCAGTGGGGAAGAGCGGCTGTGTTGGCAACTGAGATGGGCACTGGCGCCAGCAGTGTCTGAGTAGGGGGAGGGCTGGGGAGTGCAGATGCCTTCACTCTGCCCAGGAGACCCCCATGAGACGGCGGGGGTGGGATTCCCGCACAGCGAGCATTTATAATGCCTGGTGTCCGGAAATGCCCTTGTGCCTCAGCCTGGCCTGCTGCCTCTCCCAGAGGCCAGGACCAAGGCTGCTAAATGACTGAGCAAAGATTAGAGTTCAGGTCCATCTGACTTCATGGGTCTTGCAGGTCACTGGGGGACCCACACCCTGTGCCCTGCAGCGGAGACTGAGCCAGAGCAGAGCCCTGCGGCCAGGTCTCTGAGACTCAACTCCCTTGGCTCCCCTGCCCTTGGGCCCCCACCCCCATTCCTGTCCTGGGTCTGGACAAAGGGGCTTCTGTCTTGCCAGCCCCCCCTCATGGAGTGACTGACCCACAAATGGGTTATGTAACCATGGCCCAGACAGGCAGGGGGTTGGCCCAGGTCCGGGTGGACTTGAGCCCACTGGGAGGGCATTGGTGGGCTCCTCTCCTCTGGCAGGCAACTGGCGAGGCCAGGATGGGAGAGGTCCCTGGAGGAGATGGAGCCCCAAAGGAGGCTGTGGGTCCCTCAGGGCTTCAGGAGGTCTGAGCTTGGGGCCTGAGCATGAGGCCTGGTCCCACTGGATTGCTCAGGGCCTTGGATTGCTTGCCTGCTTCCCTCTCTGCCCTGCAGGTGTGAAGCTCCTCTACAGGGCCATCCGGGGCTGGCAGGGGGGACTGTACCAGCTCTTTCCCCAGAGATACCCCATTTCCGGTGTTCCAGCCTCCCTGGCCACCCCCGGCCCCATCTGGGTCCTTCTGAGAGACAGATGGGGCTGGCTCTCTCCCTCCCACCAGTGGCAGGTGCTCAGCCAGCGTCCTGAGGGAGGGGTGTGTGTGCACATGTGTGGGCCCATGTGGGTGCATGGTCTTGTTTCCTGGTCCCAGGTAGGGACAGCCCAGAGTCCTTAGCTCGGTGAATACCCCCTCCCCATCTCGGTGCAATGGGAAACCAAGGCCCCAAGAGCTGGTACCTGGAGCTGAGTGCAGGGTGAAGCCCAGTGCATGTTTATAGACTGAGAACTGGTGCGGGGCCCACCAGGGAGCTGGCACTACCTCGCCTGCTTGTAAGCTACCTGGAGCCTTCCCTCAACCATGTCTCCCTCTTCCCCCAGAACTCCTAGGCTCCACCAAGAAGATCAATGTCAACTTCCAGGACCCAGATGGGTGAGTTCCCTCAGCCAGGTGGTGGCAGCCTGGGGTCGGTAGGCTCTGGGGAAGGCCTGGCTGCCTGGTCCTCTCCTAGACCTGTCCTTGCCTGCTCAGCTTCTCAGCCCTGCACCATGCAGCCCTGAATGGCAACACCGAACTGATCACCCTGCTGCTGGAGGCTCAGGCTGCTGTGGACATCAAGGACAACAAAGGCAAGCCTGCTCCGGGGTCAGGGGTGGGGTCAAGGTCAGGACAAGGTCCTGGTAGCCTGATGACTGATATCCCCATCAAAACAGCTTGTTAGGAGGTCAGGGTCAGGTTCTGGGTCAGGGGTCAGCTCCCAATAGCCCTGCCTGCTTGCAGGCATGCGTCCTTTGCACTATGCAGCCTGGCAAGGCCGGAAGGAGCCCATGAAACTGGTGCTGAAGGCAGGCTCGGCAGTGAACGTCCCGTCTGACGAGGGCCACATCCCCCTGCACCTGGCGGCCCAGCACGGTCATTACGATGTGGTGAGGCTGTGTGGTGGCAGGGTGGGCAGGGTGGCGGGGCTCATGACGCCCGGACTGACCGTGCCCTGGGCTGCAGTCTGAGATGCTGCTGCAGCACCAGTCCAACCCATGCATGGTGGACAACTCTGGGAAGACGCCCCTGGACCTGGCCTGTGAGTTCGGCCGTGTTGGGGTAAGTCTCCTCAGGTGGCTGAGCAGGACTCCACCTACCTGTCCTCCTCACCTGGGATGGGGGTTGTGGAAGCCCCAAGCCAGGGCCTCCCTGCCTGACTCCTCCTTCAAGGTGGTTCAGCTACTCCTGAGCAGCAATATGTGTGCGGCCTTGCTGGAGCCCCGGCCGGGAGACACCACTGACCCCAATGGCACCAGCCCCCTGCACCTAGCGGCCAAGAATGGCCACATTGACATCATCAGGTATGGCTGTCAATGAGGGGGGCCCTACCTCGGGATCCCTGGGGGTTGCCAGCATCTAGGGGCTCGGGGTTCCTGCTCCTGGCCTGGGGATAAGAGGAGTCTCCCAGGAGCCTCAGGGATGTGGTCAGGCCTTTGGGTGTGGCCTTCAGCTGCCCAATGAAGGATAAGCAGGAGGGACTGGGAAAAGGTTTTTTTGTTTTGTTTTGTTGATATTGGAGATTTAGCCCATGGAGCTTTGCCACTGAGCTATCTCCCCAGCCCTATTTGTTATTTTTTTTTTTTAATTTTTTTTGGGGGGGAGCCAGGGATTGAACTCAGGGACACTCGGCCACTGAGCCACATCCCCAGCCCTATTTTGTATTTTATTTAGAGACAGGGTCTCACTGAGTTGCTTAGGGCCTCGCTAAGTTGCTGAGGCTGGCTTTGAACTCATGATCCTCCTGACTCAGCCTCCCAAGTCGCTTGGATTACAGGCGTGTGCCACCACGCCCGGCTTCTCTATTTGTTATTGATTGATTGATTGATACCAGGGATTGAACTCAGGGGCACTTAACCACTAAGCCACATCCCCAGTACCCACCCCTTGCCTTTTTTTTTTTTTTTTTTTTTTTAATTTTTAGACCTAAGTTGCTTAGAGCCTCACTAAGTTACTGAGGTTGACTTTGAACTTGTGATCCTCCTGCCTTAGCCTCCCCAGTAGCTGGGATTATAGGCATGTGCCATCGCCCCCCGCTGGGGTCTTCTATAGCTTGTCAGCCTGCGGTCTATCCTAGCCTTTCCATTTGCTGGCTGAGCTCCAGAGGCACTTAACTTTTCCAAACCTCAGTTTCTTCACCAATAGAGTGGAGCTCACAGGGCCTACATCAGGATTAGACAAGATAATATCCCTGGGGGTCAGCAGGGTATTGGGCCCTTTGACAGGTGCTTGCAGTCAGGGACACAGGGCAGAGCTAGCTTGACCTCTGACATGAGTAGGCAGTTGGGGACCCAGGTCCTGAGGCCGAGCCTGAGGGTGCTGGGGAGGAGAGCTCCTGCTGAAAGGTCCTGCTGGCTCTTGCCACCAGACTCCTTCTCCAAGCCGGCATTGATATTAACCGCCAGACGAAGTCCGGCACAGCCCTGCACGAGGCTGCACTCTGTGGGAAGACGGAAGTTGTGCGGCTGCTGTTGGATGTGAGTCTGGGACCTGGGGAAACTGGGGCCAGGCAGGGGCATGGGCTCCTGACAGGGCCTCGCCCTTCCACACATGCAGAGCGGGATCAATGCCCAGGTGAGGAACACCTATAGCCAGACAGCACTGGACATTGTGCACCAGTTCACCACGTCCCAAGCCAGCAAGGAGATCAAGCAGCTGCTGCGAGGTGGGCCCAGATGGGGCCAAGGGCTGGGGCGGGGCTTGGGTGGGCAGCTTGCAGGACTGGGGGGTCCACCTCCTGTATCCCCAGAGGCCTCGACAGCCCTTCAGGTCCGGGCGACCAAGGATTATTGCAACAATTACGATCTGACCAGCCTCAACGTGAAGGCCGGGGACATCATCACAGTGAGGACAGTCCCTGGGGCTGCTGTGGCAGGGATGGGTGGGACTGGGGCATGTTTACCCAGAACATCCTCCCACAGCATTTGGGGTAGGAATGCTGGGCAGAAGGCCCCCCATGAAGAGGCATCTCTCTGAGCATGTCCCCCCCCTTATCTGGCTAGGTCCTGGAGCAGCATCCAGATGGACGGTGGAAGGGCTGTATTCATGACAACAGAACGGGCAATGACCGAGTGGGCTACTTCCCATCCTCCCTGGGTGAGGCGATCATCAAGCGAGCAGGCAAGTCTCACCCAACCCTGGGGCTTGCAGGCCAAGCCACTGGGTCTGAGCACAGGCCCCAGAAAGCAGCACGTGTGCTCTGGCGTGCTGGTGGCAGGGCAGTGTCTGATTTCTAGCCACCGTTTGGATTCAGCGGTGTGTCCCGGGGGTTGTCTCCTTCCCAGCTCCCCACATGCATTCCTTCATTTATTCCAGAAATATTGCATGCCTGCTATGTACTGGTTTGGAGCTGGCCACTAGGGACCCAGGGGACTCAGATGTTGTTCCTGTCCTTAAGGGGCTTGCTCTGGAATGTGAGGGAACAAGGGACAGTGAAGTAAACACAGGGAAGCATACCAACCAGTAACACAGAGAACATGGAGACAGGCCGGCTTTAGTGAGGGAGAGGTAAGAGGGGCTGGCCACCAGCAGAGCAGTTTAGGCAGATGGAGTCACGCGTGCGAAGGCACAGAGGCAGGAAGGAGCTTGGCACCTGGGGAGCAGGGTCAGCCTGGCTGAAGCAGTGAGTCAGGGAGGGCATGCAGGACCAGGTTGGGAAGCCCCATGGCCTGGTTTCAGGGAGGCAGTGGATCAGTGTACCTTTTGCAGAGGATGTGGAGGTTGGCAGGTGGGGCACAAGGGCACAGGGGATCTAGTAGGAGATATGGCCAGCCACCCGTGGTCATCTAATTTCTGTGTGGTAGCCCTGGCCTCGGGCTCCTGGGCAGCTCCTTCGCTGCACCCTAGCTTAGAGGTCACATCCTCTCCTAGTCCTCAGCCCCTTTGCTTGCAGGACCATGGGACACCGGGCTCTCAGTTACCTTGAGCACTTTCTCCTGGCTGAAACATCTGGCATCTCCTGAGGGTCTCTCAGCTCTGAGTGTGTGTGTGTGTGCGTGCGCACACCTCTGTTCTGCACACCTCAGTGTCAGGCCCCACCTGGGTGCACCCTGAGCTCAGGGAAGCTGTGCTTGTCCTGCAGGTTCCCGGGCAGGCAGTGAGCCAAGCCCACCCCAGGGAGGTGGCTCGTCAGGGCCCTCTGCACCCCCAGAGGAGATCTGGGTGCTGCGGAAACCTTTTGCAGGTATGCTGGGGCCTTTGGAGGGCTAGGATGGTGGCACTTGTGCTGGGCACTGATGCTCCCTCTCCTGGCAGGTGGTGACCGCAGTGGCAGCTTGAGCAGTGTGGCTGGTAGCCGGAGCAGTGGGGGCCATGCCCTGCATGCAGGCTCTGAAGGGGTCAAGGTCAGTTGGGATGGTGGCTGCAGCTAGGGCAGCCAGGGTGGCCTGGCCTGGAGCAGCACTGATGAGCTGGCTTCTTGGTTTTAGCTCCTGGCAACGGTGCTTTCCCAGAAGTCTGTCTCTGAGTCCAGCCCAGGGGACAGCCCTGTCAAGCCTCCAGAGGGCTCTACAGGTAAGAGCAAGGACCTAGCTGCACTGGCTTGCCAGGAAGATGGCCCCAAGCAGCCCTTGCCCTGCTATCCCCTCTCTTCACCAGGTACAGCCCGGTCTCAACCTCCAGCAGCCCACACTGGGCAAGTCTATGGGGAGCAGCTGCCCAAGAAGCTGGAGCCAGCCTCAGAGGGCAAGGTACAGGGCCTGAGCTGGCTCGCGGGGCCGGTCTCACGAGGGTGGGGCTGGCAGTCTGAGGAGCACCCAGGTAGCCTGCCTGGCCAGTCACAGCAGTGGCAAGGGGCTCTGATAGGTCAGACCCTGTCTTTCTATCTGTCTGTTAGTCTGTGTGTGCGTCCTGTGTGCACACATGAGTGTGTAGGTGTTGTCCATCGTGCAGGCTGTGAGCTAGCATGTGCACACTCGTGAGGTACACGGGTGTGTGTGCAGAATGGTGCCACGGTGAGGCAGACGTGCACGTGTGGTTGCAGTGGAAGGGGATGGGTGTGAGACGCGAGTGTGTGGGTGCGATGGGTTGTGTATGTGTGTGCCTGTGTGCTGGGAGGTGTGAACCGATGGCTGAATCCTGCAGAGCAGAGGAGGCGAGGCACCCCTGCTTGTGGAGCACCGAGCAGCCCACACTGAGGCACTCTCCCTAGAGCCCCTCACACAGGGCCACACGCTCCCTGCCTCCCCAGGCGGCATGGGTGTCCCTGGTACAGGAGTGGGGGGAAGTTCGGGGAGGCTATGACATGAACAGCAGCTGGACGGACCCTCCCGGTGGAGCTCACGGAAGAAAGCTGGAGGGCTGAGGATGCCCGGTGTCCAGGACGGCAGATCAAGCGCTGATGCCAGGCTCACCCAGGCCTGGCTGCAGATGGACCATGGATGGCAGAGTCAGCGCTCCGTGGCCCACCAGCCAAGCAGAGAAGGAGGTGCTATGGTGGCTGGGGCGCAGGCCCGGCTGTGGGCGGGCTGTAGCCGGTGCCTTGTGTCTTCCAGAGTGCCGAGGCAGTCAGCCAGTGGCTCGCCACGTTTCAGCTCCAGCTCTACGCCCCCAACTTCACCAGCGCCGGCTACGACCTGCCCACCATCAGCCGCATGACTCCTGAGGTGAGGTGCTGCGGGCCGTCCAACAAGCTCACCCCTTTCCAAAGACAGGCCCCTGCCTCCTGTCAACAGGCGTCTTCTGTGCCTAGGACCTCACAGCCATTGGTGTCACCAAGCCAGGCCACCGGAAGAAGATCACAGCAGAGATCAGCGGCCTGAGCATCCCTGACTGGCTGCCTGAACACAAACCCGTAAGGCTCCCCACAGCCTGGTGGCCGAGACAGGACTGGCAGACAGACAGACAGACAGCCAACCTCCCTGCCTCCAGCCCTCACCTGTCCTCTGGGGCTCTAGGAAATGGACAGTGGATGGCCCGCCAGCAGGGAGCTGCCTGGAGAGCTTCTGTCTGTGATGGGCACTGGGGCCAGCTCCCTAGGCAGGGGCTCTAGTGACACTGGGGGCTGTCAGGGTGAGGGGACCTGAAGCCAGGAGAGTGTCCCTTTATACCCAGGTAGCACCTGCACAGCTCTGCCCGTTGAGCACACGTGGGCTGCAGGCCCGTGTCGGGGCGTGCCAGCTACACCCCTGCATGTGTGCACTGAACGCTCTCCAAGCGACACTGGCAACTGCATGCTTGCACACAGGCTCCACCATGTGCTGGCCCGTGCCAACAACTGACCGACCCGTTTCTCACGGCCCCTACAGACCATGGCCTGTGCCACTGCTAACAGGGACGTGCCCTGGGCTTGGAGAAGGCGGGCACAGCCACCTGACCTGATGCTGGTTCTTTGGGCCACACATTGAGCTGCAGGCCCCCATTCATGAATGGGAGAAGTGCCAGTGGCCGCCCTAAGTGTGCAGGGCCCTGGACCCACCCCTGGACCTCACCCGCTCAGTCAGCAGCTCAGGGGTCTCCAGGAGCACATGTGGGTCCTGTGGGCCTCGCCTCACTCTGTCACCAGTGTGACTGAGGGTGCTGTGTTGGTGCATGAGTGACGTCTGGCTGGGAGCTCAGGAAACAGCCAGGCAGATCTTGGTGAAGACCATTGTGGACATCTGCACACACGTGGTGTGACTGGTGAACATGTGGCACGTGCGTGACCGTGATCCGATGTGGGTGGGGAAACAGCAAGAGTGAGTGTGACGCAGGAGGCAGTGCTGTGGCCTCGTATGGCTGGGAGTGCGGTGTGCAGGGTGTACTTGTATCCCACGTAGCACTGTGTGTCTGTCCACAATGTGTGGGTGCCTCCTCAGGGCACTGTGCCCCTGGCCACCTGACCAGGCAAGGAAGTGCCTTCTTTCCTCTAAAACCTAAGGAGAGTGTCCTGAGGATAGTTCCCCCGTGTGTGTGTGTGTGTGTGTGTGTGTTTGCGTGTGTTGGCTCGTGTGTGCACAACAGTGCCCAGTGCCCATGCTAAGGAGCTGGCCTGGGGCTTCTGCACCAGCACTGACATCTTGGGCCTGTCCGTTTGTTCTTCCGTCTGTCTGTGCCCTGCTGGCCCAGTGCCCCTTCCTCCAACAGCTCCAAGTAGGTGGGCAAGGTGTGGGCAGCTGGCTTGGGCTGCCCCTCTGTGTCCCCTACTCTGTAGGCTAACCTGGCTGTGTGGCTGTCCATGATTGGCCTGGCCCAGTACTACAAGGTGCTGGTGGACAACGGCTATGAGAACATTGACTTCATCACCGACATCACCTGGGAGGACCTGCAGGAGATTGGCATCACCAAGCTGGGTGAGGCTCTGTCCCCAGCCCCTGCCCTCTCTGCCTCTGGGGCTGTTTGACCTGCTCCCTGTTCCCTGCTCAGGACACCAGAAGAAGTTGATGCTGGCAGTGAGGAAGCTGGCAGAGCTGCAGAAAGCAGAATATGCCAAGTATGAGGGAGGACCCCTGCGCCGGAAGGCACCCCAGTCACTTGAAATGATGGCCATCGAGTCACCACCCCCACCGGAGCCTGCCCCCGCTGACTGCCAGTCGCCTAAGATGACCACTTTTCAGGACAGCGAGCTCAGTGGCGAGCTGCAGGCAGCTATGACGGGCCCAGCAGAGGCGGGCGCTGCTGCTGCTGCTGAGAAGCCCTCCAACCACCTGCCGCCCACGCCAAGAGCTACCGTGCGGCAGGAGCCCAGCTTGGGTGGACGGGCTCGGCACATGAGCAGCTCTCAGGAGCTGCTGGGTGACGGGCCCCCTGGGCCTGGCAGTCCCATGTCACGAAGCCAGGAGTACCTGCTGGATGAGGGACTAGCTCCTGGCACTCCACCCAAGGAGGCCCGGCCTGGCCGCCACGGCCACAGCATCAAAAGGGCCAGTGTGCCTCCAGTGCCTGGCAAGCCCCGGCAGGTCCTTCCACCAGGCACCAGCCACTTCACGCCCCCTCAGACGCCCACCAAAGCCCGGCCAGGCTCTCCCCAGGCCCTCGGACCTCATGGTCCAGCCCCAGCCACGGCCAAGGTGAAGCCCACCCCACAGCTGCTGCCCCCAACGGAGCGACCCATGTCACCCCGCTCCCTGCCTCAGTCACCCACACACCGTGGCTTTGCTTATGTGCTGCCCCAGCCTGTGGAAGGCGAAGCAGGGCCAGCTGCTCCAGGGCCCGCACCCCCACCTGTGCCAGCGGCTGTGCCCACACTCTGCCTGCCCCCAGAAGCTGACACAGAGCCAGGGCGGCCCAAGAAGCGTGCCCATAGCCTGAATCGTTATGCAGCATCTGACAGTGAGCCTGAGCGGGATGAGCTGCTGGTGCCCACCGCTGCTGGACCCTATGCCACAGTCCAGCGGCGTGTAGGCCGTAGCCACTCAGTGAGGGCACCTGCTGGCACTGACAAGAACGTCAACCGCAGCCAGTCCTTCGCTGTGCGGCCCCGCAAGAAGGGGCCCCCACCGCCTCCACCCAAGCGCTCCAGCTCAGCCATGGCCAGTGCTAACCTGGCTGATGAGCCGGCTCCAGATGCTGAGGTGGAAGACGGCCGGCTGGGAGTCCGGGCACAGCGCCGGCGGGCCAGCGATCTGGCTGGCAGTGTGGACACAGGCAGTGCTGGCAGTGTGAAAAGCATTGCGGCCATGCTTGAGCTGTCTTCCATCGGGGGCGGGGGACGGGCTGCCAGAAGGCCGCCTGAGGGCCACCCCACAGCTCGTCCTGGCAGTCCAGAGCCTGGCCGGGTGGCCACAGTGCTGGCCTCAGTGAAGCACAAAGAGGCCATCGGGCCTGATGGTGAGGTGGTAAACAGGCGCCGCACACTCAGTGGGCCTGTCACTGGACTGCTGGCCACTGCCCGTAAAGGGTCAGGGGAGCCAGCAGATCAAGGCCACTTTGTGGAGGATGGTGCGGCCCGGCAGCGGCAGCGAGGTCCGGCCAAGGGTGAAGCCAGTGTGGAGGGCCCGCCCCTAGCCAGGGTGGAGGCCAGCGCCACACTCAAGAGGCGCATCCGGGCCAAGCAGAGTCAGCAGGAGAACGTCAAGTTCATCCTAACAGAGTCTGACACGGTCAAGCGCAGGCCCAAGGCCAAGGAACGGGAGGCTGGGCCTGAGCCACCCCCGCCACTGTCTGTATACCAGAACGGCACTGCCACAGTGCGCCGCAGGCCAGCCTCAGAGCAGGCTGGGGCCCCAGAGCTGCCCCCACCACCCCCACCTGCTGAACCCCCACCCAGCGACCTGATGCACCTGCCCCCACTGCCCCTGCCCGAAGGCGATGCCCGGAAGCCAGCAAAGCCGCCTGTCTCTCCCAAGCCTGTCCTGGCTCAGCCTGTGCCCAAGATCCAGGGCTCACCCACACCTGCCTCCAAGAAGGTGCCACTGCCAGGCCCTGGCAGCCCAGGTAGGTGCAGGGAGCCAGGAGGGCAGGGTGAGAAGAGGCAGTGGGACCCCAAATGGAGAGATTTACCTCTTTTGGGATCTGATGAAGCCCGTGTGGAGTGGGGCGGGGGTGTTCACAATCCTCTCCTCCGTCTACCACTGAGCAACTCTCACAGCTCAGGGATGGGAGCGAGGTGGACTTGGTCCTCCCCTGTGCACCCAAGGAAAGATAGAGGCCAATGAGCAGTAAGCCGGTGCAGGGGACCCTGACCCCCTTGGAGAACTACTCAGGGGCAGGAGGCAGGGAAGGCTCCCAGGTAGAAGAACAGAGCTGTAAAGGCCTTAAGCGTTCAAGCAACTGGAGGGCCAGTGCGGTGCAGCAGGTCACACGCTGGAGGGCCAGTGTGGTGCAGCAGGTCACATGCGAAGGGGGTTCTGAAGCGCTGATGCGAACAGGTTTGCCCGTGGCGGAGCACGCCCTGGCGGCCACGGGAAGGCTGGGCAAGGGGCTGTGTCTTTGCTCACCCCGGGGACCGGGGCGCAGCAGTGGGGCTTGCACGCTCCTTGGGTGCCAGCGTGGTCCTCCCCGCAGAGGTGAAGCGCGCCCACGGCACACCGCCGCCTGTGTCTCCTAAGCCGCCGCCGCCGCCCACGGCGCCTAAACCCACCAAGACCCCGGCGGGGCTACAGTCGGGCAGCGCCAGTCCGTCGCCGGCCCCCTCGCCGGCGCGCCAGCCACCAGCCGCCCTGGCCAAGCCGGCCAGCACGCCGCCCTCGCTGAGCGCCAGCCCCGCCAAACCCCCATCCCCGGGTGCGCCCGCGCTGCACGTGCCCACCAAGCCCCCGCGGGCCGCCGCCGCCGCTGCCGGGCCACCCATTGCCCCCGACGGCGCTTCGCCCGGGGACAGCGCGCGGCAGAAGTTGGAGGAGACGAGCGCGTGCCTGGCCGCCGCACTGCAGGCGGTGGAGGAGAAGATCAGGCAGGAGGACGGGCAGAGCCCGCGGTAGGTGGGGTGCCCGGAGCGGGCCGGGTGGGCGGGGCTCCGGGCTCCAGGCCCCGCCCCTCCGGCTCACACGCTCCGCCCGCAGCCCCTCCGCGGCGGCGGAGAAGAGCACCGGCAGCATCCTGGACGACATCGGCAGCATGTTCGACGACCTGGCTGACCAGCTGGACGCCATGCTGGAGTGAGGCGGCCGCCCACGTCGGGCCCGCGGCAGCGCCCTGGCTTCGGCCCGCACACTGACCTTTACCTCAGGACGGGCATGGGCGCCGGCGGACCCGACGCGGGGCGGGCGGTGCTGCCAGCCCCACGCACAAGCACAACTCCCGCCCCCGGCCCGGGCCCGGGCGGAGCCTGCCTGGAGGACCGCCCGGCCGGGGTCCCAAGGGCTCTGGGCAGACGCGCCGCCCGCGATGCCCGTCCCTGTCTGCTGCTCCCTGTGCAATAACTGCTGGGCCACCTGCCACCGTCGCCAGCCGGTGCGGATGAAGAGTGACCCCCTCCCCTGCCCAAGAGCAAGAGGGAGGGGACAGCCGCTGTGGGCCCCTTCCCAATATGTGGCAGAGCACAGGCCTATGCCCAGCACAGAACTGCCCTTTGGGGAACCTCTGTCAGCCGCTCCCGGGCAGCACAAGGGTCGGGGGGCCGAGGGTCGGCCCGCTCACTGCACCCCCAGCATATAAGCTATCAAGAGTATTAATTTATTGGGAATGAGCTGAGGCAGATTTCCCCAAAGAAACAAAAAGGTATAACTTTAACAAATATATATTTAAAAAAAGAAAAAATATTATTGATTCTATAGAAAACCATTTACCAACTGAAAGGACACTAGAATCCAGCTCAAGACAAAAGCTGTCAGGGGCCCAGGCCACCTGTGTGTCCTTCCCTTCCTCCACCTGGGAGTGGCCATGGCTCCAGCCACTAGCACACACGGGAGGCCAGGTCCAGGGAGGGTGGGCATGGCCCAGGGTCTCCTCTGCCCTTCTCTCTTGTAACTTTTCTGCGTCTGAAGAACTTGAAGGATGTGCCTTGCTTGCTGATAGTCTGTGTCCTCCATGCCACTGAGACCACGGGGAGGGCTCCCTCCTGGCTGAGGCCACGTCCTGGGGGTGCTGGTGTGCGGGTGTGCTGTGTGTGCAGCATGGTGAACGGGGCATGTCGGCTGAGTGTCAGCAGTGTGGATGTGCATGCCAGGCTGTGGGCACAGGTGCATAAGAAGGGGTGCCACACCCTCCCTCCCCAGGGCCCTGCACTGGTCCTGTACTGAGACCAGTCCACCACGCTTGAGTTCCCACAGATGCTCTGCTCATGGTCCAAGGCTATGTTGTGTGGTCATTCTCACCCTCTCTCTTTTCCTCTCTCCTTTCCTCCCTCCAAAAAGTACTGACTGGTCTCCTCTATCGTGTTTGCTGATCCACAGTGTTGGACACAACTTTGACATTTCTTAAAAAAAAAAAAAAAAAGAATTAAACACTGAAACCAGCGACTGGTGTGGGCTGGTGGAGGGGGCCTGCTCAGGGGGTGTCCAGGCACAGGGCCCCTTCCAACTTTCAAACCTGGAGCTTCCCCCTAAGTGGATGTGCTTCCTCCTGGCCTCTCTTTAGTGGGCAGCCCAGACTGGGGCTCCAGCAAGTGGGGAGGGATGTTTGGGCAGGGAGCTGCTGTCAGCTGTCAATAAACAGCAGAAAATGGAGCTGCCTGGCTCACTCTTTGAGGGTATGTGTGTTGGGAAAAGTGGGTGTGGGGACTGGAGGCTGGGAGTCAAGGGGTGGTGAGCCTCCCCCTGCAGGGAGGAAAGGTCCCCCAACCTCTCTCCCTCAATGCTGTTTTCTGGGTGTGCCAATGTCCTCAGGGCCACATGTAACCCCCAGCCCCAGGACCTGTTCCCACTCATGGCCACAGTCTGTACAGCTTTTATTTCAATCAGGAAGTAATCAAATAAATCTATATACAGTTTAAAAACAGTAGAAAAGGTAAGTAAAAAGGCCCATAGTCCAACTGGGGTGGGGACAAAGGGTGGGCTGGGCAAGTGTCGTACCTGGCACCCAGAGAGGAGCCTGGGCATTGCCCTAGCCGCAGTGAGACAGGGTCGAGTTGAGTAGAGGGAGGCTCACGGAGTGTAGGGCAGGGAGGGCACTGCCTGGCCATGTGACTCTGTCTAGCTGCCCCTGCAGGGCAGGAAGAAGCTCCAAAGCCACCCCCCATGGCCAGCTTGGCTCAGACAGGGCCACAGGGAGCAAAGGCCTGGGCTGGATTCTGTTAGCATGTCCAAACCTGTAAAGAAAGGTCTGTGTTTCAAGTGCTGCTATGGCCCAACGACACTCCTGCCCTCCACTGGTACTTACATGGAGCCACTAGCTCTTCACCCTCTATGTCCCTCCATTCTGTGCAGCCCCTTTGAATGGTCTGAGTCATAGACACTGACCTTCACAGTGCTATCCACAGCTCCTGAGAAGAGCCGGCCCCGGGACACAGCCAGTGCAGTCACACTACCCTGATGGCGCAGCAGAGTCTGGGTGCAGATCATGTTATCCATGCTCCAGACCTGGGGAGCACAGGGGATGTGAGGGCCCACCCAAGCCCAGATCTTCTCCCTCTGTGCCTCCTGCTGCTGCTGGGCCAGCACGTACCCTGAGGGACCGGTCATAGGATGCACTGAAGACTTTGGTCTGGTCTGGTGTCGAGATGACTGCCAGGGCATACACGGTGCCCACGTGGCCTGTTAGGGTCCGCACCTGCTCCTTGGACTCAATGTCCCATACCTGAGGGAAGCAGACACAGGCGGATCAGAAGCAGATCCAGAATGAGGAGGGGAAGATGGGCCCCAAGTCAAGCCTTGCCCCTGGGTACTTGGCCCTTACATGGATGAGGTTCTCATAGGTGCCACAGACAATGTGGTGATTCGTCACAGCGATGGAGTAGACGCTGCCACCAGACGTCTGTAGGACGTGGATGCAGTCGAGAGTCCGGATGTCCCAGATCTATGGGCAAGTGTCCTCACTTGGTCCAGGCCAGGGGCCTCACCCCAAGGTCTCTGAAGCTCAGATACTAAGAAGCAGCCTGCCCACCCACCTAGGGTGTGTATAACCGTAGGGCAGGGCAGAGGGAGTGCTCAGGGGTGGCCTGGTGAGTGCAGAGGGGGCGAGGCTTGCCCACAGGGGTAGCTTGGCACACCTTGATTGTCTGGTAGGAGCCACTGTACAGGTAGCTCTGGGCTGCCACCAGGGCCCGCACCCAGTGGTTGAGGCCTGTGAGTTCCTTCTTCAGCTTCAGCTCAGTACCCACGATGTCCCAGACCTGTGGGGACGGCTGTGAGCACAGGACGCATCGGTGCCCAGTGCCCTGATGCTGTGCACAGGAAGGCACACCCTTGCCTTACCTTAATGGCCTTCAGGGAGCCACTGAAGAGCATGTTGTGGGAGGACACAAGTGTGCACACGGGGTTGTCGTGGGCCCGAATGGTGTTCACCTTCTGCAGGTTCTGGATGTCCCATACCTAAGGGGGTGATGGCAAGCCTTAGGGCAGTCCTTCTGCGTGAAACTCAGACAGTCAAACGGGAGCTGGGCCTCCCCCCATGCAGCCCCCACTGGCCCCACTCACAATGATAGTGCAATCTGCAGAGCCGCTATAGAGTTTGCACCTGGGGAAGCAGAGCCGACAAATGAGGGTGAGGGAAGGTACTATCCTTTCTGACACTGCGCTGGCTAGGGCCAAGGGAACCAGCACCCTGGCCTACTGCCAGAGCCACTGCTGTTTCTGAGCCACCGTGGAACATGGCAGCCTAGCCCCTGATGCCTGCCTGGCAAGCATCTGATAATCAAGCTGAGGAAGAGTCACCAGCCATTAGCCCCACCACCAGCAGAGCTGCTGCATCCAGTAAGTGCGTACCTCTGCCTCTTGACACACACTCACACGCTCTAAGGCCCACATACAGCCTCCCAACACAAGACCAGAAGTCAGGTCCAGAGAAGAGGCCACCCAGGGACAAGGTAGCAGGAGGTGCTCCATGGACCTGTGCCCAGAGCTGTATCAGGGCTCTGGCTTGCCAGTGATGCCGATCTCCTGCCTCTGCCCTCTAAGAGTCACACCAGTGACTCCTCTAAGAGTCCAGTGTCTGGTCACAGAAGGTGTATCAGGGCTAGGGCCAGGATCGCCTGGGAGGCCAGTGCACCAACACACAACTCCAGAGACAGAACAATTTCCCAGGGATCCAGCACTGCTCAGGGCTGAGAGTGCCCCAAGGTAGAGCAGACACAGCCACACAGGCTGAGCTCAGAGCCCAGGGGGCAGCAGCAGTGTCTTCTGCCTTCTGGTCAGTGGGCACACACATGCCTGGACTCACCCCTGGATGCAGAGAGCTAGCACGATGCCATCATGGCCCTCTAGCGTCTTCTGGCACTTGTAGGTGGTACACGTGTCCCACACCTGCAGAGACCAGGGTCAGAGTAGATCCCAGCAGAGTCAGCCCAGTGCCAAGGAGCAGGCTGGCAGGATAAAGAAACCAGCCATCCTGGGGAGAAGGCCCAGCCTGAGAAGAACCCAGCCCACCTTGATGGTCTTGTCAGAGGAACCACTGAAGAGCAGGTCACCCATAGAGTAGACACAGAGACACCAGACAGGGCCCTGGTGGCCCACAAAGGTCCCTTTGCACTTGAAGATCTGCTGAGGGTCATAAGCTGCAGATGGGAGAAGCTGGTGAGGGACCCATGGGGGTCCAGGGGATATCGGGTGGAAGCAGCAGGGGGCCATACTCACATCCTAGGATGCCCATGTTCAGCCTTGCATTGATGTGGGACAGCTCATCCTGTAAGGCCAAGAACAGAGGGGAGAGTGGTAAATGGAGCTGCCAAGGCCTCTGGTGCAGCCATGGAGCCCCAGGCCTGGGCGGGGCCGGGGTGGCAGCGGCTCTCACCTGAACAGGCTTCTAAGCCCAGCTAATGGGAACAAAGGCCAGACGGGAGGCCTGCCTGCTGGGGCCCCACGTTCCTGCATGTCCAGCCCACTCACATTCAACATGGACGCGTCCCTCCGGAACTCCATGAGGTCCTCGCTGAGCTTGCTCTGATTCTCATCCAGGACGTCTACACAGCAGGAGAGAGGGGGTCACTGGCATCGGGAGCAGTGGCTGGCTGCACCCTGCACCCTCTGGGTTGGCCCTCACCAAACTTGAGCTCGAGGCTCTTCTCCAGCTGGTCAATTTTCTCAGAGAGCTTGCCCAGCATGGAGCGCAGGAAGGCTATCTCCTGGTCCTTCTGCGCCAGGGCCACGTGCATCTCGTGGAAGCGGTCATCTGTCTGCTGCAGGAACTCCTTCAGGCCCTCAAACCGGCACGTCTCTAGATGTGTCTCATACGTGTCCTGGTTCCCAATGAAGGTGCACCTGGAGGGACAGGACAGGGACAGCTGTCCACCTGCCTGCCTGCCAGGACCCCTTCCTTGGCTACCCTGACCCCAGGAATCCCTTAAGAATCCTCCACTGCTGTAGCCACACACCCCAGGTTCAGCTGCCCTCCCACCTGCCTGACCTCTACCACCCAGCCAGCTACTTTATGAGAGAAATCCAATCATGCACCCCAAAGCTCTTTAAGGGCTCCTCCCACCCTGAAATAAGACCCACACTCCTTGCTCAGGGATGGCCTGGTAAGTGCAGAAGAGGGCGAGGCCTTGCCGACAGGGAGTAGCGTGGCACCTTTTCAGGGCAGGGAGGTGAGAGGCACAGCAGGACAGAGGGTGTCACTGGCATCAGGAGCCACTGCCCTCAGGAGGTCCCAGTCTCCTCGGGACCAGCACACAGGGCCTCTCAGCTGAGGTGTGCTGAGGAGGACCTGTGCCCTGCACTCACCCGTACTTGGAGTGAGGACACTTGATGTGCTCGCATTCTTTGAGGTGGGCCTCCAGGTTCATCTTGAGGAGGGGTGGGCAACTGGGATTGTTGGGGCAGCGCACAGGCCTGTAGTCACAGCTGCCCTCGTGGTCCCTGTATAAGAGCAGGACATGGGGCACATGGGAGGCTAAGCCAGAGCCACATGGAGCCCCCAGAGAAGCAAAGGTGTTCAGGACTCCCTGGGAGCTAGGGGGCTACTTACTTCCGGGCACTGAGCTTGATGGTGAAGGGGCACCCCCGGGGGTCCACCTCGAAGACACTGGGCTTCCCTGCACCCACCACACGACAGCCGTGCCTGCAGTGGATGAAGAGCTCCCCGATCTGCTCGGCCACCGCAATGTTGTTCACCACCACTGTCAGTTTGGCATTGTCCACAGGACACTTCTCTGGGGGAGGAGGGCATGTTGATCCCACAGCCTGCCCAGCAACCTCTTCCCTGGCAGCTCTACCCAGTAGAAAACTGAACTCCAGCGTGGCAGGAGGGTGCAGTGGCAGGACCAGATAGGCATGCGCCCACTGGGCACCTGATCCACCCATAATGCCTGACAGAGGAACAGGTGCGGGGCTGGGCCACCCAGAAGGACCCAATAAAGTCTTAAGCAGGGCCAAGGGGCAGAGGGCAAGGGGCGAGGGACAAGGCATGAGGAAGCAGCCAGTCTGGGTGGCAGCTGTATGGGACCAGCTACTAAGGGGGTAGGAACAGATGCTGGTGGGGATGGAGGCCCCCAACAGAGTGAGGTGCTGACTCTGGGAGGCCCCATCCCACACCCACCACAGTGAGGGCTGACTGGAGACCCTGGGAGTTCTGGGTCCCACTGCTCCTCTGTGGAGCTCCTGAGCTGGGGCCTCAGTGCCGGCAGCACCACCACCGCCCCCCAGAGGAAAAGCATGCCTGGACACTGAGGGAAGGGCAGGGAGAAGCCAGGAGCCTCTGTGAGCTGGAGCTACCCTCCCCTGCTGGGGAATGACGCGGTTGGGTCTAGAGATGAGGGAGGGCCCTACCTGACTTCAAGGCGCATCTTCTACAGAAGGTGTGCTGTGGGGATAAAGGGCAGACTTGGGGGATGGCTGTAGTCTCCTTCGCCCCAAGTCAAGCCAGTAGCAGTCCAGGGTTCATCCCACTCCTGCCCCGCACCACAGAGAGCATCTGCTAGGCAGCCGGACCAGGCCTGTGATCCAGGCCAAGGCTCGCAGGAAGGGGACCAGCAGCTTACCAGCCCGAGACAGGGCAAGCAGCTGGGGCGGGGAGGGAGGGTCCATAAGCAGCCTCACCCCACATGTGGTGATCACAGGGTCCTTGAACACGCCACAGCAGAGTTGGCAGCACAGCTTCACTGAGGGCTGCTCAGCAAATACCAGTGGCTCCTGAACCAAGCAGGCAAAGGGTAGGAGAGCGGGAGGTGGGCTGGGGTACTGACAGGGCCCAGGGAGCCCCCCTCAGCCAAACACCCAGACTGCCTGGTCCACACCATCCAGGTCCCAAGCTGTTCTCTGGGGCTGGAGGCACCAAAGTTGGGATGTCTTTAGATGGGCTGCTGGGGCCTGGGGGGCCTTAAAAGGACTAAGGAGGGAAAGCAGGGCGAGGGCCGCTGCCAAAGGCAGAGCTCAAGCAGGACCACGTCCAGCAGTGCGGACACTGCTGCACACGCTGTCTGAGCCAGTTCTTGCCTGTCGCCCTTCCGGGGATAAAGACCAAAAAGAACGCCCCCACCCGGGCCCCACCTTCCCACTGCCCTTCCATGGGCAGCCCTGAGATGGGAGTAGAAAAACCACACCTGAGGGACCCAGCCTGGCCCCTCAAGTTCTGACATGGACCAGAGAGGACCAGAACTCCTGACCAGACCAGACCCACCCTCTCACTGTGAGCCAGGCTGGTAAGGCCCAAGGAGAAAGTGCCCCATGGCCCCAGAGCACAGTGACAGTTCTGGAAGACCCTCTAGACTGAGCCCCTACACCTACCGGCTCCTCTTCCTCCTCAGGCAGTGAGAATGTGGAGCGCAAGGACATGCTGGACTCGGAATGCAGGGAGCGGACGGAGATGGCTGAATCGGAGCGGCGAGGGGTGCTGATGGGGGGCTGCACAGAGAGAAGCAGCTCATCAGGGGCTCCGTGCAGGGTCTGTGCAGTGGGGAAATGGGGCCCAGCCTTGCAGAGACTGGAGGGGAGCAGAGCCCCGGGGCAACCCGTGAACTAGCGGGTGTTTTAGTGGGGGGGGGCCAGGAGGGGTGCATGGGGGGGCTGGTGCAGCCTCTGGTTCCCCCCCACCTGCTTAATCAGCCGGCCCCAGTCCCTGGTGCTGGGCTGCCCACTTAGGACTGCCAACTTTCTTTGTGTAAATGGAGAGACTTCCTGCTATTCAATTCTACGAGGACACACTCAGGCTGCTTCCTGCTTCCTGTGAGGGAATGTAGGCTGCAGAGGGGGTGCCTCCACCAGCCAATCCTGGGGCAGTTGAGAGCCCCTGGATTATTGGATGAAAGGGAATAGAAGGCTGGCGTGGGAGTGGCTGCTGGGCTCCAGATGCCCACTAGGCTCAGCAACCTGCCTAGTGTCCTGCCCAGGGGACTCTAGGCCCAGCCTGGAAGGTTTGCAGGGAAGGCAGGGATAGTCCCCAGCAAGCCCTGGCTGAGCCTCCTGAAAGCAGGCCAAGGCCTCCCTAGGTGCCTGCCTCTGCCTGAGCCATACATATTGAGGGCTCAGGGGGATTCCAGGAGAAGGGCCCAGGTACTGTTGTTTTCTCCTTTCTGGGCTTGGAAACTTCAAAGTTTCCAAGAGCTGATGCTCCCTGAAGCTCCTCCCTCTGGACTGACAGAAGCTTGCAGCCTCAGTCCTTGAGCCGCCACCTTCAGGAAGCCATCATGTGCACACTGCACGTCAAGGTCCCCTAGGCCTGGGCCCAGCTGCCTCTCTGCAAAGCCTCTGTCCAGCGTGGAGGCTGGGAGGTTGGTCATCTCCCTACCAGCCTGGGTGTGAAACCCCATGGAACAGAGGCACAGCCAGTCCCAAGCAGGTGGCAAAGCCACACACATGGGCCTCCCTCACCAGGATAGTGCCCACTCTCCCGCAGTGTCCCAAGTGGCTTGTCTACATGGCAGTGTCACCTGAGGAACAGAGGGGAAAGTGAGTCAGACATCCTCATGGGTGGCAATGGGAACCAGAGCAGTGAGAGCAGAACCAGAAGGAAGCCCCATGAGCTCCGCTCTCGCTGCCCGCCACCGGCAGGCTTCTCTCAGGATCCAAATCTCCTGAGCACAGGAGTAGGCAGGGGGTTGCCTATGGGCCCAGAGCAAACTGGACCCAGACCCACTGATGCTCTATGATTATCTGAAACCAGAGGAGCAGCGAATCCACTTCTTCCAAGGCCCAGGCCATGGATAGCGATGGAGGCAGGCAGAGGCCCAAGGGGTACAGGTCTACCTGACTTCTCCTTGGGGTCTCCTGCAGTATCTGGCACACAGCAAGTGTGCCTGTTGAGTTGACTAAAATTTTTTCTATTAAAAAGGAAAACAAGTCCTGGCTTCTCAGCATGAGGAGAAGCCTTTGGTCCTGAGAAGGCCTGGCTCAGCTGGGAGGACCAGCCAAAGGCCCTCAGCAGAGCAGCCACACCAGCAAGGCAAGCACAGAGGAGGGCCAGCCTGCTCCCTAGCACCCAGGGCCCCAGTGTTGTTGGGTTGGCCTCTTTTCTCTGGCAGGCCCGAGCCCAGAAATAAATACCAATGACCCAACTGGCAGGGAATGGCCAGCATGACCCTGGCTACTGTGCTGGGCAGCAGCAGCAAGCCCAAGTGTCCCAAACCCCTCCCTCCCTAACACGGCCAGCCCCCCACACTCAGCAGGGGCCTCATAGGCCCCCCTACTTCTTTTGTTTGGGTGGTACTGGGGATTGAACCCAGGACCTTGTGCTTGCCGAGGGAAGCACTCTACCAACTGAGCTAGATCCCCAGCCCAAGGCCCTCCTACTTCTGCTGGCCCCACAGGTTAGGCGGATGCACCTTTTCTCACCTGCTGTGTCTCCTTCCCCAGTTCCCCTCCCTCAAATCCCTCTTACTCAGAAACCCACTCTCTCTACTCAGTAGCAGAGGAAGCTTTAGGAACATGGATTTCACCTGATCACCCTCCTGACTGAATCTTCCATGGATCTCATCTCACTCCAGGTAGAGCCTAATGTGTCTTGATCTGGCCTTCAAGTGCCACGGCCTCCAGCCCAGTCCCTCAAACAGGCTGCTCCTGCTGTCACCATCTGGTCATGGGAGCCCCTTTCTGTCCTGGGCACTTGCTACCTGTGCTCAGGCCTCAGGGTGTCTACACATTGTTCGCTCTGCCCTAGCGTCAGCACCTCTTGGGCCCTAGGCCCCAGGAAGGAGGGCGGGGACCTACCATGCCGTCCTCCTCGTCCCGTGGGGAGTAGGCGAGGGTGCTGGAAGAGGAAGGTGTTCTGCGGTGCTGCTTATAAGTGCTGGTCCCATCAGCTGCCAAGAAAAGAGGGGGGTACCGGGGGCTATGGATGTGGGCTGCTGCAGGAGGCCTGACTGGCAGCATGTGGGTCCCTGTGGGCTGTTTCCAGCTCTTGTCCTTCCCCAGGGCCAAGAGGGTGCAATGATGGGGTGTGAGTAGCTGGAGTTGCCTCCCAACATCAAACTGTGCTGGGAGCACAGCTGTGGAGCTCACCCTGCTCCTGGACAGCTTCAGCACTGAATCTGGACACTTCTGGCCCCAGCCCTGCCTGCCCCCTGGGAGGGGTCTTCTTTTAGCCCCCCCACAGGGCCCCATCAACCTAGCCTGACCTGGGCTACTCCATGCCCCACTGGGGTGCATGGCCAGTACCAAGTACCTAAGGTCACTGGCAGGATTGGAGACACCTTGTTTGAGCTTCAAGGTAACTGCCAGGTGAGTTGTCTGACAGCCTTGGTTCAGAGGAAACAGGCACAGACAGGCCAAGGGCGTGCAATAGGGCCAAGGCCAGAATAGCATGCTGATGGTCTGAGTCCTCCCATTCCTCTTCCTGGCAGAGCCAGAACCAGGAAGCAGCCCCAACTGTTTTAACTTCCCCAGTGAAGGTGCTGGGGCACCCTCCTTCCTCATGACCATATCACCTCCTGCTTCGCCTGGGCCAGAGGGCAGGACTGCCCTGAGAAGCAGGGCTGGGAAGAGCCATCTCGTGGGTTCCACACCCTCCACTGGATGCAAGGGAGTGGCTGCTACCAGCTTCAGGCTCAGCCAGGTCCAGAGGTCACAACAACCAGCCCCAAAGGCCTCAGGTCAAGATCAGGCCTTCAACAGCCTGCCCTGTGACTGGGCCTCTAATTCCCTCTGTCACAGGAGTGGCCAGGTTGGGCTGAGGTTGTGGCTCAGTGGTAGAGCACTTGCCTACCTGTGTGAGGCACTGGGTTCGATTCTCAGCACTGCATATAAATAAATAAATAAAATAAAGGTCCATCAACAACTCAAAAAAAGAGTGGCCATATAAGGCAACTGCTATGCCTTACTGCCGAGCTCCACCACACCCTTGCCACCAGGGACGAGGATGCAAGAGCCCACATCCCTCTCTGTTCCCGGAGTTTTTGACTCTGTAACAGGCACTGTGTGCTCTCCAAAGGGTGATGAGGGGTAATATTTTCTTTTTTTTTTTTTAGAAAAAAGCTGAATGAATAGAAAAGTAGCCTTTTCAGAGCCCCTAAGGGTCATGCAGCAGCAAAAGAAGCTGGCATGAGAAGGCACAGAAGGTCATCCAGAGAAGACCATGGAAAGACAATTAAAAACCAAAGAGCCAAGGTGCGGTGGCGCATGACTGTAATCTCAGCGGCTCAGGAGGCTGAGGCAGGAGGATCACAAGTTCAAAGCCAGCCTCAGCAACAGCAAGTGCTAAGCAACTCAGTGAGACCCTGTCTCTAAATAAAATACAAAATAGGGCTGGGATGTGGCTCAAGTGCTCCTGAGTTCAATCCCTGGTACAAAAACAAAAAACAAAAAACAAAAAAACGAACAATTAGTTGGTACACACCTAACAGCACAGTGCCAGGGCTGGGGTTGGGGCTCAGTGGTGGAGCGCTTGCCTAGCATGTGTTAGACACTGGGTTCGATTCTCAGCACCGCATATAAATAAATGAATAAAATAAAGGTTCATCAACAACTAAAAAAATTTCAAAAAAAAAAAAAAAAAAGCACAGTGCCAGAAAGACAAGAGAACACACTCCTGTCCAAAACCCTGGCCCTGAAAAATGGTCCCTGGCCCCCACACCGTTGGGAAAAATGCTGTCTATCTGTAACTCCCTACAATCGTCAGACCACAGCGCTAGGGCTGAGGTCCATGGAGCTCACGATACTCATGACCCGCTGGAGACGAGGAGACAAGCTGAGGACCAGCCAGTCCCAGGGGGAGAGAAGGAAGGTGGGCTGGTGGTGCTGCCAGTGAAGGCAGAACAGTCCTCCTTGGAGAGGTGCCGGGAAGAGAGGCATGTGCAATGCCAGGGGATGGGAGAGAAGGATGTGCAGCAGAGGCTGGGGTGCGGGAGCAGGACGGCCTGGCTCCCGCCCAGCCAGGAGACTTGGCAAGCCACCGAGGTCGGAAGCTGACAGTGCCTTCTCCAAGACCTGTGTCTGCCTCACTAGGGAAGTCTGGCCTGGGAGGGGCCAGATTCCTCTACTCACAGGCTCACCTTTTGTAATGGTGGTGACAGCCGAGAAAGCGGGTCCAAAGGTTGTTTCCATTCTGGTCTAGGAGAGAAGGAGGAGCCTTGGCCTTGTCCCGGGAGAACGTGGACATGCACTAACACACTTACCCGCAGACGGGCGTGCTTATGTGGGGATACCCAACACCATGCTCGGGAGGCATCCCGGCCTGCAGGCCTGCGGGGCAGGGGGTTGCTCAGGAAGCTCTGCAGTCAGTGTCAATGACTGGAGCATGGGTGTATGAAGAGGGCAGACCCTCACCCTTGGGGCACCCCTTACCCCGGAGCTGAGGTCTGGGGAGGGAAGGTTGGCAGGCCCCCCAGAGAAACGGTTGTAGCGGGCGCTCTTGCCTGAGCTCATGCTCTAGAGAGGCATCCAGGGTCCTTGGGCAGCATTCCCTGTGGATGGAACACAAATGAGGGACTGAAAAGGCCGGCCTGGGTCCCTGGCTGTCAGTCAAGTTGCCCCACACAACGGGCCCACTCTAGCTGGTACACCACAGGACACGCTGTGGCCTGCTCCTATCTCTAACACCAACTTTCAGCCAAGAGCCCCAAGGGCAGGCAGGTGGGCCCTCAGTTTCACCAGTCCTCAAAGCTCAAAGCCTAGTCCTCCTAAAAAGTCCAGCTCTGCTCCGGAGGTGGGGAGCCCCCACCTGTGCTGTCACAGCTGGTCACTCGTAGGCAGGTCACTCTGCAGGCTAAATATACCTGAGGCCAAGGCTGGGGCTCAGTGGGCATTCTCCACCGGCCCACTGGGCTTGGTCCAGGTGTAACACATATGAGGACCTAGTCACATGGGGACCAGGCAAGATGAATGTGCTTCCTACCATGGTAGATACTATCAGGACATGGCCAGACCAGGAGAACCCATGGGCGAAGTAACTGGAGCCCAACTTTGCCCACACATGATCACATGAAGAAAGTCACAGAAAGGAGAGGAGCCTCAGCTCTTGACTCCATGCAGGTCACCCACATCCCCGACTGTGTCACTCAGGGCTCAAGTGCTGGGGTGGCAGGGAGAAGGTATGTGGGATGCATAGGAGGTCCATCAGTGATAAGCGTCTGGGGTGGGCCTGAGTGGATGTCGCCCCTCAGTAGGCCAGACCCAGGGCACTGCAGGGAAGAAGGAAGATTAGAGAAAAAGGAAAATCCAGACAACAGGTCTTTCTCAGGGAAGGTCCTGGCGACAGATCTGTCTAGGGCTGGGACAACCCCTTCCTTGGGGCAGTCGGGCCACATCCCTGCAGGGGCACAAGCATTGCCAATGGATGCTCCTCCCAGTCTCCCCACTCTCAGGACCCAGCAGCATAGAAGCCAGGAATCTATGAGGGTGGTGCTGGGATGATACCCTGTCCTTCCATAGAACAGCAGCTGTGGTTAGAGCCACGAAGCCCCAGCAGACCTCCCCATAGGGAAGAAGGTCACACACCAGGACCGCACTGGGAGGCCACCATAGCATCTGTGCTCAATGACTTCAGAACCAGCTTTCTTCTTGGGAGGCATGGCAGCAAAATGCCTACCTCAAGGTCCAGAGTACAAGAGCAACCAGTTCCTGAGAAACCAGTCCCAGCCCCACACCAAGAAGGTGGGAGAGGCAGTTTCTGCCCCAGTGCTGTGAGAATACAGCGCTGCTTCCAGCACTTTGCCTCCCTTCTCTCGGCCCAGTCACCTGCCAGCTGCACACACTTGGCTCCATCATCTTCCCCCTCCCACTGCACTGGCTCCATTACCCAGCAGTCGACACCCCACCCAACACCCCCAGGCCCAACTGTAACTCCAGGACTTGGTTGTGTGTCTCAAACTGGCCTCTCTGGGGAAGAGCAGCTGTGGTCAAAGGAGGTGACCCGGTGCAAAGATGTGAATGTTGCTTGTTCTGCCCCACATGCCTCTGCTCCTAGTTCCCAGAACCACTGCTGGCCTCCGTGCTAATCAGGAAGGTCCTGGACAGCTGATCAGGGGTTCAGCTTGCTACCCAGACACCCTGAATCCAGGGCCTCGAGGCCTCGCACTGTCAGCACAAAAGGCGCAGCCTTTTGTGGGACTGAGGTGGCCCACAGGGCAGCATTAGGAGACACTGACCTGGATTTCACAGTGCCATCTGCTCTCTCACTGCTAGCTTCCAGGGCCCCGAGGCCAGCTGCAAGCTCCAGCAGCTGTGTCCCCAGCAGGTACTCCCCCAGGTTCACAGACAGGCTGCCTGCCCAGGGGGCCTGCCTAACACCCCTCCCGTTGTTCCAGCCTGGGAGAGCAGGGACTGGCTTTTCCCTCACTCTGAGGTGAGGTAAACAGAAAGGCACGCAGGGCAACATGCAAATCAGACGGAAAGTCCCAAAGGCCAATAGCGGCCAGGGCCACAGCAACAGAGACGGTGATGGCGGAACTTACAGGACTGGCCCGGAAGCCACGCTGAGCAGGGAAGGAGGGAGGCAGACTGCTGGGTCTGGAAAGTTGTTTCCCAGATCACAAGGGTCCAGCCCCAGGCAGGGGCTGGCGGTAGGCGGGACCCCGGCTGGAGTCCAGCACCTCCATCTGTGTGCCCCGCCTGGAAGGCAGCAATCCATCATAAGCATCTCCAAATTGAGCAAGATGTTGAGGCCTCCCCTCAGCCCAGTCCCCCCCAGGGACTCCATTTTGCAATCACAGTCTTCCCCAGTGTCCTGGGCCCAGGCTCCAACAGCAGAGAGTACCCTACAGGACAAACCCCTGGGAAGCTGATGCTGAGCAGCTCAGCACCCAGCCGGCTGGCTCTGCCCTGGGTATGCCCTGGCCCCCCAGAGTGGGGGTCGAGTGCCTCTTCCCCACCCCATGCGCTGCTGAGGTTCTTGGTGGGCAGGAAATCGTCATCCGGAGTAAGAATTTGCCAGGGGTTCTCTGCCTCCTGGAAGCCTGGCCGCTCCTGCCTCCCATTCCTAGTGCTGGGGAATGGGAAACAGCCTTCCTCAGGGTTGCTTCCCTCTTCCCAAACTGGGAAAAGCCTTAGGGACTAGACTGAGAAAGGGCTTTCCCCATCAGTTCCCCTGCCCCTCCTTTCCAAGTCCAAGGAACACCTGTCTGTCTGTCTGTCTGCAAGGAACAAAACAGGGATTTTGTGTGTGTGTGTGTGTGAGGTACTAAGACTAAGGATTGAACCCTTGAACCCGAGGGTGCTCTACCACTGAGCTATACTCACAGTCCTTTCCATTTTTATTTTTTTATTTTTTATTTTATTTTTCTGCAGTGCTGGGGATTGAACCCAGGGCTCTGTGCTTATGAGGCAAGCACTCTACCAACTGAGCTATATCCCCAGCCCTCCATTTTTATTTTGAGACAAGGTCTCACTAAGTATTCTGAGAAAAGAGGGATTATGGATGTGCACCACCACACCCAGAAGGACTCTATCTTTTCTTTCTTTCTTTTTTTTTTTTGAACCGGGGATTGAACTCAGGGGCACTTAACCGCTGAGTCACATCCCCAGCCCTATTTTGTATTTTATTTAGAGACAGGGTCTCACTGAGTTGCTTAGGGCCTCACTAAGTTGCTGAGGCTGGCTTTGGTGGCTTTGAACTCACACTGCCGTGCGCCACCACACCCAGCTAGAACTCTATCTTTTAAAGAGAAAAGACCCCAGAAGAAATGGTGCTGTCCACCCTGGCTGTTACCAGTTGGTAAGTGTGATCCAAGGCTGCTCGTGGTTCCACCAGGGCAAGGAGGGGTGGAATAGGTAGGTATGTGCTAACAGGGCAGAGCAGTCTCTCCTCCCCTAGTCTCTGTTCTACCATGCCCTCCACCTGGGAACACTGCACTTGAGTGTCTGGGGTAGAGGCCCAGATTTTTGCCCACCCAGGGAGTTTCTTAGATCCTGGGGGCTCTCCCTGGCCAGTAAGACCTTCTTCCCTGCACACATGGAATGCAGCAGACTCTCTTCTAGAAAGCCTGATCAGGAGGTAAGGCTCACTCCTTTCATCCCCAGGAGGGAGCCTAAGGCTTAAAGCCCCACAGCACAAGATCTCCTGAGGTATCATCCTGCGGGATGGGGTAAGAGACAGGTCTCTACTCCTTTTCCCTTGGGACAAACCCTGAAGAGATCTGGGTCGGGCTTGGCCAGGGTCCTTGCCTACTTGGACCCTTTGGCTGGCAGCAGGTAGAGTGGACAGCCCAGGGGGGTGGAGAGCTGGGCAATGGAGGAGGTCTGCAGCTCCAATTCCCTGCTAAGGCTACGCCCACCCTTAAGGCACTCTTCCTGCAGTCCAGAGGGGTGGCGGGTAGGGGTGGCCCTGTCCATTGAACAGCATGTGCTGAGCCCTGAAGAAGCAGGCACACCCTGAGAGCCCTCTTAGGCCTATAACCACCCTGAGAAGAGCCTAGGATGGCTACACAGGCTTCGGCAAGCCTGAGCTGTGGGTGGCTGACTGGCTGGACTACAGCCAAGGCTCCAAGCATAGCTCTTAGAATCATGGAGCCAGCCTAGGGGGCCCACAGGCTGTCCCACAAACCATCCAGACCCTGGGTCAGCTCCTGCCTCAGCTTTCCTGGACCACGACCAGGCTCAGCTGCCAAATCCTATAGAAACAGGCCTGGTTGCCATAGCAAAGCCACATCACTTCCCTGCCTCTTCCCCTGTTGTCCCCTTAGCACATCTTTTCCATCCCAGGCAGGCAGGGTGTAATGTCCAGAATCTCTGCAGCATCCCTCAGAACCTCTGCAGGCCCTGGGCAGAGGCCCATTTGGCCTCTCTCCCCTACCAGCCCCCTATCCTGGCCTCTGTCCTCACCTTGTTTTTCCCTGCTTTCTACACTCATAGCCCCAACTATGTGGAGGCCTGGTAAACAGCCGCCCCTTCCCAGGGCTCTGAATACCCAGCTTCCAGGCTTTTCCTGCCCAGGCCAAACCTCTCTAGCATCCGAGGCTCCCTCTGCTGTTGCCCTACTCAGCAGCCAGCTCCAAAATCACCGCAGTAAGAATGGGCTTTGCTGTCCCACCTGCCCCTGGCCTCAACTTGCCATCCTTTCTTTCCCAGATCTCTTGATTGTCTATGGTATGGGGACCAGATATGCCTCAGTCCTTGGTTTCTGCAAGGCTGCTCCTCCTACCTGGGTGCTCCTGGGACAGGTTCACCTCCACTCTATATTCTTCTGCCTACAACTCCCAAGCACCAGGTCCCATGTCATTAGCTCCAGCCCCTGGGGTGGCCATTTCCTTCCTCATCTGCTCATCTGACAGCATGCTCCTCCAAGGGCAGTCACATTTTTCTACCTGGGACTGGCATGCTGGAGACACAGGGGTATTTGTTAAAGGGTAAGGGGTAGGTGAGTCCCCTCCAAGGGTCCCTCCTAACTGAGCACTCAAAGGGCTGAAGAAGTGCAAGATGCTTACCTACTGGTAAGGTCAGGCCTGGGGGACCTTGGTTCAGAGCAAAATAAGTCCAGCTGTTAGCTCACAGGATTGGGTACATGCTGGCACTTCACACACATGTTCCCACAGACTCGTGAGGGTGTCCATCACAGACATGGTGTGACAAAGTGGTCAGGGTCACAGGCCACAGACTCAGACATATCTTGGTTAAAATTCCACCTGTGACTTTTAAAAGATATGTGACTGGGTGAGCATCTTGCCCTTGGGGCCCTGCATTTCTCACCATAAGACAAGAGTAAAGATGCGTCCACACCTAAAAGCCATAAGAGTTAACATTGTGATTAAAAGTGAAGTCTCGGGCTGGGGATATAGCTCAGTTGGTAGCTTGCTTGTCTCACAAGCACAAGGGCCTGGGTTCAATCCCCAGCACCGCAAAAAAAATAAAAAGAAAAGTGAAGTCTCTGGGGGCTGGGGTTGTGGCTTGGTGGTAGAGCACTTGCCTGGCATGTGTGAGGCACTGGGTTCAATTCTCAGCACCATATAAAATAAATAAATAAATAATAGATAAAAGTTAAAAGAAAAGAAAAAAAAAGAGTGAAGGCTCTGCCAACAGTGGCTCCTTCCTGAGAGCTGTGGAAGATGAAGGCTGGCCCATGGACCCAGCCAGGAACCAGCCATGCCAGGGCTGACCTTCTGCTTTCTCCATGGAGCCAGCAAACCTAGGAGCCCCACTGCAGCCTTGAGTCAGCCGAACAGAGCCAGAGGGTGGCTAAATCACAGTCTAGGCTGCCTGCTTCTGACCAGCAAAGGCCCCTTCAGCTGCGTCTTTCCGTTTCCTGCACCAGGCATTTTTTCATCCAGCCAGCTGGCTGAGGCTCACACCCACTGGGTGCTGGGCAGCAGAGACATGCTGAGGGCTTTATGTGAGTCTGACTTCCCAGCGGCTAGAAGTCCAGTAATCTCCATTCAGTCTGCCAAAGGCAGTTCTCAGTGGGTGCTGAAGACCCTGTTCTCATTCATTTCCAAAGCCCCTGACATACTGCCACACGGAATTACTTCTAGGAAACTCTCAGTTGGGGCACCACCCTGGCTACTCCTTTGGGGACTGTCTCCACCTCAGCCATGCTGCACATATCCCCACTTCCCCTGTGGCAGCTTCTAGCTCCCTGAGGCATAGAAACCTCAGGAATCAGGGACTGGGGTGACATGGAGAAAAATGAATTCCCAGAGAGGTCAAGTAGGGATTTACACCACAAATCCTCAGGAAACGGTACATGGAAGGGAAAGGCCTAAAGGGAAGCGGTTAAGGAGGCCATAGGCCTGTTGAAGGCAAAGGATGAGCAGCCCAAAGGAGAGGAGGGGCATGAGGGGAGGTGAGGTGAGGGTGCAGATGGGCTGAACAGATGGAACCCCTAAGCATGTGAGTCTTAGGAGTAGGATAGAATCCCACCTGACTCAGCCTTTGCTGACCATCTGGGCTTGCTCAAGACAACAAGGTTTGGGCAATTAGACCCCAAAGAGGACTAGGAGACAATGGCCCAGCCTATCCATTCTCTTTTGTTTCCACTGAACCCCCAATCCACCCTCCACATACATCCAGAGGACTCCCAGACTTACATCTGATCCACCTCCTGAGTTTCAAGTCCTTCTCAGTCAGCTTGTAAATAAAATTCCCACACTGCACGTGAAGCTGTCCTCCCTCCTCCACACCTTTCCACCAAGCCCGTTCTCACTCTGGGTCTTTGCCCATCTTGCTCCCTCTGCTTGGAATGCTCCTCCAGCAATGTCCCAGGACTGGCTCTTCACCTGGTCTTTGGCCAACTGCACAGCACACCTCCCCATGCAGGAGCCCTCAGTAGTCATTTTCTCAGCATCCTGCTTCTCTCATGATACCATCACGATTCCTTATGTCAATCCAACACCCCTCTCTCTAGACCACGAGTTGTGCCGGGTGGGTTGCAACCCAGGAAAAATTTGCCAACGTCGGAAGACATTTCTGTTGTAACGGGGGCTGGGGGATTACCGGCTTCCAGTAAGAAGAAGTCAGGGATGTTGTTCCACATTCTACAATGCACAGGGCAGCTTGTCCAAGCAAAGAACGATCCAACCCGAACTGTTAATAGTACGGAGGTTGGAGAACCCTGCACCAGAAGAGCTAATGAGGCTGGGATCGCGTCCTCCGCAGTCTCCCGGGCGCCTACAATAGTGCCTGGTACCCAGACGAAGCTCAGTAAGTACAAGAAGAAGGAGGAAGGAAAGAAAGAGGGAATGAAGAAGCACAACTACAGGCGGCCCAGCCGCTAGGCAGACCGACGCACCGACGCGGAGACCCCGGCCCGTCTAGGCCCCGCCCCCCCCGACCGGGCCCCTTCGGGGCCGCGCCCGCCCCATCGCGCGGCCCCGAGGCGCGAGGCCCCCGGAGCTGACACTCACCCGCCCGCGGCTGCCCGGGAGCGGCAGCGCCACCCGCTCGCTTCATCGTGCCCCCGCGGCCGCCGGCCGGGAAAGGGACAGGACGCTCGAGCCGGAAGCGCTCGGGCGCAGGGCCCGCCGGGACTTGTATTTCGCCAGATCTAGTGGCCGGGCCACCGTCTTTTGCGCAGCGCTTCAGAATCTACGACTTCCGGCGGCCCCGAAGCCACAGGGCCTGATTGGCGATGTCCGAAGCGCTTTATGTGCAGATCAAAATCTGATTGGCTCTGTGCACCCGTCGCTCACAGTTAGGCTCAATGGCCCCGCAATAGGGAGGAGCTCGCAGGGCGTTAGTGGTGCAGGCCTGTAATCTAGGCATTCGGGGAGCTGAGGCGGGAGGATCCAGTTCAAGACCAGCGCAGGCAACCGAGGGAGTCGTCGTCTCAAAAAAAACAAACAAAAAGGAGGAACTTCGGTCCTCAGCCCGAGAGACCGCCTCCAAAAGAAATGCTATGGCATAATTGGTGGAAACATGGCTTGATTGGCGGAGGCGCACTACATCGGCGGGTGGGGAAGGCGGGACTTCCGCCGGGATTGTCCAACCACAGAGGTGGGGCAGTTTCTATAAAAGCTTCCGCCTCGCGCGCTACCTTCCTTTCGGGGTCGAGGTCTGACGTTCTGGTTCCTCGGGCTGGGGTTGCTATCGTACGGGTAAGAGGTGGGCGCTGCGTGGGAATTTTGGGGTTCGCTCCAGGTCCTGCCGCGGTCTGGGCTCCACTTTGACCCTTAGCCCTTCTTCCTGAATCTCCAGACCTTCAGCTTCCTGCAGGTGAGACGGGACCGAGCCTAGTTTTTCCGATGAAGTTCCAAGCCTGTGATGAACTGCTATAATTTCTGACACCTCGTATGAAAACTGCATGTGCAGTCTGATTATGTTGCAAGACTGAGGCTTGGGTGCGCCCCTTGTCGGGGGTGGCGGGGTTGGAAGTGAGAATGGGTCTTGACCGAAATGGGGAAGAGGGGCTTCTTTCTACATTTAATTTTGGACGCTGTTTGGCTTTCAGGGCGTGGTTAGCTGATGGCAGACGTGGAACCGCAGTCCAGAGGCCCAGCGAGCTGGAGACCTGGTGGTAAGGCGGGTATCCTCTTTGTAACTGAACTACTTAGCAACAGTAAAGCTAGTGAGTCTTCTACTCTTAAGCTCCGTTATTTTCATGTGATATTGGCACTCTGGAGGAGTAACTCATCCTTGAAGGAAATGGAAACTTACAAAACCCTCGATGGAAAAGGGAACTAAGGACTCTGACCCTTTGTAGTTTCCTCTGCCCGTCAAAGTAACTGACAAACTTCCCATGAGGTGGCCCTGCTAACCCTATAAAACTCAGACCCTTCTTGTAGCCAGTCACCATTTTCCTCTTGAAAATTTGCCCCTCCACTGCTTAATAAAGCATCTGTGATCCGTTGAGGTCTCTGTTTCTTTTTGTATTATCTTTCATTTTCTTTCAGTCCTCAAGCAATCTGGAAAAGTGTAGGCACTTGAACATGGAGTTTATTAGCAGTGACTTGGCATCTCTTTCATGTGCCTTCATTTTTGTCTGTAAGTCCAAAAAAAGATTTTTTTTTTTTATACACATACCTTTGTCCCAGGTTAGGTCTGGAAGCTCTTCTTAGGTAACACGCCATTAGGCACAGCTTTTTTGATTAAAGGGTCTTATGGGGGAAAGTTGACACTGATCACCCAGATTCTCAAGTGCTCCCTGAAGAGCGTTGAGCAGACGTGTTCTGGGGAACTTAACCCACTTAGTGCAGATGTTTGTTCCCTAAACTGTAGACTCTGTCTAGAAGTCAGTTTCTTTCAACAGATGGGACAAATTCCAGAAAAACACATCTTTATTCACTAGGACTGGGGAAAAAACAAGCTCACAAATCAAGACTGGTTTGATAACTTCATTTAAGATGGAGAGAGCTTGACAACTACAGGGTCCTGTGAACAGGTTGGACCAGGGGCCACAGCCTGCCAAGCTGGTACCCTGGTCAGTAGGTTAGGGCTGTTGGTCCCAATTTCCTGACATTACTGTGATTTCCCACATGCTGTTCCCTTACCAAAATCACAGCCTTGGTGGTCTCCAGGGTCACATGAGAAGGACCTATTTGGTGAACCAGAGCTTCCTAGCTGGGAGTGGGTGGTTCTGAGTCTCAGGGCATACAAATACAGGTTGTGGTCAATGGTGAAGCCCTCTGTCCCAGGTTTGGGGGGGTCCTGCCTGAGCAGTGTGTCCAGTTGAAAGCATGGCTTTTCTAAGGAGTTAGGTGCTGTGATATATATGCTGGCCCCCAGGAGGGGGCAGCAGAGCTCTTCATCCTTGTCAAGTGCACTTGCTAGGTGCCCCCTCCTGGGCTGGAGACCTTTGCTTATTATCCTTGATGGCTTTGAAGCCAGCATGTTGGGACTGAGGATTGATAACTGCAGCTGGGACAAAGGGGTGAGGCTTAGATGGGAATCCTGGGATGGCTGCCCTGTGGAGTCAATAGGGCCTGAAAATTTTCTGTCCAACTTCCAGGGCTGTGCTGCTTCCTCCAGAGTGGAACTGAGTTCAGCCAGGTTCAGGATCAGCAGCAGGAGGACCCTTGACCCTCCCTTTTCACGTAGTCATGCAGTCGGAAGCGGGGCTCGCTGGGAGCCTTCGTGGAACGCTGTTTCAGCTCCCTGCAGAGCAGGGGTGACCATGGAACAAGGTGGCCTCTTGCACCCCCAGCAAGGGGGTTCGCACCTTTTGTTTTGGGGTTCTTCACTGCCAGGACTTACTTTGCTATGGCTGTGAAGGCCAGGTCCACATTGAGGCCTGACTTGGCACTGGTCTCCATGAAGGGCAACCCATACTCCTGCAAACAACTGCTGCCAGCTGGGTGGTGGTCTGGTGGGGACAACCCAGGCTCCCCAGCTTCAGGGGTACCCTCACCACCCACCCTGCCTTGACTCACCTTGGCCAGCTTCTCCCCATCCTCCCTTTTCACCACACGTTCATGAGCAGAGTCCACCTGGCCCAGGCACAGGGTTTTGGGTGATAGGGCCTGGGACTTGGCCACCCTCGCCCATCACCTGCCTTGTCTTGTAGGCGGGAGAGGGCAGGACAGGCTGCCCACCTTGTTTCCCAGCAGCATGAGCACCACGTTGTGCTGGGCATATTCCTGGATCTCAGCCAGCCAGGCCTGTGGGGAGAGCTGGGGGCTGGTGCTCCTTGCACACCTTACCATTTTGGCAACCTGGCCCCTGCAGGCCACACCTTGTGGAATGCCTGTTTCCAGAAAGCTCCCTTGTGGTGAGTAGAGCCCACCTTAAAAGTGCCTTATCCAGGGAGTTCTGCTGGTAGAGCTGAATGTCACCCAGGCCCACTTTAGCTCATACGCAACCTGGGCTGCCTTGACCCCTGAGGAGACTTGTCACTTCCCCTCCCTGTTAGCAGGGTCCTTAAAATTCTAGGGATTCCATGGCCCATGCCTCCCACCAGGAAGGAGGCCACTGACCTGGATGTTGTCAAAGGAGGCCTTGTTGGTGACATCATAGAGTAGCAGTAGTGCTGGGGACAGATGACAGTAAGGATATCCCTGGGGCCCAGTGGCTCCCTGTAAACCATATCCTACTCAAGCACCCCAAGTCAGCACATGAGCATCACACCTGGAACAGCTGTCCCACTGACCTCTTAACCCTCTTGAGCTGGTCAGCTATGGACCACATCTCAGTTCCCAGGGGCTGGTCCCTTGTCCACAGACTCACCATGAGCATCCCGGTAGTAGGCATGAGTGACACTGCGGAACCGCTCCTGGCCAGCTGTGTCCCAGATCTGTGACAACAGGCGCTGGTCATGCTGCCTACCTCCTTCCTAGTATCCCCTGCCCTCAACTTGCCCCCCAACCTGCCTCTCTGGTCAACTTACCTGCAACTTCACCTTCACACCATCCACATCCAGAACCTTGTTCTGAAACAGAACCAGCTCAGTGCCACCCTCTGGCCTGGGGGCTTCCAAGAGCAAGGTGGCAGGGGGTGGGGGTGGGCAGTGCAAGCCAAGACTGAGCCCAGGTTCACTATTAGAATAAAGGTCCCCTGTCCTGCCCCTTGCTAAGTCATTCTTGAGCATTGCCTGCCCCACACCACTTCCTGGTTCTCTTCCTCGTCCTGAAGGTCCCAGGTGCTCCCTACCTCCTGATGGCTAGCCTAACTCAACTCTACTGCCCTGGAAGGCCCCCTGCTGCCACCTCACCCAGAGGGGGTCCCATTGCTCCCTCTTCTCTCCTATAGCCCATTCTTGGCTACCCCTTCTCCTGAGGTCTCCATAGGTTTCCCTGAACCATTTGCAAATTCAGCCTGTCCCTTACTCTCCAAAGAGTGCTCTAGGCACTGTTCTTGCTTAGAGCCACTCACACTGACATCTGAAGTCATCCATGGTGTTACCCCAAGCCTGTTACTGTGCTTCAGTTTTCCTATCTGCAAATGGAGTTAGACAAGGTGCTTATCCCACAGTTGCTCCCATAACTTAAGAGCTATTCTATATGTTAAGTGAGAACCATGTTCAACCCAGATAAAGGGCTAGTTTTATTTTTAAGCCTCTCCCACCTGAGTATGGTCTGTAATCAGGTACTCGGAAAGCTGAGGCAGGACGATTGCAAGTGCAAGGTCAAACTGGGCAGTTCAGTGAGATCCTGTCTCAAAACACAACGTGTTGCCGGGCGAGGTGGTGCACGCCTGTAATCCCAGTGACTCTGGAGGCTGAGGCAGGAGGATCTCAAGCCAGCCTCAGCAACTTAGGGAGGCCCTAAGCAACTCAGTGAGACCCTGTCTCTAAATAAAATACGAAATAGGGCTGGGGATGTGACTCAGTGGCTGAGTGCCCCTGGGTTCAGTCCCCAGTACCAAACAAAACGACGTGTGTGTGTGTGTGTGTGTGTGTGTGTGTGTACTGGGGATTAAACCCAGGAGTGCTCTACCACTGGGCTGCATCCCCAGCCCTTTTTTATTTTGAGACAGGGCCTCACTAAGGTGCCTCAAACTTACCATCCTCCTGTCTTAGCCTTTGAGTTCTTGGGATTACAGGCATGTGCCACTACACCTGGCTTCAAAATAAAACTTAAAAAGGGCTGAGATTGGTCACATAGCTCAGTGGTAGAGTGCCCCTGGATTGACTCTCCAGTACTGGAAAAAACCAGAAGCTGCATCCCTGGGCGGCTGGAACAGGTACCACCTCCTCTCAAGCTCCTGCTGTCAGGGTGCTCCTGAGTCTCCAGGGAACCAGGCTCAGCCATCTGCTGTGCTGGGGAGAATACCTATCCTTCCCTTCACCCTGAGCAGGGACACAAACCAAATGGCCTCACTTCCCTCACTGCCCCAGAGCAAGACTGGAGGGGGAGGGAGGCCAGGACAGGCAAAGGACCAGCTGTCCACAGCACTCTACCCCTTCCAGCACCTCAACCCGTCACCCCCACCCATTCTGGGTAGAAGATGACTCTCCACACTAGAGGAAGCCCCCTTTTCCTGTCCCCATAATGGCTCTCCCTCCCAGCCTCCTGCTAAGTAGGTCTAATTAAAGGGTGAGAAAAATGCAAATTCAGGATTTGCCAAGAACACACCAGCACCTCGGCACGTGAGATTCAGACTGGTGGGCAGATGTGGGGGCTCTAGTGCTAGAGCCCACAGAACTGTGCTTGGGGTGCTGGGAGGTCTCCATACCTAAAGGCAGGAACCTCTCCCCCAAATAAGCCCTGTAGACACCTCCCAAGCTACACCACAGTTACCTAACTTGCAGGGCCTGGGCAAGTACTCAGCACCTCCCGTATCCTTGGGCCCCCTCTTGTAGAGTGGGGCAGCAACACTGACCTCCTGAGGGGTATGGACCAACTTCCTTCTGACTGCTGCCACCATGGGGCATAGGATATGGAACCAGGGCAGTGCCAGCCTCTGGCAAAGGGTACTTGTCTCTGCTTCAGCTGGATGCAAACACCACCTCAGGCATAGGGTGACTTGGTGGCTAAGGTCTCCAACACAACTCTCCTCTCTGGGAATGCCACCTCTAAGCCCCTGGATCCATGGAGAAGGCAGAACCAACTGCCTGAGGGTACTGGGAGGACTCGGCTGATGTGGGGGAGTCAGGGTTGTCACTGGGATCCTGGGTCCCTTAGAGACCTGAGCCCTCCCAACTGGCAGGGCATCAGTCTCCACTCACCCTGAAGTCAATGCCCACAGTGGAGATGAAGGTCCCTGCCAGGAAAGCACCATCCTTGAAGCGTACAAGCAGGCAGGTCTTCCCCACGCCTGAGTCCCCGACCAGCATAACCTGTAGCAGGCAGGAAGGTCCAATGTGTCAGGCCTGGGGTAAGGAGACTTGTGGACTACCCTGAGCTGATCTGGCCAGAGAGGGGTTGCAGGTGAGTGCAGGAAAGGAGGGGGATGTCCTAGGCCTGCAGGTTCAGCAGGGCCTAGGGAGATGCCCTAACTATGGTTCCTCCCATTGGCCTAGCCTGGACCTCCAGCTTCTGCCTCTGGTGGTAGTTTCAGTCCTCTCTCACTATGAACAGTGTCCATCTCAGTCAGTGGCAGTGTGAGGACAATAACCCTATTCAGAACCCTCCCTATCACACACCCTCCACCTCCGGACTATGTGCACCATACTTGATCTGAGAGGACAGCATTGGGGTCTAATGGGGAGCAGAGCCAGGGTGGTGGCAGCTGAACCCCGGGAGAGACCTGTGGAGGCTGCAAGACAGAGCTTCCAACTCCAGCAAGGACACAAATCCCAGCAGCAAGGCTCAGGCGGGATTTGCCTAACCAGGGTCAGCTCTTGAACTGAGGAGGGTCCTGGGTCAGACCTGGGGACAGGGAGGACAGTCAGGCCCTCTCCCTCCCCCACCCAGCTTGCTGCCAAAAGCTCCAAAAACTGAAGACGGTCCTACCCATTTTGGTGGGGCCTATCTCCACCAGATTTTATACACCTTTTGCCTTGGTATGGGGGAGGCCTCAGTCTCCCTGCCCAACTGGCAAACGTTTTCCTAAATCTCCTCCCTTCCAGAAAAAGGAGCCCCACAGCAGCTGGGTGAGGGCAGGCAGCATATGGGAAATGAAGCTGGAACCCGATGGGGGCTTGGGTTGGGGAGGGGCACCTGACCGGCTTTGGTGTCCTAGAACACCTTAAGCGACCCTTCGCCTAGCGGGGTGGGCAGGCTCTGCCAGCTGTTGAGTACCCCAAAGCCTGGCCTGACCGATGTGTGCGCGCGATGCTCAGGGCTGCTGTGCCAGCTGTGGGGTGCCGCTCCAGCCAGCTGAGCTGGAGGATCCGCGGGACCTTGCACCCCACGCGGGACCTTCCACCCTCAGCCTGGACCCCTATTCGCTTGGTTCGGACCCGACGACACCTGCTGCACTTGCTTGGGGGAGGGTGTCTAGCTCACCTTGAAGGCGACGTCGTAGAAGTCGCCACCGCCGCCAAGCGAGGGCCGGCCGAACTGCGGGGGCCCGTTGGGCGGCGCCTCGGGGCCAGGGTGCGCAGTCCCGGGACGCACCGGTCGGGGCCCGTTGGCAGCGGGCAGCGTGGAGGCAGCGGGCACGCTGCCCCCCTTGCTCTTGGGGGTCTTCTTCCTGGACATGACAGGCGGCCGCTCAGTGCGCTCCCGCAGCGACCGCCGCGACCCGGGCGGTCCCGCTCCCCACGCCTGCTGACTCCAATCCAGACCCGAACCCGTCCCGCGGCCGCAGCGGCGGTGGCGGTGGCGGTGGCGGCGGCGGCATCATCCCAGGCGCCCGCCGCCCGCCCCGCCCCCGCCCGGCCCCCGCCGTCCCACAGGCCTCGCAGCCACTCAGACTCGACCTCCCGAAGCTGCCACCAATGGCCTGCTGGGGCGGGGCCATGCAAATGAGACCGCCGCTCCAGGGGCGGGGTCAGGAGACCCGGACACTGCCCTAGGCGTGAGCTGCGCGTGAGTCCCTGCTGGATCCGGCACCTTGGTCCCAGAGACCCAGCTCCGGGGCCGCCTCGGTACCTGGATCCTGATGTGGAGCCTGGGTGAGGGAGCACAGGAAACCTACGTGCCCGCGGTGCGCCGTGCACCACTGCATCCCTCACTGCTCCAGCCAAGTGACCCCCTCACTGGACCTGTCTTCGGACCTGGGGCTAGGGAGGCCTCCTGAGAGGAGGGTGCTGGGGGCAGAGCGTTGACACCCTGGGATTCTGTCCTTTCTCAGCCACAGATGCCTGCCACCTGGCCCATTGCTCCTCCCTGCTCTGTCCCCTCCAGGGCAGGCGGGTCCAGGAAGCTTCAGCCCTCAAGCTTAGCAAACAAACCTGGCTGTCCTGGAGCACTCGGGGCTCAGCTGACGCCAGTTATCAGAGGCAGGACATAGTGGGCACAGCTGAGTTGGCATAATGCCACAGCTTTTGCCTGCTGGCTGGATCCCTGGGATCTATGGTGGGGGCGGAATCTTTGTCACACCAGCCGCAGGCCCTTTGAGGGTCCTCAAAGGGGACCTGCCCTTGAGTCTGGGAGGAGGGAGGCCCCTCCCTCAGGTGTGGCTGGCCCCTTCACCTTCCCATTCAAGGTTTGGGCCTGGAGGAGACCTGTGCTGATTCTCCAAACCCCAAGCTGGGCCCTGGCACACCCATCTCTAGGGTCTGGCACCCCCTTCCCACTTAGGCTGACTGGAGCTCTGTATCAGAACACCCATGGTGTTCTGCGCCTCAAGAATGAGTCTTAGGCAGTCAGAGCTGGACAGGTAGTGGTAGTGGGTGCAGAGGGGTGGTCCCCCAGAGATGAGGTGCTTCTTAGTACTCCTGGAGGGATTCCTGACTGTGCCCCAAGGCATAACAGCCGTCACTGGGATCCCAGGTCCTTTAGAGGTCTAAGTCTTCCCAGTTGGCAGTACCCAGAGCACAAATAATTAGCTGCTTCTGGAAGCTGGGGCTCAGAGGTCTGGAAAGATACAGATGGAGGGATGCTGTCCAGCAGCAATCCTTGAGAAGGCCCTGCAGGTCATGGCCTGCTCAACAGAGGCCTGGAAAGCTGCCAGGCATTTAGTGTGATCATGTGCCAGGCATGTGACTTCTTCAAAACCATCCTAAGAGGTATGTGCTGCTCTGGTCCCCAGTGTACAAATGGGGAAACCAAGGCCCAGAAAAGCAAGGGGAGCGGTCCAAAGTCACCTAGGAAGTAACAGAACCTGGATTTGCCAGGAGCTCTGACTCCAGAGAGTATAAACCATCATCCATGACAGAGTTGGCCTAGATTTCACCCCTAAGGGACCTGTCAACTGGGGGAGCAAACCCAGAGAAGTCCTGTTTGAGGTCCCCAGGTCTCCTTTCCTTGTCTCCCTTTTCTGGCACCCCCTGCAATCCCCAGAGGTGTATGTAGTGGGCCTAAGAGTGAGAGTACTGGATTCCAGGTGTCTCACCCCAAAAAGAGCAACTGCAGGATGATTGACCCAGAGTCTCAGCTGGGGACCTCAACAGTCAAAGCCCACTGGCCCCAGGGTTTTAGGTAGTGCATCCTAACCCTTCCCTCCAGATGCTGCCAAGAGCATGCCCAGGGCATGGGAACCACAGGAGTTTGGATGCTCTGGGAGCAGGGCCTGCAAGTAGGGCATCCAGGGGTGGAGCCATGCTGATGGGGCAGGCAACCATGGAGAGGGAACGAGGCAGGTGAGCCAGAGAAAGTGGGAGGCCAGCAGAGGATGGGAACTTCAAACAGCAGAGGAGACAGGTTTGCCTTTGAAATCAGGAGAGTTTATGTAAAAATTCAAATCTCTGGTTTGTCTTGAAAAATGGAGTTCTAGGAGCCTGCTTCAAGGCCCCCACACTCATGCCTCCCAGCAATCCTAATCTGTGATCATTAGGGTTCTATCTTCCATCTGTTTTCCTCTCTGGAATGTAAGCTCTCTGGGCACAGGAAGCAGCCTGTCTTGGTCATTGCCATATCTCTGGCAGCTGGCTCTAGGTTTCAATAAGTATTTATTAAATTGGTGAACAAAATATGAATTTGAAACAGGAGCCTCATTTCAGGAGGACATCTCATTGCTCACAAGGACTTAAGGCAGGAGTGTGTCAGTGTGCAATGAGCAAGGTGGTGTGATCAGGTAGTAGGAGTAAGGTTTTGTGGAGAGGGGATTTGCACTGACTTTTGAAGGTGGAGAGAAGTCCAAGTGGAGAGGGGACAGATTAAATTTACTAGGTGGAGAGAGTGAATATGCCCAGGTTGAGTATCAGTAGGTGGGCATTGGTAAGGTAAGGGAAATGTTAATGTTATGCCAGGAACTTGGAAATTGTTCAAAGAAAAGTAGGGAGCCATGCATAGTTTCTGAGCACAGCAACACAGAGAGAGCACTGTGCTGCAGGAACGGGGGGTGGTGGTGGCAGAGGGGATGCCTGGTCGAGACTGCAGGCAGGGAGATGGTTTGAGGAGGATTGCAGTGGCCCAGGGAAGAGGTGCTAGGGACAGAGAGGACTGCAGGAGAGATAGGCCTGCATGTCTGGAGGGAGGAAGGGTGACAGAGTCCTGAGATAGAGACAGGCTGCAGGGGCATATTAAAGGTGGCAGATTCTTTGGTATTTTCACAATGAGGGAGAGGGTCTAAGTCCCCTGTCCTCAAATCTGGGCAAAGGTTGTGACTGCTTTGACCAATAGATGCAGCAGAAATGACTCTGGACCCAAAACTTCTTGTCCCCTGAAACAGCATTCTGTGAACCTGGATGCCCAGTTAATTCGGTAGAGACATCCAGTGAAAAGGGACTCATTTGCTCATGGTGTAAATGAAGAAACCAGCTTGGTGGTGGATGCCCAGACCCAGTGGACATGATGCAGAGCAGAGATTCTTCACTGTTTGGGGATGTTTGTTGAACAGCAATAAATAACTAGAGCAAGCAGGGAGCATGGTGCACACCTGTAACTCCAGCAGCTCGGGAGGCTGAGGCAGGATTGCAAGTTGGAGACCAGCCTCAGCAACTTAGCAACACCCTGTTTCGAAATTTAAAAAAATAAGAAATTAAAAGATCTGGAGATGTAGCTCAGTGGTAAAGAGTCCCTGGGTTCAATGCCCAGGGCCAAAAATGAATTCATAAATAACTAGAATAGACTGTCCTCAAGTGTAAGAGAAGGGGCCATCTTCATGAGAAAGGTAGGGAGGGTGGGGTGTCCTTGGCCAGACCTAGGGGTGTCCAGATCCCCAGGATCTTCAGACCTGGAGAGAAGAGCCCTGCAGGCCAGGGTGAGCCCCTCAGGCAGGGTCTGAAGCTGAGCTGCAGATGGGGAGTGAGGACTATGTGTCCCTAGAAGGGGTACCACATTCCACTTTTCACATGTCCATGCCAGCCCAGATCTTCTCTAGCCTCCTTGAGGCCTCACACCTGGATCCTCGCTCCTGCCACCGTCTAACAGCCCAGACTCCTGGTCACCTCATGACCACAACTGCCAGCTCATGCACTGTGCCCTCTGACTTGTCCTTCTGAGTGTCTGAGCACCTTGTCCTAGGACTACACATGTCATGAGTTGCCAGCCATGACCTCTCTCAGTCTCTCTCAGTGGCCCCATTTCCAAACCTCCCAGCTTCACTCCTCCTTCCTGCCCGCCCATAGAGCTAGGCCCTCGGGTTGCCCTTGTGCTGAGAGAAGGAGCACCAGCAGGAATGAGCATCTCCTTGACCTTCCAGGCGCTGCTGGGGCCCATTCTTCCCTGGCTCCTCCTGCCCCTTCTTCTAGCTCCCAGACGCTCTGCAGTGGCTCCCTGGCAGCGGCACTGACTCCGCACTCGCCTGTGAGCTTCCTGAGAAGAGACCCCTTCCTGCCTGCCACTGCCCCCCAGGCACTGCAGGGACAGCTCTATGGCTGAGCAACAGACAGACAGGCAGGCTGCGGAGTCCTGTGGCAAAGTCCCCAGAGCTTGTTCTACCGGAGCACCTCCCAAGAGGACTGTCCTGTAGGACGGTGCCAGAGGGCAGGGTCCTGCCTGGGCCCGGGCCTGCTGTATGACCTTGGGCACGTGCTGTCCTGCCTCTGAGCCTGCTCCCTACTCTGTGAAGTGTGGGTGCAGGAAGAGCTGATCTCAGAGGGCCCCTCAAGCTCAAGCACCTTATGTTCTATGACATCCGTGTGAATGTTGCCATGGAGACATCACTGGCACTGCACAATGAATGTGACTTCCACTTGAGAGAGAGGACTGAGTCACCCCAGGCAGGAGATGACATCAGAGTGTGCCGGCCCCAGCACCCAGGCGTGCAGGGGCCACGGAAGTGTCATGCTCCTGGAGGGACACCTCTCTGCAGCTGCCCACTCACCCCGGGGACTCTGATGCCCTGCGGGCAGACGGTAGCAGGCAGGTTTCCATCCCCCTCAGTGGTGCTGAAGCAGAGAGCCACTCCCTTGCCGACGTGGCCACAGCAGTCCAGCCTGTGCAGAAGCCCTGTTCACCCCTGCAGATTGTGGAGGCCCCGGGCTGGGTCCCAGCAGTGCTGACTTTCGTCTCCTGGGCAGGACCTTCCTTTTTTTTTTTTGAACCGGGGATTGAACTCAGGGACACTCGGCCACTGAGCCACATCCCCAGCCCTATTTTGCATTTTATTTAGAGACAGGGTCTCACTGAGTTGCTTAGGGCCTCGCTAAGTTGCTGAGGCTGGCTTTGAACTCGCGATCCTCCTGGCTCAGCCTCCCAAGTCGCTTGGATTACAGGCGTGCACCACCACGCCCGGTTTGGGCAGGACCTTCTTGTCCACTACAGGGGGCTGAGTGTGGACTCATCTCACCCAGCCTCTGAAGGACTGATTTGGTCTCATGGCAGGTACAGACAGATGGTGGCTTAAAGTGGGAAAACAGGAGCTGGGACTGTAGCTCAGTGGTAGAGCACTCACCTACCACGTGTGAGGCACCGGGTTCGAGTCTCAGCACCACATACAAATAAATAAACCAAGTAAAGGTATTGTGTCCATCTACAGCCAAAAAATATTTTGAAAAAAAAAGTGGGAAAACAGACCCCTGTGTAACCCTTTCAGTCACCCATCACTGCTGCCCTGGACTGAGCCAAGAGCTCATTGCATTGATTCTTCTTTCTTAATTATAAAAACTTATGATTTGTGTGTGCGGGTGGGGAGTACTGGGAATTGAACCGAGGGCACTCTACCACTGAGCCACAATCCCCAGCCTCTTTTGTTTTTTATTTTGAGACAGGGTCTAAGCTGCCCAGGCTGGCCTGGAACTTGCAGTCCTCCTGCCTCAGCCTCCCAGGTGACTGGGGTTACAGGCATGCACCACTGCACCCAGCTACGAACACCCTATGTCCTTGGTGGGCAAATCAACAACACAGACGAGGACGAGAGCCGTTCCACCCTTCAGGAGTCACCCTCATAGGTTTGGTGGCAGTGCCACAGTTTCCTGTTGTAATGCAGCCCACACTGCGGCCGAGAGCAGCCTCCCTTTATCCCCTTGCTGTCAGGAGTACACAAGTGCAAACAGTCCTCAGGGCCACAGTCCAGGGTGGCGGGGCTCCCGTGCAGGACCTGCTCCTCACCACGCGCAGCGTCCAGGAGCTTCCAGCTTCCTTGGCTTGTTGCTGCAGTACTGCAATCTGTTTCCACTGTCACTGGGCCTTTTCTTCTGTCCTCAAATCCTTTCAGATTCCCTTATTTTTTAAATTTTATTTATTTATTTATTTATTTATTTATTTATTTATTTATTTATTTTTGTGGTGCTGGAGTTTGAACCCAGGGCCTTGTGCTTGCGAGGCAAACACTCTACCAACTGAGCTAGATCCCCAGCCCCTCAGATTCCCTTATTTAGGACCCACCTCTACTCCAAAATAGCCTCCCTGTCTCAGATCTGCAAAGTCCCTCTTGCCATTTAGAGGACCCTTGTTCTGGGGATCATGACCTGGATTCTTGGTTCCCTTATTCAGCCTACACGGCAGAGCTCAGGTATTCTCTTTTGGGGTCTTGTTTGAAGCAAGGGTTCTGTGGCTAAAGATCACTGAAATAGGGGTTTATTTTTCTTTGCTTTGTCCAATATCAAAATTTTCAGGTATCATATTTGTTTTTTGTTTTTGTTTTTGTTTTTTTTAACCAGGGATTGAACTCAGGGACACTCGGCCACTGAGCCACATCCCCAGCCCTATTTTGTATTTTATTTAGAGACAGGGTCTCACTGAGTTGCTGAGGGCCTCGCTAAGTTGCTGAGGCTGGCTTTGAACTCACAATCCTCCTGACTCAGCCTCCCAAGTCGCTTGGATTACAGGCGTGCGCCACCGCGCCCGGCCTCTTATTTGTGCTAATAAATACTTTGCATATTCATGCATACATATGCATAAAATACACTAGGACAGGGCCCTTTGTTCTCTTGGACTATAAATAAAGTCACATTTATTTGCTCCTTCCACATTTGGTCCACTTGCTCATAAATATTCTAGATAGGAACTGGGGTGTAGCTGAGTGGTAAATCACTTGCCTAGCATGGGCAAGGACCTGGGTTTGATTCTTAATCTGGATTAAGAATCTGTTCCTGGGGCTGGAGTTGTGGCTCAGTGGTAGAGCGCTTGCCTGGCATGTGTGAGGCACTGGGTTTGATACTCAGCACCACATATAAATAAATAAAAGATCCATTGACAACTAGAAAAGTATTAAAAAAAAAATCTGTTCCTGAGCTGGGGTTGTGGCTTAGTGGTAGAGTGTTTGCCTTGCATGTGTGGGGGACTGGGTTTGATCCTCAGCAACACATAAATAAATAAAATAAAAGGTATTGTACCCATCTACAACTGAACACTTTTTAAAAACCTGTTCCTTTAGGGCTGCAGTT
>JAJEJO010001870.1:569564-586803 GCA_020662805.1 Glaucomys volans
ATTTTTTTTTTTTTTTTTTTTTGGTGCTGGGGATTGAACCCAGGGGTGCTTAACCACCGAGCCACATCCCCATCCCTATTTTGTACTTTATTTAGAGACAGGGTCTCACTGAGTTGCTTAGGGCCTTGACTTTGCTGAGGCTGGCTTTGAACTCGTGGTCCTCCTGCCTCAGTCTCCCAAGCCACTGGGATTACAGGTGTGCGCCACCGCACCCAGCTCCCAGCCCTTTTAAAATAAAAAAAATTCACTTTGAGACAGGGTGTCACCAGGTTGCCAAGGCTAGTCTCACACTTGCAATCCTCCTGCCTCACCTCCCCAAGTCACTGGGATCATAGACGTGCACCTGGTCATTGTTTCTTTTTTAAATCCTTTCCTGAACTGATCAGGTTTTCTTATTTCTGTTTCCCCTTCTAGTTTTCCCTTTTCTTTGATGCTAATGGTTATCATTAACTGTTAGTTAAAAACCTTTAACTCTATATTTTATCAAGAATTAAACATTTGTACAACTAGAGAAATGAAAAGTCGTACTCCATGTTTTACAATCAATCAAAAGGCATTCTGTTGTCATGTATAACTAAATAGAACAACCAATCAAAAAAAAGAATTAAACATTTCTCCAATGCCTCTCTCCCTGAACCAAACAAGATCTTTGGCATGATTTTCTTTGTCTTACCACAAGGCTTGTTGAAATAGTGTGGAATTGCATTTACATGTAACCAAGTTTCTTCTCTCTCTTTCTTTTTGGTGCTGGGGATGGAATTCAGGGCCTTGTTCATGCTAAGCAAATGCTCTACCACTGAGCTACACCCCTTGTCCATCCATAATCTCCTTCAAATATGACTTTGCTGTTTCAGAAATCCTTTCCAAACAATTGTTTCCTGCTCCACAGCCACTTTCAATTGTTCAGCTTAATTTGTTTTGCTCATTTTGCAACACGTATGTGTGTAGGTGTATATTCTCTTATCTTAAGTCCTTGAATCCTTTGTCATTTGACTGCAAGTAAGCTTGGGTTTAGAAGATAACACCAGCCCTTCTGCTGACCTGCTGTGCAACCTGGCAAACAAATTCCTCAATTTCTCTGCCTATTGTCACCTCATTTAATACAGGGATAACAATAGCTCCACTTCCTAGAAGTCTTGGAATTCAGTAGAATTAGGCAATGAATGAATGGCTGGGGAAGGGAAGGATGTGGGTTTTCTCCTGCCTGTCACTCAAGAAGCTCTCACCACCAAACACCACTACTGCCCCATCATCCACCTCTCGCTCTGTGCTGGCACACTTCCCTCAGCCTTCAAGTCTTCCTGAGTCTTTCCCATATTAAGAAAAGCAAGCCCGGCGTGGTGGCGCACGCCTGTAATCCAAGCAACTTGGGAGGCTGAGTCAGGAGGATCGCGAGTTCAAAGCCAGCCTCAGCAACTTAGTGAGGCCCTAAGCAACTCAGTGAGACCCTGTCTCTAAATAAAATACAAAACAGGGCTGGAGATGTGGCTCAGTGGCCGAGTGTCCCTGAGGTCAATTCCTGGTTCCAAAAAAAAAAAAAAAACAAAAAACCAAACAAAAAAAAAGAAGCAAAAACAAAAACGAAAAAACCCTGCTACTGAGGTGTCCTCTCTTGTCCCTTGCCTCTCATCTTTCATAGTTCAGCTTCTAGAAATAGTCGGGTGGCTTCTTGTCACCAACCTGTTGAGCTCTGGCTTCCTACCAACCCCTCCACTCAACGTGCCCTCATAAAGGTCATTGGTGAACACGATGCCACTAGCCATGTGCAGGTGACAGGTTGGCAGGGACCAGGGACAGGATGACCCTGGGGAGCCCTGTTCACTGCGGCACTGACAGACTTGGGATGAATGCTCTGCCTGGGGAGACCTCTGGTAACATATGCCTTCTGAAGGGCTGTGTGATCTGAATGAGCACATGAGAAGGGCCCGGGGCTTTCTGGAGGAAAGGAGGAGGAGCCTGAGTGGAGTCTGTGATAGGAGTAGGATGGAATGAGTCCAGGCAAAGGAAACAAATGAGGGTCAGGAGGTGGGAGGCCGTGGAGAGTTTCGGAAGTCCCAAAGGGGGTTACATCTGGACCCATGGAATGTGGGGAAACCAGACAGGGGCTCACAGATATGCCATCCTGAGCTCCTACTTCGTTCCTGAAGTCTAGGCCCCTGCTGACTTCTTGTAGTTTTTCCTTGAATTATGTGTGTGTACACACACACACACACACACACACACACACACACACAGTGCGTGCCTGTTTCCTCCTACTTCTTTGGTCCTCTTGCTTAGATTTCCTCCAAGATCTCTCTCCTCCTCATCTCTGAACTGGGACTCCCTGCTTCTGGGTCTTCCACTTGCCCCAGGTGTGCTCACCCTCATCCCCAGCTCCACATGGTGCCTCCTGCTACAATCTGGAACCTTCTCAAGTGGCCTGGAAGCCACCCTTATCTTTCCCTCCATGTACCTCCTTCCCCAGGGAATCCCCACCCAGCACACAGTACTTCCATCCCTCATGGTGCCCAAGCCCCAGGCTGGTACCCTCTCAGCCTTCCCTTCTCCCATGCATTCACATTCAGCCTTGGGGCTCCTTTTTGCTGGGTCTCCTGCTTCTCCCCCCTTCCTAACCCTTCCTATCACCTTGGCTTAGGCAATCATTCCAGAGTTTCCAAATTCCATTCTGAAAAACTTCTGATTCTGTGTTAAAAGGTTGTGGATTCTCCATTCCTCTCTGTTAGAAGCTTCTGCTTGTGTCTAATTTGAGTCCCTGTCGCTGGCTGGTGGGAAAGTTGGACTCAGGATTGAGTCCCATTATACAGATAAGAAGAGACAGGCAGAGTGCCATCTCATGCCCAGGGGAATTGCAGAGCTGCAGTGTGCCCCAGTGACCCACTTTGGAGCACCTGGGAGCAGCAGGAGGCGGGCCTACCACCTGTGGACTTAGGCTTCTAGACAGTTTAAGCACCTGGAAGGATGCTGGGAACCTTCAAGGTATAGTGAGAAGCCTAGCACCAAGTCTCAGTAACAGGGCATCAGGCAGGGGAGTCTGGGGACCCCCCCTTATGTGCACTCAGCCTCTCCATAGACTAACTTCCATCTGGCATTCACATGGGCCCAGAAGCATGGTCCAACGGTGGAATATTTTTATTATTTTAAAAACTGAGATATAATTCATACATGATTATGTGTGTGTGTTACTGGGGATTGAATCAAGGGGTGTGCTCTGTCATGCCCCCCCCCCCCCCCCGTTTTGCGTGCTGGGATTGAACTCAGGGGCATTCAACCGCTGAGCCACATCCCCAGCCCTATTTTGTATTTTATTTAGAGACAGGGTCTCACTGAGTTGCTCAATACCTCGCTGTTGCTGAGGCTGGCTTTGAACTCAGGATCCTCCCGTCTCAGCCTCTGGAGCCGCTGGAATTACGGGTGTGCGCCACCGCGCCCGGCTACTCTGCCCCTTTTAAAGTTTTATTTTAAGACGGTTCTTCATTAAGTAGCTGAGGTTGGCCTGGAACTTGTGATCTTTCTGCGTTGGCCACCCGAGTTGCTGGGATTTCAGGCGTGTGCCACCTGCGCCGGGAAGTCTCACTTTTAAAGAACACAATGTAGCGGTTTTTAATGTATTTTACAAGGCTGTGCAATCAATATCATTAGTTCCAGAATATGCCTATCACTCCCAGAAGGCCCCCTCACCATCAGCATTCACTCCGTTCCTCCTCCCCCCAGTTCCTGGGGCCATTAATCGACTTCTGGTCTTTATGCTTTGCCTATTTTAGATATGCCCTGTAAATGGAATCATACCATTGTGGTTCTCTGTATCTGGCATCTAGTATGTTTTGCAAGGCTCGTGCATGCTGTTCGGCTCGTGGAGTCTTCTCTGTACCGCGTGTGTTAGTTTTGTAATTAACTTGCACACACAGAGACCAAAACCTGCGCAGAGACCACTGAAGTACTTCGCAGCGGTGGGAAGACAAGCAAGGAGGAGCCAGAGACGCAGGCCCCAGTGTGCGCTGCAGGGCGCGCCGCAGCTTCCGTCAGGAGGCCTGGGCTGCTGCGCGGAGGTCGCCCGACCTGCGGGGCTGAGCTTCACCCGTGCCAGGTGAGTGAGTCCCACCTCGGTGCCACCTCGGTGCGTCTGCCTCCTCCTGCTGGACAGCTCTGGCGGAGCTCCACGAGATGACGCAGCACGGGTTTAATGACTTTCCGTACGCCAGTTTCTCGGGCACTGAGATCAAGAGGAGTCGAGAAACCGCCAGTCGCGTCGTTTGTTTTTGCTGTTTTCAGTGCTGTGATTGCCGATTGGGGACCGCTGGGAGCCCAGGAACGCGCTGGCGCAGGCGGAGGCCGCCCGTTTTGGAAAACCACGTGCTCGGAGGGGCGGAGAGCCGTGGGAGCGCCCGCCGCGGCTAGAGGCTGAATCACAGAGCCCGCCCATCGCGCACCGCCCAGGGACGTTGCGTCAGAGGGCGGAGCCTGAGGATGCCCCAGCTGCGGCCCGCAGTGCCGTGCGACGGGTGGATCCTCCCGACGCCCCGCCCACCCAGCGCGGCGGAGTCCCACCCGGTAGCCCGCCCCTCTTCGGGGCAGCGGGGCGCACAGGGGGCGGGGCATTCTCTAGCCCCATCCCTCGCCGCGCCAGGAGGGGAGGAGCCCGCGCGGGGCCCGCAGTGCAGCGCGAGCGCGCGAGCGGACGGCAGAGCATCCGCACCGCGGCCTGGCTCAGAGCGCTGAGCGGGCGTCGCGCAGTAGACAGGCCGCGGCCGCCACCGGATCCCGCCCGGCGCCCCACCATGCCGTCCGTGGGCCCCGCCTGAGCTGCGGCCGCCGGCGCGCGGGCGGGCCTTGGGCCGCCGGGGCCATGCGCGCGCTGCGCTGACGATGCTTCCCGGCGCGCCCGCCCGCCTGGCGCTGGCCCTGGGCCTGGGCCTGTGGCTCGGGGCGCTGGCGGGGGCCCCCGGGCGCGGCTGCGGGCCGTGCGCGCCCCCCTGCTTTTGCGGCCCTGAGCCGGGCGCCGCCTGCCGCGTCAACTGCTCGGGCCGCGGGCTGCGGACGCTCGGGCCCGCGCTGCGCATCCCCGCGGACGCCACCGCGCTGTGAGTAGTTACGGGCGGGCGGTTGCCATGGCGCTGGGAGGCCTGGACGGAGCATCGCGTTGCGGCCCGAGCCCGCTGGCCGCAGGGCGTGGGCGCGGCGCGGGCTCGGCGGCTAGACCAGCGGGCCAGGCCGCTGCCAGGGCGAGGCTCCAGCGGGAATGTCGGCCAGATTAAGGAAAACCTGGGGCCGTGGCCCGGGGAGCCCAGAATCTCGGCTTCTGTGAAATCACGCATCCCTCTCAGTGGAGCTCCGCAAACGCGAGCTGATGGCCTTCGACAGCTTGCAAGTCAGGGTGGGAGGTGGTACGCGGAGAAAAGAAACGCGCTAATTAGAGGCAAACCGGGATGCAGCCTCGGGCGGGCTGGGGGATTCTCTGGGAAGCGGGATTGCTATGCAGCGTGCAGGGCCATCTTGCTGAGAACGGGGTCTGGACAGGGATTTGGAGGATGTTTAAGAACTGGCTGAAAGCTTAAGAAAGGGTGAGAATGTGGGTCCAGAGGAAGAGGAGAGGCAATGGTGTGAGCCAGGGCCTGGAGGCTGGACTTGGCCACGTGTGGCAACCATAGGAGAAATGCCAGGGGTTAGGGGCTCAACCAGAGGTGAACTGAGGTCTGAAAGAGTCTCTGGTGCTTCATTCCAGCGTTTCCAGTGAGGGAATTTCCCCAGAAGGTTAAAATGCTGAAGAGACCTTGTCATGTTTGCATCTGGAAGAAACGATACGAGGCAGATGATAGGCAGTCTTTATAGAAAGGTTGTCTTGAGCCAGGGACTATGCCAAGGTCTTGTTGTGGATGTTGCACTTAACCCTTACCTTAACTACCTGGGGTTAGGTACAGTCAGGATCCCTGTTTTAGGGATGGGGAAGCAGGCTTGCAAGTGTGACAGCACTTGTCCATGGTATCACGACCCTGATGTGGCAGAGCAGGACAGGGTTTGAACCTGGGAGGTGCCCAGGACCCAGGGTTCGAGTGAGAAGATTGCAGAGGACTAAGATCGCAAACATTTCTTCTCATGGCTGGGAGTCTCAGGGCCTGCCTATCCCAAGCCCTTGGATCTCCTGGGCATTTCTAGGCACCTCAGCCCTGGAATTCCCTGAGAGCTTGTAATATTCCCAAGCCTGTTGAACTTGGGCTGAGCCATGGCTTTTGGTTTTGTAATACTTAGGGGTCACTCCAGCCTGGGGTCACCTTTAATAGGGAGGCCCTGTGTCCTTGGAGTTTTGTTGGTGGTCTTAGCGATTGGGGAAGAGCGAGTTCTCCAGGGATAACTGGTAGCTGTGGTTGGGGACCATGCTGGGTTTGTCACTGTGCTCCTTGACCGCTGGAGCATTTGTGGCGCAGCTGCCTCGTTGCAGATTACCCCCCTCCCCCCTGCTCACAGTGCCCACAGAATTGCGTCAGATCCACCCCACCCTTTGTTTCTGGATGGCGTGGTGGCATGGTGAGGGTACTTCTGTCTCTGGTGGCTGCTCTGGAGGGTCAGGCCTGGCGCCTGCTGGCTACTCCTGCTTCTCCAGCCCTGGTGTGCCTGTGCTGGCCTCCCAGGAGCTGTCCAGGAAGTATAGGACTAACCTGAAGCACCACAGACTCGTCACAGCAGAGCTTGCTGTTGCCCTGGTGCACTCCCTTAGGCTCTGGCCTTGGGTTTTGGGGGAGGGAGATTTCTGGAAGTTGGCCTGGCTGGGCCTCAGCTGGCAGGATTCCCAGGGTGCCCTCTTAGTGTGTGATGGACATCAGAGTACCCTCATGTGGGCAGGGAGGTGAGGAATGGAGGTGAGTTCACATTCTTTCCACCCCTCAAGCTACCTCTGGGAGACTTCCAGAGGGCTTCATGTGGGGAATGCATGGGAAACTGGGACCCTAGGGAAGGTGTCGAGGTCCCTTGTTGGAACCACAGGCCACTGTCCAGGCTCAGTGGGTTCTCAACCCTCCAGACTCTCCAAGGAGATAGGTGGACCTTCTCTAAGGGAGGGCCCAGCTGGGAGAAGTCAAGGACAGACAGTAGCCTCCTGGTACCCACTTGTCTCTGTCATCAGCAGCCTCTTGTGGGGGGCGAGTGAGGTCCCTCCATTTGTGGCTTGTGTCCCGTCTAAGGTGAGGCAGGGCAACTGTCTCAAGGTGGGATGACGGCCTTGGCTTCCAAACCACAGTCTTGTAGCCTTTCTTGGGTTAAACTAACGCTGCTGGGAGGTGGCGGCTCAGAAACGATGACGTTACTGGCAGAATGCTGCTGTGCTATTTTTGAAGCTCTGCAGTGGAGAACTGAAAGCTTCATTATGAAGGAAAGTAGGCAGAACGGGGCGAGGAGTCTTGCTCTCCTCTTCCCCAGCCCCATGTTTGAGCAGTTTCCAGTGTCCTGGTCCTTTATCTGTGGGTGTTTGGGAGTGCATCTCAATTCCCCAAACACCTAAAACTCCAAATGATTCCTCAATCCCATTGAATGTCCAGTGTGTTCAAGTTTTCACTTGTTTCAGTTTTTTGGATAGTTTGAATTAGGGTCCAGATAAGGTCTGCACCATGTGGTTAATTGACGTCTTCTAAATCTCTGTTGATTGTTAGGCCCTTCACCTCTTTTTCCCTCCTGCAGTTTGTTGAAGAAAACTCCTGTGGCTCTGGGTTCCTTATTGTCTCTGAGCTGTCACACTTCGGGTGCTATCAGATGTGTCTCTGTCCTTTGTATCTCCTGCAAGTAGTGGTTGGCTCTAGAGCTTTGTGGCGTGTGGGGCCTTACCTCAAGTGCTCCAGAGCCTCCTGTGGCCAGTGGCTACAAGATGAACCATTCTGCCATTGAAGCAAGTTTTGCTGGATGGCACTGCTCCAGGTGTGAGCTGCTGGTGGCTTTGGGTGTGGTTGCTTTGGCGAGGCTACTTCTTGAGTGATGTCTGCTGCTAATTTTGGCCAGTGGCTCACCTGCCTCTGGTGTTGTCCTCTGAATGTATTAGGACTAGGACAGGCTAATACCAGGGACTCAGTAGGTCCTTGGTTCACTGATTCAGAATATTGGGTCCTGAGGGTCTTCTGTTTGCTGGGAGCACCTGACGTGTGGCCCTTATCTTCTTTTGCCCCTAAATGACAGGAGAGTGGGGGTAGGGGAAGCTCAGCTCCTGGTCTGTGGCCAGGAGAGGGATCTGAGGGAAGGGGGGCATCCCAGACCCCTGGGATAGGTATGGACCTGGTGTGAGCTGATGTTAGACTTACCTGTCATGTACACTTCTGCCTTGGGGGCAGCAGAGGGTCCCCAAGCTCCTGAGAAACAGAGATGAGAGAGAACTGGCGGTTACCACAGAGGCCTGTGGCATTTGTGTGTCAGCTGTGAGCCTCACCAGATGGGGGACCTGGCTACCATGCCTGGCCCTGTGCCAGGGTAGATGAGACCCCTGTTAGGTGCAGGCTCGGGCCCTGTGGGGCTCAGCTGTCACGGGGGGGGGGGCTACATTACAAGTTCATGGACCCTACAAGGACAAAGACACAGATGACAGGGAGGGGGCCCAGAAAGACCCAAGCTGAGGTGACACTGAAGCCAAGATTCAAGCTTGTATACCAGGCTCTGGAGAGTGTCCCACATAAGGGAACAGGCTCGTGAGTCCCTGAGGCTCAAGGTGATGGAGGAGCCAGAGTCAGGGCCTTTATGGGGAGATCAGGTGGGAGTGCCATGGAAGGATCCAGGAGGGAAGCAGCATGGCCAGTGTCTTCTGGAAAGATCTCTGGCTGCCATGTGGAGGCATAGGGAGGATTGTGTCCTACACATGCTGCTGGCCTGGCCCCTGAGTCTCTGAGCTTCAGCTTTCATGTGAGGCCACCCTTGGGAATTGAGAATGTGAATGTGAGGGCAACTTCCCCTCCCTGATTAGATGTGGAATGTAAATTTGCTGAAATGTGGACCAGAACTGACTCCTATACACACTTGCCTAGTCCAGAAGTTGGGAGGATGGTGTCCATTTTATAGGTGAGGAAACCTCATCTGCAGCTGCCCTGCCTTCCTCTGTAGTACTCTGGGCTGTGAATGGATGAGCCCCAGAGGCAGTCAGAAGACGATCAGGAGATGGTGGCCTGCAGGAGCCCCTGAGCACTGTGCCCAAGGACGGATGAGAACCATCTGCAGATGCTGCTGACATGGCACCTGCGTTCAGAAAGCACAGAACTCACGTTTCAGTGACGAGACAAAAGGCCCCATTCAGAAATGGATAAAAGCTCAGAACAGACATTTTCCCAAAGAAGATACACATCTGGCCAATAAATACATGAAAAGATGCTCAGTGTGTTGGGCCTGGTGACCACACCTGTAATCCCAGTTATTTGGGAGACTGAGACAGGAGGATCACAAGTTTGAGACCAAGCTTGTGCAATTTAGGGACCTTGTTTCAAAATTAAAAAATGGGCTGGTGGTATAAATACACAATGGAATATTACTCTCCAGTAAAGAATAATGAATTATGGCATTTGCAGATAACTAGTTGGAACAGGAGACTATTATCCTAAGTGAAATAAGCCAATCCCAAAAAACCAGAGGCTGAATGTTCTCTCCGATACATGGATGCTAACACACGCGGGGCAGGGAGAATAGAAGTTCATTGGATTAGACAAAGGGGAAGAAAGGGAAGATAAGGAGGTGAGGGGGTGAGAATAGGAAAGACACTAGAATGAATCCAATGTAACTTTCCTATGTTCATGTGTATGGTTGTGTATGAATACACAACCAGTGTAACTCACATCATATACAACCACAGGAATGGGAAGTTATACTTCATGTGTCAAGTTACATCCTATTGTTATGTATAACTGAAAAGAACAAATTAAAAAAGGAAAAAAAAGGCTTGGGACAGATGCGGTGGTGCACATCTGTAATCCCAGCTACTTGGGAGGCTGAGGCAGGACGATCGCAAGTTAAGGCCATCCTCAGCAACTTAGCAAGACCTTTCTGGAGAAATTGGAACCCAGTCTACTGCTGGTGGGGATGTGAAGCCGTGGCCCTGTAGAAAAGTCTGGTGGCTCCTCAAATGTGGAGTTTCCTAGGACCTAGCTACTCTACTCAAGATAAATTAAAACACATGTCACACAAAGACTTGTACACGTGTTTTCCATAGCATTCAGCCAAAAGGTGGAAAACACCCCACATATCCCTCAGCAGACAAAACCAAGGCTGTCACTCCAGATGAAGGATGTTGTTCACCCTGGAAGGACAGACTCTTGTGCGTGCTGCAGTGTCGACCGGCCTCTGAGAGCATGGTACTTGGTAAAGTGGCCAACCTCACAAGCCACATGTTCTGTATGTTCTGTGACACCTTGTTCTGTGTGTGAAACTGGGGATTGAACCCAGGGCCACACACATGCAAGGCAAGCCTCTACCTCTGAGCCACATCTCTGGCTCTTCCTTTTTTTTTTTTTTTTTTTGTACTGGGGATTGAACCCAGGGGCACTCCACCACTGAGCCACATCCCCAGCCCTATTTTGTATTTTATTTAGAGACAGGGTCTCACTGAGTTGCTTAGGGCCTCGCTAAGTTGCTGAGGCTGGCTTTGAACTTGCGATCCTCCTGCCTCAGCCTCCCAAGTGCTGGGATTACAGGCGTGTGCCACCATACCCGGCTTCTGGCTCTTCCTTTTATATGAAACTGCAGAATGCGAAAATCCAGAGGCAGAAAACAGTAATGGCTGCCTGCATCTGGGTGGGTAGGGTGGTAAGGGTGATGGCTAAGGAGTTTCTTCTGGGGTGAGAAGAATGTTCTGGAATGTACAGTGGTGGTGGTTGCACAACCTCCTGGGTATTCTAAAAGCCACTGAATTACATACTTTATTTTATTTTATTTATATATATATTTTTTGTGGTGCTGGGGATTGAACCCAGGGGATTGAACTTGTGCATGCAAGGTAAGCACTCTACCAACAGAGCTATACCCAGCCCTGAATTACATACTTTAAAGGGTTAGCTCTGTAGGATGTGAGTCGTGTCTGTGATCTACAGGACCTGCAGGGTGCACCCAGCGGGGTCTTGCTCTTGCTCGTCCTCTGTGCGGGCCCTGTGCTGGGCACTTTGCCTCCTTTCTCTCAGGTGCCTTGTGGTGGTGCTCTTAGTTCCATTTTACAGACCAGGAAACCGAGGCTTCCAGAGGTTGAGTCACTTACTTCTTAGGAACACACAGCTGGTCAATTGTGGCAGAAGTGATGTGATTGGTGTGCCTCGGGGCAGTGCACCCTGGTTCATAGGTGGCAGAGAGAGGAGGTGGGGGGGCCTCCCTAGTGGGTCTGGGTTGTGTTGAGGGACTTGCCCAGTGGACTGGGTGGCTGCTTAGGCACTTCGCTCACCCTTCCCACAGCTCCCTCCTGGATCTCCATTCATCCCTACTGTGGCCCCTGGCTAACTTTCTTCTGGGTTTACTCCTGGCTCCGCAGCTTCCTGTGTGACCTTGGTTGAGTCCTGCAGCTTCTGTAAGCCTCGGTTTCCTTGTCTGTATAATGAGCACCAAGACTCATTATACTCCCTATGGGGCTGTGGGCCTCTGAGGTGAGGGTGTATGGTGTGTTGGTAGGGCTCAGTCACTGCAGCCACTGTCATCATAGCCTTTGTTCAGGTGACCTTCCCCGCCTTCCTCTCCATGGTCTCGGGGCCCGTTCCCATGTCCTCAAGTACCAGTTACCAGAAGATGCACCGTAGGACCTGTCCTGCGGCCCTGGGTTGACCCCCCAATACAATCAAAACATAAATCTAAACTAGAAGCACGGGCCAGTCTGAGCAGACGGCCTCCTGTGCACTCCTCAGGACCTCGCTCAAGGATCCCAGAGTCCCGCCTTCCCCGGTCTGGCCTAAGAGGTGCCTTCAGCACGGGGGCTTGGTACGTTCCCTCTTGTTTTTATTAGCAGTGGGTCTCGCTGTGCCGTCCGGCTGGTTTTGAACTCCTGGGCTCAAGGGATCCTTTGGCCTCAGCTGGGACTACACTTGTTCCCTAGTTTTTATCTTAGCTGTGTGTTTGTGTTTTCGATGCATTCAAGTGTGTGGCTACGACGTGGGGTTATGTTGGCACCTACCCTCTCATTCACCTTGCTCTTCTACCCTCGTATGATGTGGCACTGCCCATGATAGTATGTTGGCCCTCCTGCCAGTCTTGGGTGTCTCTGGTGGACATTGTTGGGCCTTTGGGAACTTTGAGGGCTGGTTGTACCAAGTGCTCGTGAGCTTCAGTTTTCCTCTTCCAAGGTCTCCACAGACCTTCCTGTGTTCCCCCACACCCCCTCCTCCAAAGGCTGGAGCCCAGGGCCTCCATGTGGCTACCTGTGGAGCCTTCTCTGCCTGGCCAGTGAGTGGGGAGTTTCTGGCCGCCATCTTGTGACTACTAATCTGGTGGCTGCTGTCAGACGTGGGTCTCACCTCTGTGGGCACTGCCCTGGGCTTCCCCTGGGTTGAGGGGTGGTTGCACTGCTGCCTGTGTTCTCCCACCTTGGGGTGCCTCCGCCAAGTGGGCAGGAAGTGGGGAGACCCTGGCTGAGGTTGGGTTTCAGTCGGGGAAGCCATTTTGGATGGAGACACAGTTCCTTTCCGGAACACTGTGTTGGCCCACTCCAGCGGCAGGAGCCCAGACGCCGGCCCGCCTCGCACTCTGGAATGAAAACATCCCGCTCCTCTTGCTGCTGTCTGGGTGGCGGCCGTCTGGGCTCTGCTCTCCGCCTGGCCTGGTGCAGGTGCCGTGCAGTTCCAGCTGGCCAGGCGTGGGCGCAGCTGCGGGCAGGCCAGAGTGCAGGGGCGCCACGGGGTGTGCGCGTCTCCTGCGGGGCGAGAGGCAGCTGGAAAGTGCAGCTCATGTCCTTTCTGGGAGTATCTCGCTCTTTCTGGCCTGGCAGCTGTCCTCGCCTGAGGCCTGTGTGCCCAAGCGCCAGTGCTCGGGGGACTGCACTTGGGGCCAAGGTGGTTTGGGCTCTTTCCCTGACGCCCCTGTGAGCCCAGCTCTGACCCAACCTGGTTCTAGCAACCCCTGTGCTCTGAAGGTGGGTTGGATCCTTTGAGGTCACCTTTGAAGGGCTTTGTCACCAGGCAGGGGCAGAAGCCAGCTCTCCTGGTCACAGTGTGGAATAGGCCCGAACTCAGGGCAAGGGTCATGTCTGGACTTGGGGTTCCTGAGCCTTCACAGTGCTTGCTTTGTAGCCCTGGTGTTGGGCTGGTCCCTGCCATGGCTGTACCCCAGAGCTGAGAGGGTGATGGGACAGCTGGCTGGACCCGCCTACTGCAGGGTACCACAGTGCCCTGCCCATCCTGACCCTGCCCTTCTCTTTGGGCATCCTGGCCTGCAGCCATCTGTGGACGTCTGAGGCGGACCCTGAGCCTCAGTGTTCCCACCTGGAGAGCAGCTGCTTGGGTTCCTGTCCTTGCTGGTTGTGGTGGGATGTGAGCAGCTGGGTCCATCCTAGAACTGCCGAGTCACTGGCTCACAGAGGTCACATGGTCACAGAGATGGCTGCAGGGAGGCAGGGGCTCCAGTGTCCCAGCTGCAGGGGCAGGTGAATTGGCCTCCTTGCCTGTCCCCCAACCCCATTGCTTTGTTAATGCTTGGGTGGTTGATGGCTCTCACAGCAGCTCTGTTTGGGGCTGGACAGTTTTTCCCTCACAGCGGAGGATGCTGACATGTCCCCACTCCTCATCTTTTCCTTCACCTCTGGGGCTGAGCCTCCCATCCTTGTCCCTGCCGTGGGTTCTGGGAGGATCCTGGGCAGGCCATGGAACCCCTCAGCATCTCACTCTGGTGATAGTCCAGTTGTGGAGAACTCGGTGCCAGTGACTAGGGCCCTGAAGGACGGACAGATCCCACAGAACATCCTGTCACATGGGGGCCCTCCTCCCCTAGCCCTGGTCTCGGCCATCAGAGGGGTGCTCCCGTAGGCCTGCCAGGCCCCGCAGCCTCTCCCCCGTCTCAGTTGTGGGGAGCCCTTGTCTGGAGCCAGGTGGGAGGTGGGCATGGGGTGCAGCCTGGGGGTGGGCTGGCCGGCCTCCTGCACCATGTCCCTGGGAAAGCTAGAGGCAGTAGCCAGAAGCCTGCCCTGCCCAGCCCACCTCACTGCCAGTACGCACTGAGTGATTTTCTGCAGCTCTCTGTCCTAAACTTGAATCCATCAATTTAAACATCATTTCCGGCCCTGGAAGCTCGCCTCACTCGCCATAAATGGAAGGGAACAGAAAGCAAAGTGAGGGCGTCAGGCTCACGCTGGCTCCGGCCGTCGGGCTCCTGGAAGGAAAGCCCATTAGTGCAGAAAGGAGCCACTAGGGAGGCCAGTCTGGGGGTCTGGGCCCCTCCGCCAGCCAAGCATGGGGCCCTGACTGTGGCCTCTCCTTCCTTCTGCGCTGGCTTGGGAGAGGGGGTCTCCTTGCTGGGCTGAGGGGAGTCTGTTTCCTCCAGGGCCACTGAGGGGCAGTGGGGGCCTCTCCCTCTGCACCGTCCCAGTCTGCCAGAGGGAGGAGGCGGCTGGCTCTGGAGGAGCTGGTTACATAACGTCCGCAGGGCCCCTCAGAGCCGTTCCGAGCACTGAGCACTGTTTCCAGCACGGCGGCCAGCGCTGGGCGGGGGTGCCGGACCTGGCACTCGCCCGCCCACTGACCACATGTGCCTGGAATGTGCAGATGTTTCCTTGGGGGTTCTGCTGGCCCTCACACCCTGCCCGGTGTCCAGACTGGGGAGAGGGTACCTAGGCTGTTTCCCATCTTGGAGGAGGCAACTGGGGCCACCCAGCTGCAGGTCGTTCTGGTTTATCTGGGCCTTCGTTTTAACAGCCCTGGAAGGGGGTTGCCCTCGCACAGGCCGCCCTTGCTGGGCCTGGTGTGCACACCTGCAGTCCCAGCTGGGGAAGCCGAGGCAGGAGGGTTGTAATGTGAGGCCAGCCTGGGCAGTTTAGCAAGGCCCTGAGAACACAGAGACCCTCTCTCAAAATGGAAAGGTCTGGGGATGTAGTTCAGTGGTAAAGTGCCCCTGGGATCAGTTCCCCGCACCCTCCCCTCAAAATAATTGTCCTCATTCAGAAAATGCTCAAGGTGACCCTCGTTGTGTCCACCTCTGCAGACCCAGCATGCTCACCTTTATACACAGGGTCTCCTGGCCTCCCGTCACTCCCCCTCCCCACAGCATTGCCCCCTTCTCTGCCTGGGAGTGAGTGGACAAAGGGATAGTGGAGGAAGTCCCCCCAGTTCTGACACAGGGACATCTTATGGGATGTGAACCCAAGGACACAAACCCAGGCAAGGCTGGTGCCCCACATACAGAAGTGTGCCCACAGGTGGCAGCTTGGTGACATCTGATCTGGATGGCAAGGGGAGGAGAAACCAAGTGTGTAGGACTCGGGGCTCATCCCCTCTCCCCAGCATGACTTGTCAATCTTGGGACAGCAGGGGGATCAGGCCAGGCCTGGGAGCACCTCAGCCTCTGTTGCAGACTGTGGGGTTAGTATCCCGGTGCTGTGGGCAGTGGGGGCCTGGCCTGTCAGGCTGAGGACATGACATGTCTCATGCTCACATGGGCACCTGCTTGTCCCCTGGCATGTGTGTGAGACCCCAGCTTGGTTGTGGAGTTTCTGGACTTGTGGGCTTTGGCCTTGAAGAGTCCAGGTGGCCAGAGGGTAGGTCCCACACCTCTCAGGGGTGCTCCCAGCCTCCCAGCAGTGGGTAAGGGGCCCTGGAGTGTCGGTTACCCAACAGCCATGGTGCCCTTGCTTCTGGTTTCCTTCTGCCAGGTGCTCACTGTGTCCATTCTCTGATCCCTGCAGGGAACCCGAGTGTGGGGGTCGGGGCATCATCAGACTACTGACGTTACCCAGGGAGTGCAGAGGAAGCCCAGGAGCCTGAGGACTGTCCAGGCCTTGGTGTTCCCTGGGTCACTGATGGCTACAGCAGACAGATGTGGAAAAGTCGCTGTCAGGACCTCACGGCTGTGGGCAGTGGGCGGAGTGAGGGTCCTGCCTGTCCCTCCCATGTTCCCCTGGTGCCCACAGCCTGTGTGTTACCCCGTCTTGATGGTGCAGATGCTCCACCGTGGGCTGCGGGCTGGGATGCTGCACCTGGTTTTCGTCCACTGTTTGGCTCCACTGCCATGGATTGGGAGAACTCAGCCACCCAGGGTCTCCAAGACCCTTGTGGTGGGCTCAGCCAGGTCCTGGGAAGAAGTGCCTGAGCCAGGTGGGGCTGCCAGGCTGGGGGAGGGATGGCAGGGTCCGGACATGAGGAAAGGGTGCTGGGATCTGGATCTGACCTGCCCCCAACCTGTTTTCTCAGGCACCCCAACAGCTGCCACTTGGAATTGATCTCCCAGAAAAGCTGTGGAGAACCATTCTTCCTCCTTTTTCTTCTCTGTTGAAGGCCAGGCGGGGAAGCTTCCTAGTCCACCCGTCACTGGCCCTGCCCAGCCCTGTGTGGTAGACAGGTCTGAGGAGCCCTGTGCTCATCTCAGCCTTGCTCTCCTTCCTTGCTCAGGCTGTTGCTGCTTGGAGCCAAAGCCTGACTTGTCACAGTTCAGATTCCCTCTGTTCTCGCTGCAGCCGCTGGGGCCTGACCGACGTGTCCTGGCAGAGCCGTTGCTTTTCCTCCGGTAGCTTGGATGGGAGGAACATGTCTAGACCAGCAGGGCTCAGGAGGGCGCTGGCGATGGCGACCTGAACTGGGCCAGGGTCAGGCCCGGGACCGGGTGGACGCAGCCTCCTGGCTTCTGGCTTCAGCAACTGGGTGGTCATTGCTGGGAAGGGTTGGCCTGGTGAGAGGCACCATAGTCTTGTGTGGCAAGTAGTGCCACTTAGGGGACCAAAAACTCGGTGGGGGCAACGCAGGCTGCATGGGCCAGAGTACTGGAGGTGTCTGTTAGGGTGGTCCAGGGGCCCCTGTTCCAGGAGCTTCATTGGGACTAAAGATGAGAGGGAGTACGTGAGCCCAGAGTACCCAAGAGATAGGTGGTGGGGGTGACCGTGGCCCCCTCCCCCACCAGCGAGTTCTCAAAAGGCACTGAAAGCCTGAAGGGAGGTAGGCTGTTGGGTGAAGAGTGGGATACTGCAGGGTGTGGTGACACAGGACTGTAACCCCAGGGGCTCAGGAGGATTGCAAGTTCAAAGCCAGCCTCAGCAAAAGCAGCTCAGACTTTGTCTCTAAATAAAATACAAAATGGGGCTGGGGATGTGGCTCAGTGACCGAGTGTCCCTGAGTTC